>RPOG01000921.1:0-210725 GCA_008086565.1 Thalassoma bifasciatum
CAGTCCCAGCATTAGCACCTCCCACTCTCAAATGTTGTTAAAAACCCATTTAGATGTTTAAAAAGGTGAAGTGTGGTGTCACTCTGGAAGCTCTCATCACCACAAATATGTCTCTTAATCCTAAAACTGTCTTTCACCGACCAGCACCCCCTCAGTCCTGCCTTCATTATATAGCCAACCCAGCTCCTCTGATTATCTAATCAGTGTTTATTGTGTTACCACAAAGAAAGGGACTATTATAAATGTGGAGAGGTATGGATTGTGAGCTTTCTTCAGACTGTGATGTGACCGTAGCTTTAACTGTTGTGCGTTGACACCTCAGGGGCTGCCAGAGGAGCAAACATTGAGGAGCCAACAGTGCTACATGTTGCTTCAACATGGATGTGAATAGAAATGAAGTAATTGTAAAGTATATATATATAAAATACCTAAAATGCAGTTGCCCCAACCAGACCTACACAACCACCAGACAAATAATAGTGTAAATGTATCGATTTCTCCGCGTTTTCTTCTTTTTATGATGGTCAGTAAGCAAAGTTCTTAGGCAATTAAAACACATTTTGGGGTTTTGAAATATTTGGCTTATTAGGAAATATTAAATAGATCAAAAAGTGAACTTTGGACCCTGAGTCCACCTAATTAATTAATGTTGCAGTTACTATATTTGACCACAAGATGGCTGATAGGAACAGTAAAAAACAGACAGAGGTATGCCATGGACTGGCTCTCTGAACTTTGCCGCTGAGTGTCACTTTTGTCTCCTGGCAAAATGGAGAACTCTCATAATTAGCCATGTACTGTGTTCACATGTGATATCTGTGCTCTCTAAACTAAAGTCTAATAATTAACTCATCTTTTGCCCATATGCATCTTTTTGCAGCTCTGTGTTGCTTGATCCCTCAGAAGCTTGGAGCTCCTGTTCAGCTTGAGCTTTAAATGACTCAACTCCAACATCTAATAATCATACCATGCTCCTGAAAACAATATGAATCAAACATTTAATTACGCTCCTTTGCAGATCTTCCAATTCTGTTCTTGATTTCTCATGAACTAAAATCATGTCAGTGCTGTTGTTTCTATTTAAGTTTGAGCTGATGTGACTTTGTGATTTAGTATGCTCACACCGCAAGACACTCTCACTGCAGCAAGATTAATTAAGCATGATGCATTTTGCATAATAGGCACTCGTGTTTGGTAAACAATTTCAGTTTACATAAATCACTACGGGCATTCCCATAATTGACGCATGGAGAGAAATCTGTCTTGTGGGTATTTCTGTTGAGTTTGGCTCAACTGCTACAGAGCACAACTAGAGCTTTTCGACATCATCTCTGCTTTTATGTCTTTGAGTGTCTATAACACACTTGTATAACTCCATTTGGAGCTACACTAAATTATCCTGTTTCATGACTGCCCTATTAATTAGTGGGAGCAGAAGTGTTGTGTATCAGTAATGTATTTATGAAGTTCAGCCTGTTATTTGGGTGTATCTCAGGTTTAACACAGTTAGACCACATGTTTATTGTCTCAGATTATTGATAACATAACGAAAAACATAGCTCCTCTGTTGTAGTTTGCATTTAAAAGCTTTTGGTGTTCACATCAGTCCATAAGTGGAATAGTATGTTTTTAACTGCTTCACATTTTGATAAAGCCTAAAAGAATATGTCAGCTTTTGGTTTTGTCAGGGTAAATATTTGCATTTGGATAGCAACACCACTCTGAAACCATCATGCCAAATAAAAGTCAGCTTGTAGCTCTAGCCAAAAATTTTTGGAGGCAGATTTCAAGAGTCCTCGACTGTTGCTTCTTAAATCCAAGCCTGGG
Source organism: Thalassoma bifasciatum (assembly GCA_008086565.1). NCBI lineage: Eukaryota > Metazoa > Chordata > Actinopteri > Labriformes > Labridae > Thalassoma > Thalassoma bifasciatum. The sequence goes on from RPOG01000921.1 coordinate 1,828, forward strand.
TCAGCATACTAAGTCAGAGCATGACTAGTAAAGTAGTCTTCATCCTGAAGCCAAAGTGGAGCTGCATATTCACACTGAACCAAGCAAAGGGGGTGAGCTGCTCGGCCTTGGAAAAGACAGCAGCGGAGAAATGTCTAGAATGAAATGGAACAAGGGTGTGTAAATAGACTTTTGACTGATGAGTGTGAAAGACTCGACAAGGACGAGACATGATGATGATGATGGATTAGTTGTTAACACTAACAGAGTAGACTAACTTTGTCAAACCCACATGACTCCTGTGTACAGCTATATACAAAATGTAGACGAAGTGACAAGAGTAAGAAAAAAATGTCTAAAAAGGGGAAATACAGCTTTTATTTTGAAAGTGAATGCCAAAAGTCAGTCATCTTGATACCCCTTAGCTTGAGTTATACATTATTTACTAACAGACCCCTGCATCCTTATTTAGACTTTTGCAGACATTTTCAAATCTGTCTTTAGGAGGCATTGGACCATACTGAATATTTTATTGACAGTAATGTAGGTCAGCCTTCTTTGAGTCATGCTGCTTAGTCTTTTGTCACTTGAGACAGTTATTTTTAGGTTCTTTTTGAATTTCCGTCGTGTCTTTTGGTGCTGAGATTGGGTGTCAGGCATGACTATGTCATAGGACAAGCAGGGGCTAAATATACGCCCTGTTGCTATGAATGTGTTTTTTTTTTTCTTTTGCAGTTGATTGTGTCATTGTCTTAGCAAGAACAGAGTACGTAACCAATACTTATAAATGTGTATTTATCAGACATCCCACTCAAAAGAAAATTAAGAGTCGGGAAAAGATATGGCCGTGATGAATTATCAGAGGAGGGAGTTCGTCTGTGTCTACATTTTTTAGCAAGTGTGCGACACTAGTCAGAGAAGGAGAAGAGTCGTACAACCCAACAACGTCTTGGAGTTTGGTTAACACACAGAGTCCTGTGAGATCAGGGTTAAAGCGTCGGGTGATTATTTTACAGAAACCTGACACCCTAATTGATGGACGGCGGTGGGTGGAGGGAGTGAGTAGCTGTGTACACTATCTGCTGCGACCTTGCATAATGATCACAGAAAACACACACCTGCTATTCCATTTTAATGATGTTCCACCTCTGCAAGGCTGACCCAGATTCAAGCAGGGTGGAATATTTGTTTCTGCCGATGTTTTTCCCAGAAGAGGTTAGGAGATGATCAAATTGTAGTGGAATGTTTGGAGCTGAACAGCTTGTAAAAAACATGCTGTTATATTGTGTCATTTAGATCATTTCAAAGAGTCTTTCTATATTTAGAGGGAAACAATCCCTTAAAAAAGGTCTGATTAAAGCTCCTGTGAGGACTGTGCAGATTTTTAGACAGCCAAGAATATCCACCTGCTTTTTTTTAACATTGAAATGTTTGAAATGTAAACAAAGACTGTTTTGTGCAGCATGCAGTTAAAGCTCATGTTAGGACCTTGGGAAAAAGTGATATATTTTTTCCCCCATGTGCATGTTCAGCAAAAAAAAAGAAAAAGAAAAGAAAACTTTTTTTGTACTAAACTGCAAATCTTTGCTGTGGTAAAAGAGAAAAATGGTTACACCTACCCCCTCGTAGCTGTTATGTAGCTGCTTAAAGTAGCTTCAAATACATTATGTTAACCTACCCCATGGCTCAACTTTCTGGCATTAAAAATAGCCGCAAAGAAATAATCACACATGTTCCTAATCATCATCTTTGTTTTTGTGGCTCATAAAGAGGAGCTAGCATCAATTTCAGTTACTTTCATAATGAGATAAATATTTCCCAACCAAAGCTTTAAAATGAGGACTGAATTTTATAGATCTCTTCTTTCTTCTTTCTCCGATGTCCATGATTCTTGGACACAGCCAGATGTAGCTCACTTGGTTACATTTTGCCACATTTCAAGCAGAACAATAACATCAAGAATGAAATGTTCGGATGGTCATTGTATTGCTGTCCCATCACCTGAAGCCAGTAAACGTGCTGAAATATTTAGAACCTCCTCATGCATCCCATTTGCTTGTCAGCTTTGTAGGGGGTGGGGGCATCTTTCCAAAAATATTTGTCGTTTCCTCACAATTACTGTTATTAATGAAATGGAAGTTGACTCAAGAACAAGATAATTTAATCTTTGAAGAAATATTCTGCTTAGTAGTATTACTTAGGTGCAATAAAAACAATTAAGTTGCCGTAAAAGCTGATGTGTGTGGAATACATTAAAGTGAGGGGGACTTAAAGGCAGGTCTTCAAGAAATTAAAGAACCATGACTTTATAGTAATTCTGATAATTGTTAGGTATTAATTTGAATGTAAATGCAATGAATGGCGGAGTGACTTGAATTTTCCTTAATCCTGCTTCTTTGCCTTTGTCTGAACTCCCATGCTATTAAACGTAATAGGATTGTGAAATAGTCACAACACTTCTCTGAGAATGAATAAGTGAGAAGTGAATGAAACAGAAGGACAGGGATATAATTTGCATTGATTTCATGCCAACTGCTCAAGGGAGAAGAAACAGTCCCTTCAATCTTATAAGTATGAAGCAGAAATTATTTTTACAACACTGTGGACCTTTTTGTTTTTGACCTTGCAGTGCTGTTGGGTGATTGTGTTTAACTATAGCATGCTGTGTTTGTTTTCTAAGATTGTCTTATATTGATTGGCAGACATCAAAAAGACCTGGTGCCCTCGTCTTGAAGTCTCACGAGTCAAACTTAAACAGTTGCAAAACCCCAGTGAGTGTGCGTTTGTTGTATGTGTCTATGTGTGTGTCTATGTGTGTCTGTTTGTCTCAGCGTAGCCAACCAGCCCAAAGCTCCCCCTGTGCTGTCTGCATCAGTCTTGCTCCAGTCATGAGGAAAGATCAGCCACACAGCTTTATTAGCATAGACCCAATAACAATCACACTCACACATCTATGGATGGCAAAACAAAGATACACACAGACACAGGAAAGCTGTGTGTGTTCAGCAAAAGCAGAAGTCTCCCCACAGAGTGTCTGAAACAAAGCACTCCCTGCTTTTTGTTCTCAGCGGTCGGTGCTCTGAGGGCTGATGGGAGGCTGGAAAGCACATAGTACCTGTATATGTGTGTGGGGAGGCAGTGGCAGAAAGAATTGATTATTTGCTCCAGAGGGCACCTGTCTCTGTGCATCAAAAACCCAAGTCTAATAGGAAGTGTCTGCTTATTTTACAGCAGTCCACCATTCTCTCAGTGTTTCTTGAATGAATTCATGGGTCTCTTTGTTGTGAGGAACACAGAATAACCAGCAGCAGTATCTGGAGAGAGTGACACCTGCCTCATGTAGTTTGAGCTGCAAGTTTAATGTGTTTTTTCTCTCCTGAAACAGCCTCCTAGAGTACACTGTAAAATATCTACACACTACCCCTGAGTCACCAAAGCACTGATATTAAATAGTGGTAAAAGACTGGATATTTCTACCTCATGCTTCAGTAGAGATAGATTTTTCTTCTTGCTTGGTTACCTGAGAGTAGCTGAATTGATACATTCATAGATATTTGGTCATTTGAAAACACTTGCGATTGAGGCTTCCGGTTAAGTTCTCCAAAGTTAACATTGTATTTGAAATGCACTAGAGTTACACTAGTGATCAGGATATGGCTGCTACCTTTTAATACGTGAGAGATGATGTCAAGTGGGAGGGATGTTATAGCAGAAGAGCCCCCTCGGCTCTATATGGTGGTGTGCAGTTACACTGTTCACTATTGATATTATGGATGTGTATTTCATACAAAAATACCATTCACTGTAAGTCACTGCTCACTATTCGTCAATGACTTGAATAGCTCCCTGTCCCTCACACCAACAAAAGAAGACAGAGATTCAGCTTGTAGTTATCAACTCAGTTCAATAAGTACTACATGGATGTGGTTTTACTGTTTTCTAGTTTTCAGGGGCAAATTAACCACATCATTTTTTCTTTGTATTTTTGTATGAATTCCTCCCAGAACTCTTGTGCACTGCCAGGGTCTCTTAAATTTCACAGTATGTGTGTTAGGAAGTTTTTTTTATCTGATGGCAAAAAGAAAACAGCTATGTTTTCATTAAAACATTACCACCAGGAGCTGGAAAGAAAAAAAACATTGCTATGATCTGATAATGATCGATTATAATGAACAATTTGTCATGTATTTGAAAATTATTACCTATCGCCTTAATCTAGGGTCTCTAGGATTTTCCTAGAAAAAAAAATAGTCAACTTATATAAGAATAATCCTGCACAATTGTCATCTCTGGATCCCTATACCTGTGTGTCAGTGTCTGTGTCTGCTTCAACTCCCTTCTCTGCCTGCATGTTAACATTTTGGTTGTTTCAGGCAGAGAGTAGAGGTGGTGACCCTGGCCAATCATAGTGTACCCAGTGTTCAAGTGACTTTGCGTGTTGTTGATCGCAAGCTGCCCTGAGCAGCTATGATAGCAGCCTTGACACAGAGGAAGAATGATACAGTAATTCAGGTATTTGGCTCTTGAGTCACTCCCACTAAGAAACACAATGCGTGCGGGGCTCACTGGGCTGAGTGTGTTTGCGTAGCTAAATTCCTGCATACCCTACCTTTAAATGTATGTACAACAACAGTGATAAGTGAATAAATACTGAGGAGTACATATAAACTATAGCAGTTTTATGTATATCTTTTGTACCAGTCTTTGCTTGCAACTTGTTTTCCCTAAATCCAATAAAAAGCATTTTTTTTCCCACAACCAAATTAGCACCAAAACGTAGCTGAAAGCTAGCTTGGCTTCTGACTGCATCAAAATGGTGTGAAAGCATGGTCATTATACCCAGGCTTCCATCCAACCGGTAAATGCACACATGCTGAGCGAGAAAGAATTGGTTGAATAAATGTTTCCTTCTTCATTGTGTTGAATTCAGACTTCTAGTGTGTCTTAATAAATGCTCACACTGCAGAAATGATGAAATAGAAAGTTTTTAGTGCTCTGAAGCTTTCTCAAGGATGCTTACTCAGTCATTTTCTACATCAGAAGAAAAATTTCCACTAAAGTGAACAGGAATGCCTAAATCAGTGCTGCACCTGATCAGCTCAGTCCTGTCATTATGGTAGCCCACAGCTTTCGTGCTTTTTAACATCCTGCTTATTATCATGTGGCAAACCAAACTGCACTTTTATTTGTCATTACGTTCAAACACAAAGCCAGTAATAAAAGAGACTAAGTGATAGCAGAAAACCAACTGCATAAAACCTTTTTCTGGTATTTTGTAAATCTTCTCACTTCTTGTTCTTAATATACAACATTTGTTTGTCTCTCTCCTCCTCTAAAAGACAAACAGAACCAAATAAAGAGCCATTTGTGCAGGGAAAGATGAGCACATGAATGAGGTGATGGAGCTGCAAAATAAATCAGAGCCACCCTTTCCCAGGGATTCACACATGAGCAGCTTTCATTCTGTCTATCAGCACTCTCCAATGAGGCTTTTCCAAAAGGCCAGCTTTGGACAGCTGGGAGTGAGAGATTGGAGCTTTGACGGAAATCCCTCTGTCTTCAGACTCTTCTGGGGCGCAAACACTCTCAGCTCAGCCTGCCTCTGCGGTGTACAGTAAGCGATAACAACTGCAAGTCTGTAGGGACAAATCTGTGAACTCTGAGAGCATTATGTTCCTTTTTGATGAAACAATATGAGACTCTGCATCCGAAAAATTCCTCTGAAATGTCTAGTTAAAAAGGTAAGCTAAAAATGTCAGATTTAACCATCAAGATTCACACTTTTGGAAAGACTACACTTTGTTTTCAAGGATCTGACAATAAAATTTGAATCATTTCTCAATAAATTCTTACAAGGCAGGTGATAAACAATTTCCCCGCCAAAGCAATACTCCACTATAAATTACACCTCTGTGTATTGGCTTAGGACATGCAGTGATTCTAAATAATTGGATTTCAGACCATGGAGGAACTTTAGCTTTTTTGTTGGAAAATGCAGCTGTGTGGATAGAAAAGCTCAGCTACTGGAAAGATTTTTGATTTATAACATCACAAACATTACCAAGCTGCTGAGAAATGCATTTCAACCCTTCTGTTTCTACTAATATTAACACCTATTACACCTTTCAGAGAGAAAGTAAATAATAACTTGTTACGATGCTAATTATTTCATAGAATAAACTTCTGGTCACAAGTCATTTATGATGGTTTAAAGAGGATGCATATAATGAGGAGATATTTTCTCCTTCCATACCTTCAATGCATCTGTGCTTGTTTATGAAATATTCAACAGCCTTAACCCTCATGGCCTTCTATTTCTATGAACGATGGCGGTGAGTAGGCAATTATTTTGAGAATACTGTAAAGATTTACAGTCTCTGCCTCACATTACTGGAATATCTGAGCTACTTTAATCATAGTTGACACACACATGACGACTGTTAAATACTGTAAATGTGATGTTTGAGTTGCTAAATAGGAATGCTTGTAATGCCATTTGTTTAAGTTTGACCCTTGTGCTTTTCGTATTCCTGGATGTAGTGAATATGTTGGAAACCACCTTTGAACAGCAGCCAGAGACCCAACACCACACTAAATATATCAGGTACAAACATAGAGTCTTGGAGGCCTAAACAGCTTTCTGAATACTGTAAACTCATCTGTACAGAGCAGCACTAAAATGTCAAAAATAGGCATGTTGGCATGACAGTTCCTAAAGATTTTCAGTATCTAGCCTGGAGCAGCAACACCTGCATAATGATGTGTGAGAGGAAGTGGGAGGGATTCTACATCACAGTGTCAATTTGAAAAGTTAGCATAGACATATTGAAGACAGTTAGGAACTTTGATGCAGTTGAAGAAGCCTCCAGAGAATCATCACTTCCAGTTTTCTTCTTGTCTTTCAGTTGCCTGTTTAGCACTTTCTCTCCTGGCAGAATTTGATTTCAGCCCATAAAGTGTTTTGATGTGAGCTTTATGTGAAAAGGGTCCTTGCTGCAGGTTGCAAGCACAAGGTTGGCACTGCCTCGATTTAAGACCTGCTCTACCTTATTTTCCAGACGCAGCAGGAGAAGCACCCTTGGGGGCTTATTTAATTTGCAACAATTTAAAAACCAAAGGAGAGGTATTTCTGGGCCCTGTGGTGCAGATTAGCAGCTAAACGGTATATTTTCAACCCAGTCTTTGCACGTTCCCCAGAGAGTATCTACATACATAAAGATAAATAAGTATGCATATCGGCATCTATGAGACTGTTTCATAGCTGCGTTCATAGCAGCTATTATTCTCTTGGTAGGAATCTCCTTTTCTGATCTGAGGGAGCTTTATTATATGAAAATTCAGGTGATAAGAAGTTGCATCTTTTATGTTCTGTGAGCAGTGACAGGTACAAATATCTCAAATGATTACCCTTTTTTCCACAACTTTCCCTACTTACATTTGTCAATATAAAATATAAAAAGCTGCTTGTATGGATGCTGTTCCATGTTGTTCTTTTTTGTGTTGTTATCTTAACAGGAAAAGCATTACCAGCAGTAGAGTTTGTATGTGTACTGTGCCTGGTTTAAATTAGGTCTTGTAATGTCATCTGTAGACCACAGGAGACCTGGCTTGTCAGAGATAATAGGTTTCCTGATAATGAACAAAAAGCTTCACATCATATTTGGATTCCTCTCCCAGAAGTAGTACTAATCAGTGCTGTACTCTTACACCCTCGCTTTGCTGTAGAAAAAACACTTTTAATTTAGCTTTTGCTCAGCGCTGATATTTGATCTCTTTCATTTCGCACCCCTCTCTCTGAAAGCCAATAATTTCATATTTTGCTAGGCATGTATGTTTCCAGTGGGCTTGTGTGTTTTTGTGTCAAGCTCCCCTCAGTTCTGCCAGGTGGCCCGTGGTCAAAAGCACAAAGTGATACTCTCTCTGTGTGTAGCAGAGAGCACCACACACAGAGCAGTGACTCTGTGGAGCTTAAAGAAGCTGCTGCTGCTCAATGTGACGCCGCAGGGCACAGACACTTTGGAGCTGCCTCAAACCGCTTCTTTAAATACATCATATCAGTGGCCTCTCACACCTGACATCATCTGTTAGGCTTGTTGGGCTTAATGGCAATGTACGCTCATCAACTCACTTTATACGCAACACATTAAACTACTCAATTTTGGAGGCTTACGAGGCAAAGGGAAAAGAAATTAAATTCTAACGATGAAAGTCAAAGAAATCATAAGAAAAATGGGAATCTGTGATTTAGCCCAGGAGTTGCAGTCAAATAAGTCAGTCAATAATTCCTCTTTTTATTTCTCTGCTGTAATGTTATTCATCACTCTAAATGCAAATCCAGTTACAGAGAAATATACCTTTGCAAAAAAAATAAAAGCTTTTCTTTGCAGGCGTGTGAATCCAAGAAACCTTGTGAGTCATAGTCTCTCTTCTTGTGGCATCTGGCATCGATGTGGCTCATTGTCATGCATCCTGTGGTGCTATCTGCCTGTGGTCCGCATGCAGTGCTCAGTTATATGTACTACACCAAGCCTTTACTGCACGAGGAGTGGAGCAAAACGAGAACACCATTCAGCATATTTCAAAAGAATATGTAAAAAAGTGAAGTATTTGCTTTTTAAGTCACCCAAGTTGTCGATGAAGCTATTCACAATACTTAGAAACTGTGTAATCTGTGTATCTGTGTATCTGCAGCTATGTAACAGAGAAGTGATAAAAGAGAACGACATGTCAAGTGACCGACATATCGCTCAGTTACTGCTGCTTATGTAAGATTTGCTGTCATAAATGTGTGATAATGAGAACAGGGTAGTCAATTAGACTTCACTAATGTGCCCACTTTTATCATACCATGGTTACACAGTGCTGTCCAGAGATAAACCTTTGCCAAGTGTTGTGTCGTCTAATTATTGATATAAATATGAACATTTTTGTTTATGTTGTCAGCTTGTTTTACATTTCACTGACTTCCTAGCTCCTGCAGCAGGTAAATTTCCCCCTTTGTGAGATGAATATGTTTATCTTATATGAACCGTCTGTGCTTTAACTGCCTTGAGCATGAGAAAAGAAATAAACATCTCTGTTAGTTTTGCCATCACAGCTGATAGAGGCAAAAGTCTGTCAGCCTGCTTGAATAAGACATTTCCTTTGTTTTTGAGAAATCTAATTAAAACTCTGTAATGTAAAGGCACCTCCTGCAGGCTTCTCTCTTATTTAATCGGGCTCCGTGACAAAGGGCCCACAGATATTTACAGCAACAGTCTGGATGAGTAGCTGCAGAAGGAGAGAGGTTTACAAACTGACACTCGGGCTCTTCACAAACACTTGTGCTGGTTGGCGGTGAGCCCTTTTTTCTCAGGAGGTTACAGCTTGGGGTTGGTGCCTTGCTTAAAGGCGTTTTGAGAAAGCAGAAATCATTTACTTGGCCTGTTCTTATTCAGTGTGTATTTTCCTGTTTCTTGTATTCTCTGAATTTTGTTGGCACATTCCCCAGGAATTGTTTTGGTGTTTTGAATTGCAAACTTTTTCTGAAGAGAAATGTTCTGGACTTGAAGCTGTTGTTGGTCAAACACTTGGCACAGAGTCTGAACAGTGTGTTTAACTTTCCCAGTCATGTGTAAGCATCCAAATAATCGAAACATATTAAAGCCGGGCCGAATTACTGCTTCAAGTTCTAGCTTTACTGTTCACCCTCCATTTTTATCTGCTCTGCACACACTATTCCCTTTCTTTATTATTCCCAGTCTTACTGAAAGCCATCCTAAATCTTCATTAAGGGTAATACCACTTTTTTTACAATCTATTTATTGTTGCAATAGCAAACCACCCTGTGGAAATATCCACCTCTTCATTATGTTGGTCCTCCATATATTTGACTCCAACACATATTCTCAAACTTTTCAGAGCGTGAAGTCCTGTGCTGAACCAAATTTCCTCTCTACCATTCCCCAGTGCAGAGGGCTGACACACAAATAATGAAAATATCATTTCATTTGGTGAAAAAGCCTGAAATTTGAAGGATTGTTGACAGTCTGGGACAGATTTACACTCCATTACCCCTCAGCTATTTTTAGACCCTCCAGTTAAACTCTATTTTCCTCACATCGCTGTTTTTTGCCCATACTATGTGATTAATGACCTCCAATTATCTTGAGTTGCCAAGCAAAATCAAGTTTGTGATTAAAACAATTTTGACATTATTACTTTTTCATTGAAATATAAGGTTTCAACTGTTTTTCATCAAATAGTAACTAGAAAACGTTCACATTTGCTTTCAGTTGGTGACAGTTCATTGCAATAGTTTGGCCCCTTAGAGGCTCTTGTTTACCATCAGGTAGATGCACAGAGCTGAATTTAGCTCTGCATTTCTCAGACAGGACTTTCTATCTCTGCATTGACTGTAAGAGCCCGCTCAGTAATCAAAGACTGTTTTATCAGTTTTCCTCTGTGCTGGCAGCTCCACTTGTCTTTCTCCAAGATCGAAAATTAAATATATTGCCATTCTTCTTCGCTCTCACTGCTTGGCTTCACTCTGTTATGGATCACAGAGTCCTGGCTCTGGGCTGCATAAAGCAGGGTCATCATGAAAAGAACATGAGCTCTTGAAACCTCGAAACAAATGTTCAGATTTATTTTATAATCCTCTCTTGATTCTGATAATATTTGACAGGAGAAACCTTTCCTGAATATTACACTTTATTATAGATCCCAGGATCATAGTTGTCGACATTTAAAGTGATCACCAGGTGAACTGGTTCATTTCCATGTCAGCCTGATGTGGTTTGGTTTTGCAGAGCTGGAATTCTTCAGTGTCCTAAAGCAGGTGCTCTTTAGAAACGCAAGTATGAGTTACACATGCTCTGGGTGGACAGGGTTTTGCTAATGCCTTGTAGACGTGTCTGGTCTCCACACACTCTGCCCTGGCTTCCATGAGATACCAGAGTCTGGCTGGCGCCACCGTCTCCAGCTGAGCCAAACAAAATGAGCTGGCTTGGTCTTCCACACACTCAGAGGTGTCTCTTGTCTCATATTTACGGCCCCTTTCACCCTCCTCTCCTCACCAGAAAGCATTACATCATCGACCCCAATGCAGACCATGGCCAAGACATTTCCGTGCCCTTTACTGTCCCTGGAATCTGCACCTGATCTGATCTATTTTGACCCAAAAGGAGTGAAGAATGAGAGATTCTCAGAGTATTTGTTGTGGATTTGTTTGTGCATAATTTGGCATGTCATGACAGGTGGTAACAGCTGCTAAAGTATGCTGTGTACTCTGATGGACGCTGTGATGATGAAACCAGGGTGACCTGATTTATTAGTGCTCAAGCGTCTGCAGGGGAGTCACAGGAAGTACTTCCATAAGGTTTTTCTGGGGTCTTGACAAGAGAGGCACAGAGAAAAAAAGACGCCCCAAGCCCATCTTTTGGAAGTGGGCGGAGAGTCTAAAATAAAATCAGCTGTCACTGTGAGTTCGTTGGACAGAGTTTAACACAAACTGGAGCTGGTCTCCAACACTGACTGGGATTTGCTTTCAGCTTGGAACGACCCTGCAGGCCGGGGGTGCTGTGGCCTTTGTGTGGGATTTCTACCTGCTGAGCTCGTATTTCCGTAATTCATAACATACCTGGTAGGTGATCAGCGGAGTTTGTGTCTTTGTGTTGAGAATTTGGAAGAAATAATGGAATAATTTTATCTATTCAAACCTGGTTTTAGTTTTGCTTGTTAATGATGTGATTCATAAAGAAATCTCTGTAAGATCTGGGGAGGGAAACATGTAAGGCAACTACTGAATTTATGATTCAGCCCCATTAGAGAGGGCAAAATGTCAGTTTTGTGCAAGAACTATTATGATTAAAATACTAAATCTTCTGTTTTTTCTGCCTCAAAGCAAGGGATAATTAATTCTACTAACAGATTTCAAGTTTGCACCAAGGCCTGGACCTCCAGGTGCTCTCTAAACCTCCGTCCTCATGGGTTAAGGAATACAGTGGAGCTATCTGTAATATTGGCCAACAGCATCATCACTGCAGTCTATATGGAAATAAAGCCTTGACCTAAAGCTTTCCCCTATATTTCCCTGAGAAACATGACCCTTCGTGGTTAAGTTTAAAATAGGAGTGATTTATTTTAGCGAGTACATGGCGCCGGGATTACTTCACTTTCTTGTTATTCGAGCTCTGAGCCCAACCTGACGTGTCATGAGATAGCCTTTGACTGTTGACAGATTTTTTTTGGCAGCAAAATGTAGTTCCTCCAGCAATAATTTACTGTGCCTTCATCTTAACACTGAAGGCCTTCACTTTAATCATCTGTTGAGCAGAATTTTTAATTCATTCTTTTTCATAAAGCTTGAAAATTGAAGATTTAACTCTTGAAGATATGCTGGTAGTTCCTCAGATGCTTCTCCTTGAAGAGTTGTGAAATGAATATTCCTTTTCCGTCTTAATGGACTGATAGGTTTGCACAAACATGCTCCTCATTCCTTTAAGTTCAAAATAGATCATCCAGGGGGGACTGCTGCTACAAATCAAAATGACAAAATAACTATGCCAATTTAAAGCGGGTAACTAAAGTGCACTGGACCAGTTAGAATTTAGATGATAGTCATACAATGTCAGACTTGCACAATGATTTATGATTTATGTCCATTTAAAAAAAAAAATCTTGTTTTCATCATATTGGGCTTTAATTGACTCTTTCAGATTAGCTTTCGATACTATAAAACATAACATGCCATGATGAAATCAGTTCACTGGCAAATATTAGTTTAGATGTCAGATTAATCTTAAACCACTCATCAAACATAGCTTCAAATAGTGCTAATTCACCACACAGCAAGGTAAATTATGAAAGTTTTAAGCATACCATTAGTCTTCAGAGTGATGCCCCTCTGACACAAAAACAGTCTGGATTCATATTTCAACCTATAAATTGTATCAGCACATTTATATCTAAAAGAAACTAGGGTGTGAATACTTTGAATTCACAAACAGAGACATAAATGTTGAGTCAGCGGCAGGCTGGATGGAATGAGGTGTGAAGACTTTTATGAGTTTAAGGTCTCACTGTCTGTCTTATTATTGCAATTCTAGACATAAACATTAACTATGTCACAGAGTCAAAAAGTGGAAATCTAATGAACACTAAAAATACTCTCTGGGTATTTCTTTTCCAGTTGAAAGTGTAGCATATGAGTTATCTTCCTTTTTTGAGAAACAAAGTTGTGCTTACACCAAGAACTTAAATCCTTGAAATCATTGAAATGAAACAGTGACCCTCGATTCTTCAATTTATTCAAGCTAAAACTGTTTGGTGTGCACATATGCAGCTCATATATTGTCATCTGAAATGTAATGACTTATGTTTGACTAGTCTAACACATTAAAAAAATGTCTCTTCCATTGGCTCAACTGAAAAGTAATAGCAGCCTTGATAGTAATCTGAAAGCAGAAGCAGTTTATGTTTGTGGAGCAGTAACATGATTGGACATCTAAAAATTATCAGAAAACATTGTACAACGAAAATAAGCAGTGCTTTCTCTAATGGTTTATTGGCTATTTGTGCTGTAGCTGCTGGCAGCGCAGGTTTATCCAGGGCAGGACTTCCTGAAAGAGATTTAACTCAGAGGAACCGGATTCACTCTGTGGACTCAGAGGTCATCCCACTGACCAACTGTGAGGCCATGTACCAGGCAGCTGTCTCCAAGCGAGCAGACAACACCATCCCCAGCGGGGTACTATAGCTTGTGCATGGACATGTAGCGTTTCAGCTTAAACACACAGCTTTACTCCTCACCAGAGCTCCATGCATTAAGAGGATCATTGATGCAGCAGTTTATTGCATTGATTTGCTTGCTTTCTATTATTATGCTTATAGTCTTTCGCTTCTGCAGAACCTCTAATGTTGCACAGTAGCCAAGCTGCACTGAGGAGGTTTTGTCACCATCATTGTTGGTGTTGTCATGCAGTATTAGTGGAGGTGATGACAGTTTTGAAGCTGGGGGAAGGGGGTCAGCAGTCTTGCATATACATGGTTATAAATAGAACGGGGAACATGAGACCCCCCTCAACAAGAGAGAAAATAGAGGAGGTTGCAGGAAATGTTAAGTATTTTTGGCTCTACTTTGAAAGAGCTCCACCATTTAGAACTATTACATAAACAGGCTATTATGTATGTTTGTGTGTTTGTACGAGAGGCAAGAGGGAGAAAGAGAAAGGGAAATGCATAAAGCATTAGCCTGACAGCAGCCTACACCGCATGCATTACAGACAGAAGAGCCCTATTAAGCATCAGTTTGATTTCAGGTCGTGTCAGAGAGGAAGCAGCTAATGATATTTCCTGCTTCATTAGGTCATGGAGGAGTCGGAGGTCTGTTCCCTGCCTGGGGGACTTGCCAGTGTGAGGAAGCAATTTGAGACCCAGGAAACTGCAACTTCACACAATGTAACCCAGTTCCACTTTCATCACAGAACTGTGCAGGTACACATGCAGAACACACTAAGCATGCTTAGAGCATGATAGAGTCGATTGTGATCGGTAATACTCCTCCTGAGCCTGAGCTTGTTAAACCTCCAATGGGAATCTCTGAAAGTAAAATATGTGCTGAATATCAACTCAAAGGCTTGTATTACATCTGATCCAGCCAATACTGGGGCAAAGTGTGTGGGTTAACACGTCTTACTTGCCTTTTTCGACAGCTTTTATGAAAAACCTCCAGGGCACTTTTACAGCATTCACACTGAAGCTCAGTTCAGTTGATAGAAACTTTGCAAAGCAACGGGAAAGAATGTCTTATTTCTTAGTTTTCAATGTGAACAGCTTGACACGTTCTTTGTCATCGTGCCTCCGTCTGCGATTAGTCATTTCAAACTGCAGAGAGCAATCTGTTAGAGCATCTTCTCTACATGCTACGCAGTTGAGTACTATTAAGCTTTGACTGGTGGAGAGGAGTGAGCGCAAATTTGTGTGTCTGACAAGAGGAGCAAAGACACTAAATGAGACCAAAAGAGTTATCTGTATTCATGCTTGCTGTGTGTGTGGCAGACACACTCTTTCTAAAACGCGTGTGACAACCACTGTCATTTCTTCACAGGAAATGTCAAACTCTGAGGTGACGGTGTCAGGCGGCAGCAGGCAGGTCCTCCCAGGCAGTCAGCAGCTCAATGTCAACCAAGAAACCATGGTACGTTTTTTCTCTGTAGTCCTGCAGGGTGTGTGAAAATACTTTACCATTCAGCTTCAGGCTGTGATTGCCTCGATGAATAAAAGCTGCAACAGATTACCATCAATTGGATTTTGAACACCAACTTTTCCAAAGTAATCTTAAAGTTATGGCTTTGATGAAGGTATAATGGAGTATAATAGCAATTCTTTCTCTTACTGAACTCGTAGATGTCATATAGCAACAATACCCACGAGTCCAGCTTTGAAAACCATCAGGATGAAACAGGTTAGTGTTTGTTATTTTTTCCCTTTTCCACAAACTATATCTAAAAAACAAAAGCCTGTCTTGACTATGATATCTGCTAATCTTTAGATGAGGAGTTTCCGAGGTACACCACAAAAGAACTGAGGGATCGATTTGAAAGAACAATAGAGGAGGCTGCTCCCCAGAAACCTATGAGGGTAAGCATTTTCATTTCACTCATGTGAGGTTAAAAGTTGAAGTATGAGGAGGATAAATGTTATGT
Source organism: Thalassoma bifasciatum (assembly GCA_008086565.1). Taxonomy (NCBI): domain Eukaryota; kingdom Metazoa; phylum Chordata; class Actinopteri; order Labriformes; family Labridae; genus Thalassoma; species Thalassoma bifasciatum. The sequence continues at coordinate 17,493 of RPOG01000921.1, forward strand.
TTATGGTTTTTGAATAGAATCAGAGATATTCAACAAGTTGTAATCCTTCAGATTTTTGTCCCACCTGATTTGAAAACACTGAGTGTAGTAAAATACTACAGAAAAAAAATCTCTGGGTTGATTTGTGCAGCTCCTGTGCAGACAAACTCAAATTTGAGTGAGATAATGCAAAAACTACAGCTTGGTTTGATTACATGACTGAGTCGGAGATGTGCAGCTTGTTTATTCATCAGATCATTGTGGCTGCACAGCCTTCCTCCATTTTTTCCCACAGCACTTAAAGCTCCTGTGGGAGGATTTTATCAGACTATTAAGCAGACTGAAATTTGTAATGATGCTTCTTTCTGAGCTACAAAAGTAAACAAGACCAGCAGCATTAGCTTGCACCAAGTCTCATTCTAATGCTTGAAACTTGTGCAAGGGTAGGAGTCAGGCAACGTGATAAACTGTAGCCGCTTATTTACATGTTACATGGCAGAAATCTGCTGTAAGTTGTTGGTTTGGCTGTTAAAAGACAACAAGGTGAGATTTCCATTTCAAAAAGTTCAACTCATACATGCACAGGGCAATATTTGCAGAATGATAAGAAGCAAAACTGTGTGTGCAGGAAGCACCAAGGCTAACAAAAGTTACTCAGAGGAGCTTTAAGTTTATAATCTGTGCATACAATACTTAAAAAATCATAACACAGCTGGATTTTTTGTCACATGTAGATAAAGGAGAGTCTTTTTGTACAGTGATTTGAATCAATTGCTAGTTGAGAAGCTACAACAGCAGAAGCTGATAACAGTCTTGTGACAAATAAAAGAAAACAGTAATGCTGGGACACATGCATCACTTTCAACAGTATGGGAGTAGTGATTTCTGGCTTCTTTGACAAAAGTCTGAAGGATTACAACATAAACTCATTATATTGATACTTTGATGTGTGTGCGGGAGGAAAAAATTGAACTTGAACGCAGTTCTAGGAGTCTTTGAAAGATAGATCATCAAATTGTATGAATATTAATGTTTTGTGATCATTTTTTGTTGTTTGATGCATATATGTTACCACAGCAGTAAAAGCAATGTGTGTAAAATGCTGTGATGTGTAGAATTTGTATTTCTTACCTCCAAATCCCCTTTCTGTTCCTTGAAAAGATTGAGCGTGACATCAATCGATCTAAATGGTCCTCAAATGTGACACAAAGCAACACAGTGACTAGTGAGGTGCATGAAGCTTCTTCTATCCAGGCAGCAGACAATGCATCGGCTTCAGTGATGGATTATGAGGACTTCCCGCCCCCGCCAGCTGAGGATTCTGACTATCTGCCACCCCCGCCTCCAGACTTACTACAAATGCCATCAGAGAGTCAAAATATGCCAGCGTGCAATTACTCACCTGAGCCTCCAGAACAAGCAAACTCCTCCAAATACCCGCTCAACAGAGAGGCGTACTTCAAGCAGAGGAGTATGTATGAGCTCAAACGCCTCTACAAGCACATTCACCCTGAGGTTCGAAAGAATATTGAGAAGGAGTATGATGGTGATAACAATCAGATCGAGAATAGCCACGTACAGGGCCAAGAGTTTGTGTATGAGGAAGAAGGTGGTACTCCAGATGATGATGAAGAATATGGGGAATGGGAAGAAATTCTACCTGGGGATGTGCAATCTATGCGTTGGATGTTTGAAAATAGGCCCCTGGACTCCATCAAAGATGAAACTCTGGAAGAGGAGGATGAAGACAACACGATAAGTCAACAGGAGATGATTCTGGGAAAAGACGTGAAGCGTACAGCTTGGATGTTCGAGACAAAGCCAATGGATGAGCTGAGTTCACACAACATCAGCTCAACTGAATACAAAAACAAATTCAACAAATTTGATAAGGGAGACGTACGTGCTGCTGCGTGGTTGTTTGAAACCCAGAAGATGGACACCCTGAATAAAATGCATAAGGATGAGGACTTAACTAAAGAGATTGTGTTTACAGAGGAGGATGGAAATGCTACCATTTACATGATTGACAACAAGTACATGGAAAGCTTGGGACACACAGAGACCATTGATGAGAGCAAACTGCTGAGTCTAAGGTCAGTGTTAGAGGAAATTAATGGAGAAATGAAAACTGTCACGAGCACTTTTGACACTCAGTTTAAATGCATTATTATGGGACAGTCAAGCCAGATGTTGGAGATAAAGTCTGTGCGTAAAATTGAAACGGAGTTGGAGAACTCCATAGCTTCACGTTGGCTTTTCGATACTCAGCCCTTTGACATGACAGACAGGGACAGTTCCTCTTTGAAACTTGTGTGTAGCTTGTCTATGGAGGACAGCAATAAAGGAGACTGGAGCAGGTGGCTGTTTGAGATAAAAACCCTGAATTCTCTCAATGAGTGGGAAAGCTCAAAAATAGAGAACAAAGATATCATTGGAGCTGATGTGCGCAAACACTGCCTAACATTTGAAACCCAGCCAATGGATTCTTTAAAGGACGACTCCAATGCTAGACCCCAGTCTCTTGAAGAAATTATCGGGGGCAATGTTAGATCTGCCAGGAATTTTTTTGAAAGCAGCCCTCAAGCTGTGAGAAAGACAGGGCCAGAGGTTGGAAAACTTCAAAAGGCGATGGTGAACGAGGAAATGAAAGGGGACGTGAGACACCAAAAGTGGCGATTTGAAAGCCAACCCCTAGAGCACATCAGAGAGGAGAAGAAAGAGGTAACTCGCACAGTGAATATTGAAAATGACCTCACACAGGAGGATGGCACAAGCTGCAAGGCAGATGTTCGCAAGAACTGCTGGGTATTTGAAACCCAGCCCATGGACACCTTAAAAGATGATTCAAACGCAAGGTCCCAGACAAAAGAGGAAATTATTGCAGGTAATGTAAGATCAGCCAGACATTATTTTGAAACCGTTCCATCTGAGGAGTTGAAGGAGCTTGCAGAGGTGGGCAAACTCAAAAAAGTAGTAGCACTTGATGAGGAAAGGGGCGATGTAAGGCACCAGAAATGGAGATTTGAAAGCCATCCCTTAGAGCAGATTAGAGAGGAAAAGAAAGAGGTGGTTCGAACAATTGACCTGGAAGAAATTGATAAAGTGGATGTCTTGAACTACAAACAAATCTTTGAGAGCACCGATTATAACTGGAGGGATGAATCTCAAAGGGTCCTAATTGAGGGTGTAACAACAGGTTCTGTGAAATCAAATAAAAACCTGTTTGAAACGACTCCTATGTATGCCATGCTGGACAGCTCAGGGCACTTCCATGAGGTGAAAACAGTGCGCCGTGAAGAGGTCGTGAAAGGAGATGTAACAACGTGCAAGTGGATGTTTGAGACGCGGCCGATTGACCAGTTTGATGAAACCATTGAGAAATTCCAAATTATCAAAGGTATTTCCAAACAGGAAATAGAGTCTGGTGATGTGAAAACTGCAAAGTGGTTGTTTGAAACTCAACCTCTTGATGCAATTAAGTACTTTAGCAATATTGAAGATGAGGAATTTGTTGGGACAACTTCAAATCAAGAAATAATGAAAGGAGATGTGAAAACCTGCAAGTGGTTATTTGAGACTAAACCAATGGACATCTTGTACGAGAGAGCTGAGATAAAGGGTGAAAACGAATCTGAACAAGTGCAGAGGGGAGATGTGAAAACATGCACATGGCTCTTTGAGACACAAGCCCTTGATACCATTCACGATGAGACAGAGACCATTCTGAAAACAAGTACTGTGAATCAAGAGGACATCAGAGGAAAAGACGTGCGAACAGCTTGTTTCCTCTTTGAGACAGAGAAAATGGAGAACCTCACTGGGGAGGAGCCAGGATCTTTTAAGCGTGTCACCGAGATCGACATCTCATCTGGAGACGTGTCAAGGATGAAGTACATTTTTGAGAATCAAACATCAGATATCATGACTTCTACATCTGAGGAAGTTCGACGAAAGCTCAAGACAGACCAGACTGAGGACATACAAAAAGGAAACGTTGTGAACTGCAAATGGCTTTTTGAAAACCAATCAATAGATACCATACATGATAGCCAAGAAGAATTCATTAGTGGTCGCACAATTAATGATGTGCAAGGAGGAGATGTGGGTAAAGGCCGTTTTATTTTTGAAACCTGCTCCTTGGATAAGATTCAAGAAACATCCTCTGAGACCAACGCTGAGCTGATGAAAAGGCAAAAAATCATCAGAGATGAAGAGGAGAAGGGGGATGTGAGAAACTACACAATGATGTTTGAAAATCAGCCCCTCTATGCCATTCAGGACAAGGAGGGCCTTTATCACGAGGTCACCACCGTCACCAGTGAAGAGGTTACGAGGGGCGATGTTGTTGGAACACGCTGGTTGTTTGAAACAAAGCCCCTCGATGCTATCAAAGACACGGACGAGGTCTATATAATCAAATCTGTTACGCAACAAGATGTGCAGAAAGGAGACGTCAACTCTGCCAAGTGGAGGTTTGAGACACAGCCTCTCGATAGGATTGCTGAAGAAAAGAAGGTTTTGACTAGAACTGTGGATGACATCCAAGGGGGCAATGTTAGGATGAACAAAGATCGGTTTGAGTCTGATGCTCTGGCTCAAAGTTCTGTCAGAACAGTTAATGTGAGTGAAATACAAAAAGGGGATGTCAGGTCTGCCAAATGGAGATTTGAAACCCAGTCAATAGACAAAATAAGAAGCATGAGCTCTGAAAACCTCATTGAAACAGTTAAAAAGGAAGACGTTACTAAGGGAGACGTTAAGCATTCAGTGTGGCTCTTTGAAAAAAACCCTCTTGACCATATTAAAGAGGTAGATGAGCAAGAAGATCACACAGCCATCACTCAAGACGAGATTGCTAAAGCAGATGTGAAGACAACAACTTGGCTCTTTGAGACAACTCCATTTGACAACTTTAATGAGACAAAAATGGAGAAAACTGAAATCATGGGCAAGAGCATCAAGAGAACGCTTGAAGAACTCTACAGTCAGGAAATGGTGAAGTCGAAAGGAATTCTCATTGAAGCGGATGAAATCGGTGACATAAGGATGGCTAAGTACCAGCTAATGAATACGCAGTCACCGGAGATTCAGCGGGAGGAAGTCATCAGGGGGGATCTGCAGACTATTATGATGAACCTACTGAACAGGCAGGAAAGAAAGGAGCGGCAAGTCGTCATAGACTCAGAGGAGAAGGGTAACATCAGTTCAACAGTGCAGCAACTGTTCAACCAAGAACGAGACAGCAGTGTTGAGAGAGAGGAAGTAATTCGAGGTGACATTCGAGAGGCCATAAACAACCTTTTCAATGAAGGCGGGTTGGCTAAACACGGGATACTGATCCAGGAAGACGAGAAAGGAGACGTGCAGATGACGATATACTCTCTTCTCCATCAACAAGAGAATACGGGTGTTGAAAAAGAGGACATTGTAAGTGGGGATATAAAGAGTGCTCTTCAAAGACTGGCCCAAGCAGACAGAGCAGATCAGGCAGTGAAGATCACAGTAGACGATACAGAGAAGGGAAATGTCAACTTTTACTCAACATGCATCGAATCTGGAGCTTTAGATTATCTCAAACAGCTTCACGTGGGACCTGATGAGGTTCAATCAAACTCAATGGAAAAAGAGAAGATAGTAGGGGGCAACATCAAGGGCACAAAACTCATCCTCAGCAGCAATCGTTCGCAATTTGAGCGTACAGTGGAGGATGTTATACCTGGGGATGTTCACAACACAGTGAAAGTTTTCATGTCTGAGCCAACGGTCTCATTGAACAACCTCCAAAAAGAGGAGATCGTCAAAGGAGATTTGAGAGCCGCTTTGAACTCGTTATCTGTCTCTGCAAATCAGACAGTCGTTGTAGAGAAAGAGGAAGTGGTGAAAGGTAACATACCCAAAGCTCTGCGGTGCCTGGAGAGAGCTCAAAAACGGTACAAGGAGGTAGAAAAGCCAGATATTGTACCAGGAAATATCAGAGGCGCTATGAGATCTCTTGAGAGATCGGCAACATCAAGAGTTGAAGCAGCTGTCGATGATTTAGTTTCTGGGGATGTGAAGGCCTCTTTAAAATCACTGGAGCTGGCCAAACGAGCAGTGAAGGAAGTTGAGAAGGAAGAAATTGTGAGAGGTGACATTCGTGTCGCAATGCAAAGTCTGCATGATGCCTCTAGTGAGAGGAAAATGAGTCAACAGGGGGCAGATGTCCAGGGGGATGTTCGAGGGACAATTCAGCTCTTGATGGAGACTCCATCTTCACCACGTCTGCAAAGGAGCCTGAGCCAGGAGGGTGAGGTAAAGGGAGATGTGAAGATGTCAATAAGGTCGTTATATGAGACACAAGAACAAACCCAGCTGGAGAGGGAAGAGGTGATCAAAGGTGATGTCAAAGGCACCATTAAATCATTGCTGGAAACAGCTCAACGTGAAACTCCAAAAGTCAGACTGGGAGCATACAGAAGAGTCAAAGTGAAGCAGGGCCCTCCTGTGAAAAACCTGAAGACTGATGCACAACGCAACATACAGAAGATAAAAACAGCTAGTGCTATGGAAACGTCGCAAGAAAATCACTCTGAAACTGAAATAGTTAAAACAAAGTCAAGTTCAGTTCAGCAGACCACTCAAAAAACAAGAACTGTGATGGAGCATAAAACTATTACCCAGAACCACGGGATCAAAACGTTGAAGACAGAGTTTCGTAATCTGAAGTCCAATCAAAAAGGAATGATCAAAGTTGATAAAACCAGAGTAAAAACGGATGTTATAATCCTTCCATCAAAGACTCCAGAGCCTGATCTGCCTCTCCCACCTCCACCTCCACCAGTTGTGGATGCTGATCTCCCTCCTCCCCCTCCTCCTCCACCCACCTCTGTCGAATCTGACATGGATCACCTCCCTCCTCCACCGCCTCCACTCACCAGCGAGCAGGACTTCCTCCCTCCTCCTCCACCTCAGCGAGAACTGGAAAATATTCCATCACCAGCTAAAGCCAAAAAGATGACGGTTAAAAAAGTGAAAGCCCCCGTTGTTCACCCAGTGCCAAAACTTGAGCCTCAAGTGGAAACAAATAAAACCAAACAGGTGGAGGTGAAAACAGAGAAAGTGTTAGTTACAAGCCAAAACCAAACCAAAACAAAAACAAAAACTGTCTCACGTGACTCCCTCCCCACTCCTCCTGCATCACCACAACCTCTGAAGAAGGTCTATGTTCCTGTGAGATTCACCCCTCCACCCTCTCCTCCACCTTTCATGAGAAGCCAAATGAGTAAATTCAACACCCCCTTAATCAAAGCAGAAGAGAAATTCAGAAAAATGAGGGAAGGAAACACTCCCCCAACCACTCCATCACCCACTCTCCTCCACGAATCAGTCACAGCTGCTCTTGAAATGCTTTCCAACAAAGATGTACAGCAGTTAAATAACAACACACCACAAATCACACAACAGAGAGCAGAAAATATGCCAGTGTCTGTTCATTTAGATTCCAAATCAAGTAATCTGTCCAAGGTTTCAAATACCATCCAGAGCAGCATCAGCTCTCACCATGGGAAAGCCGTCTCTGAGTCAACAACCGTCTCCTTCCAGAAGACCTCAGCCGTCTCAACTGTTAGACAGCAGACACATACGACCTCACAGAAAAACGTTTCTGTTTCTTCCTCAAAGTCTGCTCAGTCAGTCATGGCTGACAAAGTCCAAAACTCAATTATGGATGTCACGAAAACAGAAAACATGGTGACTGACACAAAGACGGGTCCTAAAATTCAGAAACCAAAGGGAGCGGACAAATCTGAAGAGATAAAGGAAGATAAAAAACATGCTGATAAAGCCTCTATCATCACTGAGGAGAATATCAAATCAAGCAAAAATGTGAAAGAGTCCAAAACAGCACAGCGTGATAACAAGAAGAAAACTGATCACTCTCCTCCTAAGACAAAAGAGAAAATTTCTGATCAACCACCACAAACTGAAAAGACTGCTGTGAACACCAACGGGAAAAAGGGGAAGAAGAACAATAAACAAGAAAAGCAAATCGAGATAAAAACATCCACTGAGGCTGAGAAAAAGAGTGTTTCCCAAGAAGTTAAAGTGGAAGTGAAGGAAGCTTCTGAGGTGAAAATGATCAGTTCAGCCGAAGAAGTAAAGACAGAGGTAAAGCAAGAGATCACAGCAGTTACACCTTCTCCTGCAGCTCCTTCCACACCATCTGTCTCTGTTACTATAACAGACATCCAACAAGAACCCCCAACTCCTGCAAAGAAGAAAAAGAAATCCAAAAAGTCGAGACAGCAACATGTAGAGGTTATTGAAAGCAAGACAGAATTACCTGAAAAAGCCCACCAAACTCTGGTGACAATAGCAGCCTCCCAAATTCACAAAAGTGTAAACGAAGAGAAAGTAGAAGTCATTACCACAGACAGCAAAGACGATCAGAACTCCCAGCAGCAAAAAGCAGCTCAAAAGAATGGGAAGGGGTCTCAAAAGAAGAAAGGAATGACAGCTATTCAGCAGAATGGGAAGGAACCACAGGAGGAAAGTAGGACTGTCCCAATTACAGTGACAGGCAAGTCAGAGGAAAATGAACTGGTAAAGTCTACAGCAAAGGGAAAAGAGTATTCTCAGAGGGAGGGCAGCCAAGTGTTCATCTCTCACGTCTCATCAGAGACGCATAAAGTTTCAGAAAAGAGTCACTCAACAACTGTAAAGGCTCACTTTGATACAGACTCAAATTGGTTCTTAAATCAGAGGGAAGAAAGTGAAACAATGGAGAAGCACGAGTGTGAGCCAGTTTCAGAGCAATCTGTTTCTGGCGGTGCAACACCAAGAATCTCAAAGATAAGCATAGGTTCTGCTAAAATCGAGAACCAAACGAAGAAGACCTCCAATGAGAGAAGGAAAGAAGTTAGTCAGAGCAAGTTTGTTGAGCTTGGGGCTCCCTCACCGTTGCTGAGAATGCGCTCACCATCCCCGACGTTTATCACCATCGAGTCCACGCGCAGGACAGACTCGCCACAGAGAGTCAGCCCTTCACCCACTCTGCTGCACAGGCCGCCAACACCTCCCACACCTCCGCCTCGCAGGTGTGACACCCCAACATCCCGCCTCACAAGAATCACACCCTCTCCAACTTTTGACCGAGCAGAAAATTTGCCTCGACTCAAAGATGCAACGGCGAAGCTCTCCCGTGGTGTGACCCCTCCACCGATGCTGCCTCAGCAAATCTCAGAGAAGAAGTCAGAGATTGTTGAATCACCTGCGTCATTCCAGCGGCAAATCAAAATTGATACTCAACTTCTGGAGGCTTCAGGGACTTTGATTATGACAGAAAAGGCCAAATTGAGTTCATCTGTTGAGGCCCAGGGAGCTGATGCAAATTTTTCACGTGATGAAAATAAATCAGAGAGTTTGATGGCAAATGAAACACAAAGCTTCCCTGAGATCCACATGTCATCGTGCCCAAATGACTTTGGTGAAGATTCAGATGATTCAGAGCCATCAACTGCATCCTTCAGAGATAAGAGACACTTTTTTGAAGCAGCTCAAAAGGCTGAAACTAATAAGACCTACGTGCGAAAGGAGCCCATTGATATCCCTGAACGCCTGGGACCAGACATGGAGGAGTGTGAGGAGGAAAAGAAGAACAAAGAAATGGATGAGCTTCCGAGGGCAGACTTGTCAGGTCTTGTAAACAAATTTGAGTCACCTGGAGAGAAATCATATATCAAAAAAGAGCTTATCCCCCTTGCAGAGCGGCTCCACAATGACGCCGAGAGCACAGAAGAAAAAGCAGACATCCTGGAACAGGAAGTGCCAACTTTTGACATCCATGCTATTAAAAGTGTTTTTGAACTGGATGAGCAAAGTTCCTCACTCAGAGAGGAGGAAAGGGATCAGGAGGAGCTTGCGTCAAGCCTTACTGAAACAACAGTCGACACTTCAAAGAGGGAAAGTCCTCCAGAGACAAAGAGAAGCTCACGGCATAGCACGCCCCTCCCTCTGTTAAAACATGATCTGGAAACTGTTCCAGTAGAACCAACAGGCTTCTCTGAAACCAAATCAATCACCGAACATTTTTCAAATGTTGATGAGTTTGGTAACAAGGTCACTGGAACGAGGACGGCTGTCACTGAGCACTCAGAGAGCGTGTCAACCGAACACGCTCCCTTTTCCTACGCTGATGCCGTGAAAAAAAAAGCTGCTGCAGTGAGGAGAACAGAAACGTATGATGAAGATGCCACAGAGAACCTGCTGAGAAACTTCCACAAAACGTGGACAGAGAGCGAGACGGTTTTCAAGAGTCTTGGCTACACTGTGTCTGAGGAGACGACATCGCAAGTTGTGTCACAGCAGACAAAGACCACCTCATCTGGTAAAAACTTTTGCAGCATGACACAGGAGATACGAGTGGCATGGACTGTGGATGGCTGAGTTAAGTGTTGTCTAATGCGATGCTAACATGGTTATGCTGATTTGAAGCGGGGAGACTAAGTCTCCATAATTGTCCACTGAGCACCTTCCTTCTTTTGGTGTTTTGGCATGCTAACATTAAAGGTTTTTTTTGACTGCAAAGATTGGCAAGTATATTTGCATTTTCACAGATTTTGGTTTGTTAATCAATACTTCGCTGTAGGGGAAGAATCACCACCAGAATTCATGACAATAGATTCAGTAATTGTTCTTATTTCTGGTGGTAAAGCAATTTATTGACTGATGTTCCAATCCACTGACTCAAAACATAGGCAAGGCAAATAAAATGAACAGTAGTCGTTCCTGGGGATTGAAAAGAGGTTCAAGGGTTTTCTCTACTTTTCATTCAGTATACAGATGCTTAAAACAATGTCAACAACAAACCTTAAATGAAAAGAACAGTTTTGTTTCTTTCTGTTACAATAATCAATAAAGCTAAATCAACTAAATCTTTATATGTATATACACTGTTATTTAATTAAGAAATATTGATAATGGCGACAGCCAAGGGTTGGCGTGATTTAAAGTAAAAAGAGTCCTATTGATCATCAGAAGCTGTGCAGCGTTCCTCTATTCTCATGAGGCTGTCCATTATCTGCCCACAATAAAACAAGCATTTAACATACCTTTCCAGTAGAGAAGTACAGGAGAGCCCGGCTGCGAGTTTGCACTGGAGCGGATAATAGCTTATTTTTAGTTTTCACAAACATTGCTACAGTGAAGTGGAGAGATGCATTTATACCTGTGCAGAGATGTGTGAAGATAGAAAGAAATACATATGAAGTGTTTTGAAAAAACTGAATTATTTTCTGTCATGACCACTATTATTCTATTACTTGGCCAAATATATGCATGATATCTACAGCTATAATACCCAACATATTCATTGCTTTGTACGAATGCATTGTGAGGCTTCCCAAAGGAAATGTGCCTTTGTAAAGAAAAAGGGAAAAAAAATAAAAAAGAATACATATTAAAAGATTTGTATTTTATCTCCACTAAACAGGCTCGAGTTCCGAAGTCGGAGCTGTGCGCGGTTTGTCGGAGGAGAGCATATCCGATGGATGCTGTGATAGTGGACAAAAAGAAATACCATAAATCCTGTTTCTACTGTGAGCACTGCAGAAATAAACTGAGGTAAAATCAAACATCACAATATTTTTTTGATGTCTCTGTAGTGGTGCTAGCGACTATTTGATGATTTGAATGCCATGTATCACTCAAAGACAGAACTTTCATTTCTCTTCCAGCCTAGGAAATTACATCTCTCTCCATGGACATTTCTACTGTCTACCCCATTACAAACAACTCCTAAAGTCCCAGGGGAACCACGATAATGGACTTGGGCAGAAACCTCCTGCAGGAAGTGTTGGACCTCTCCCCGCAGATGAGAAACTTGAATGGAGATACTCCATGAGCAGCCTGAATTCAATAGACAAAACACATATTATTGAAAATGAAGTGACAAAAAGTTGTGAAGACGGCAAACCGCTCTTCAACAGAATATCTGTAGTTTGGCCCCCACAGGCCGATCCTCCCAAGAAAGCATTCAAAATAGAGGAAGACATTCAGCTAAGTAAACCTCAGTGGCCCCCTCCTGACAACTCCCCAACGTTAGCCAGACACCAACACAGAAAAGCTGTTCCCAGGAGTGTCCTTTGAAATTCAGTCGCCCAGCCAGTGTAGTCAAATAAACCCAGAGACAGGGCTCCAAAGAAAGGATGGTGGAAGAGGATGTTAAGACAGAATGGTCCTGGTTGTAGTGTTAAAGGAAGTGTTTGATGAAGGTCATACTGTCAAGTGAGTTTAAAAGGGAACTTGTAAAGTAAGAGAGGTTAGAGAGGTAACTGTATATACTTGTAAATGGTGTGTAAAGGCTAAAGCAGGTTGTAGCTGTGATAGAAAGCGGAAGAAGAATTGGTGTGGAAATGGGTTTAGAAAGTGCTTTTGTGTCTAGCAGTCACTGTAAAAATCAAGTTAAAGAGTGACTGTGAATAAATCTTTGTTAGCCCCTTCAGCTTTTGTGTTGTTAAATTAGCTGAATATCGTTCCCTGAGAATCACGCTGCCTCTGAAAATAACAAAGTGAAATGAATAAGTGGTTCTGTCATTTACATTTCTGCCCAATGTCTTTTTAGTCCCCTTTGTTTTATCCACAAACCATCCAGTTTATTCTACAGTTAACTACATTTTTATGCTGGTCCATGGAATATTTAAATATTTTCAGTCTTCAGACTTCTCTGTTGTATTATTTTCAGGTCTTTTAACATTAACATAACATTTTTACAATTGCCTTTTTTAGCACCTGCTGTGCAGACAACTAAAAGCATCTGAAATTATTTTATTTATAATATTGAAAGTATATAATATAAACAAGTGAATTGGTTATAATCATGTTTGTTTTGGACATTTGTATCCTATTTTGATCGACAAATATTTTTAAATGAAGATTTATTTTTTAGATTAGCCATACCTTGCTTTGTACAAGAAAGTTCCTGATCATGTCACACTGTCAGGCTGGTTCACTTACTTTATTGCTTATCTTACGGCAATAAAATGTTGAATTTCATTGCGCTGTGCTTGTCTTTGAATCCTCACTTGACCTCCAACCTTCACCCACTTTAAACTGCTTCTAGCTGGGCGGATAATTGCATATTACAGGAGAATCGTTCACTCGCGGATAAAAGCACCAAAATTGGCACACATACTCCTTAGATGTTGCTCTTTTGAGAAAACCATCTGGCCAAATGAAAACTCAAGATGGCGGCCATTTTTCAAGCTGGCCACCATTGAATATACAATAATATTGCATTTCGCCATAGAATCCCATAAACTTGTCCTATTTGAATGATCTTGGTGTCAAATTATACATTTATCACTATGTAGAATCCACATTTGGACCCATGGACTTACTCACTGGCTTCTTTGTACCATATTTTAGTCCCGGAATTCTAATATTCTGCTTAATATAAGGTTTACATTATGTCTGACTGGGGTAAAATGACTGGTAGTCTATCTTAGTGTTGTTAGAGGTTTAGTGTGTGTGTGTGTGTGTCTGCCAAATTGTGTCTGAATTAAAAAAAAATCCACACAAAAAAACATGCTTGACTTGTCTGCATTACATGTCACTAAATTAAATATTAAATTAAATAATTAAATATTCAAATTCTATCTATCTATCTATCTATCTATCTATCTATCTATCTGTCTATATTAAATAATTAAATTATTTGCACAGATTACACTTACTAACACTCACACACAGACACAAACTTTCTGGCTGATCAGATAGCATGTGTGGCCTCATAAGTCATGAAGAAGCTGACACCCGGATCTTTGTGCATGCCAGGCATGCCACAGAAGCAGGCAGCAAGGTCATCATGGTCAAAGCCAAAGACACAGATGTTGTCGTCATTGCAGTCAGTGTTCTGGAGGCACTTCAGGAGCTCGGTCTGCACGTCAACACCCAACGGAAACCGGTTTCTGTCTTGGACTTCACCTAAGGACAAGTACTGGAGACAACATGAGAACGTCTTTTCTCGTTTCCCTACGAGAAGAAGGTACGTAAGTGTCCGACACTATAACAAAGTCGTATCTGTGGCAAAGGGAAAAAGTCTGCTTGGCAAACCTGGAATGTTTGTGATGAGGCTTCCAGTTTCTTCAGCAAACTCAGCCATTACCCACCTGTACTGGACGATGAAGACCTGATAACCCTGGAGAAGTTTGTGGTCATGATGTACGACAGATCCAGCACAGCTGAAGGTGTCAATGATGCGAGGTTGGAAATGTTTGCTCGGAAGCAGCCATTCCTCCAACCTGATCAGCACCGAAGCAACATGTCATGTGTGCATCCTACCAAGCAGGCTGCATCTGGAGTCAGTCAACAGTATATCAACCAGAAACGCAGACTCCTGCTCATTGGGGCTGGACCAAGAAAGGAGATTTGTGGCACATTGTTTGGACAGAGCTCCCACCAATTGCAGAGAGTTGCCAGCAGCTGACCAAGTGTGGATGCAAGTTGGAATGCTGCGGTCGATGCAAATGCTATCGCTTTTGGTCTGACCTGCACGGCACTGTGCAGTTGCACGTGTGAGGTTTAAAAGCGCTGTAGTATAGGCCTACTCATCCAAACGGCCCAACATGTAACCAAAAAATAAATTAAAAAAAAAGAAAAGGAAAAGACAAAAAAAATCCAACCCTGCCTCGGAGGAATCATCACCTTATCATGGTGGGCAGTTTGTGTGTCTCCATGACCCCTAGAGCTTTGCCGGCTAGAGTATCGTACTCCTGGCAGGGTCACCCACGCCGAACAGCTCGAAGGGTAGAGACCAGACAAAGAGTGATCCCATGTGATACCATGCATTTTAGGTGAGTTAGACGTGACATGAACATCAAATTTAGCTGAATATTAGGTTTCCGGGACTGATATAGCTGTGTGCAGTGAGGACACACCCCCTCACTGCACTCCCCAACCCACACACACACTAAACCTTTAACAACAATAAGATAGACTACCAACCATTGTACTCGAGTCAGACATAATGTAAACCTCATATTTAGCAGACTATTAGAATTCCGGGACTACAAAATGGTACAAAGAAGCCAGTGAGTAAGTCCATGGGTCCAAATGTGGATTCTACATAGTGATAAATGTATAATTTGACACCAAGATCATTCAAATAGGACAAGTTTATGGGATTTTATTGCAGAATGCAATATTACTGTATTTTCAATGGTGGCCATCTTGAAAAATGGCCAACATCTTGAATTTTCATTTGGCCAGATGGTTTTCTCAAAAGAGCAACATCTAAGGAGTATGTGTGCCAATTTTGGTGCTTTTATCCGCAAGTGAACGATTATTACAGTTATCTGCCCAGCTATTCAGGGATTTCTCTCTCAGATGTTTGTCTGAGTGGAAACAGGAAACAAGAGCAGGTCACCGGATTTTTCACACCGTTGGTATAATCTCCTTTGAAAGTAACCCCACCCTCCATGGGATTTTGAAGCTCAAAGCCCAGGTGTGTCTACAGTAGGCTGGGAAACTATTTCCTCATTTTGAAATGTAGAAAGAGATCCTTTAAAAAAAAGGGGGAAAGCTTGAAGACATGGTGTGTGATACAGCAGCACATGTCTTGGGTGAATTTTACAGCCAGTCTAAAATAAGCTTGTGACCAAATGTGGTTGCTCATCCTCTTACTGCTCCTCAATGTGGAAACACACGAGCTTAGCATACCTTTTGTAGACTTAAATCATCAATGAAACTGGAAGATATAAATATATTTTAATTCTTATCAAAGGCGGGTTTACAGTCTGCATAAGTGTTGTAACAGCATATAGGCTCTAAACAAGATTATCTTAAATCTCGGGCTCATGAACATGTAACTGTTGTGCGTGGAGCTTATCTGCAGCTCTGACAGGATGATGAGTAGCTTCTTCTTTAAAAATGTCTATCCATGGGCATATTTTTGTAGCTCTTTCTTTAATTTGATTTAATTCTTCTCAGTTTAACATCTTCAGTGAAATTCTGTCTCTTGAATCTCAACTGCAAGACCTACTTTTGCAGGAATGGCATGAAGTATGCACTCGCTTCCTTTTCTCTTCCCCAATCATACCAACTTCAGCTAACACTAAATTATCTTACAGATGTAATACTTCTGTGAATATTTTCTGCAAATTTGGAATTACAATAGAGTGGTAATTTATACATTTTCTGAGAGGTTTTTTAATCAGGACAGAAAAAGAAGATGCATTTCCAAAGTTACAATAGACAGATGGACAATAGAAATATGGTTCATTAAAATGTAGATATAACTATACTGCAAAAACTAAAGCACATGCTTAGTTCTTATTTTTCGTAAAAGTTTTTGAGCCACATTCAGCTGACAAGTCCAGAAACATGTCTTATGTCAAGGTATTAAAATACCAAAATCATGTCTAAATTGCTGCTATGGGTGGAATAAATCTGCCAATGGAATAAAAAAAATTCTCCTTCAAGTTTCTTGAAATTAGAATAATGTGTTAAGAAACTTTTCTCTTTCCCATTGGCAGATTTTTTTTTCCCTTGTTACAGGCGATACAGACATAATTTTTGTTTGTAAATAACTTGAGAAAAGACATTTCTTTTTTCTTCTTTTCTTTTTCCTTTCATAACAGAAAATAAAACAATAAAAAAAGTTAAGGATAAATGAGCACTATAATACAATAAGCTATAGAAGCACATTTCCACCATTTAAAAAAAAGAAAAGAAAACTTGTCTTTGTTGAGATTTTTGGCTCATTGTATGAGTACAAAATAAGTCAAAATATGTCAAAATTTGGAGATAAAAAGTTACAATTTTAAGAAAAATATAGTCAAAATGTAAGACAATGAAGTCAAAATTTAGTGATGACACGGTTAAAATTATGGGGGGGGCAAACTTTGAGTAAAAAATGTGAAAAACGTAATAAAAAGTGAAAATTTTAAATGATGAAGTCAAATTTTTGGGATAATTAAGTCAAAATTGTGGGGGAGGGGGTCAAAATTTTAAATGAAAAAGGTCAAATTATGATAAAAAGTGAAAACTTTGAGTTCAAAAGTCAACTTTTTGATATAAAAGTTGAAATGTTTTTTTTAGATTAAGTAAAGATTATGAGGGGAAAAGACACAATTTAGAGATAAACATTGACGATTTGGACTTTTTATTGATCAGTTTCGGGGGTTTTTGATACAATTTTGAATAAGTATGGGTAAAATAATATCAAATCCAGTTTTTGATTCATTTATCTTTTAATGGGCAGAAATTGGCTTCTATAATATGCTTAATTAATAAAAAAAAGAGTCAAAATAAATGAGTTCACACCCTCACATGTGTTGTTGTTGTTGTTGTTGTTGTTTTTTCAATTTGCCCCTTCCCTCCGTGGATGCATAGGTGTAAATGCTTCCTCTGATGGCTTTATATCTCTGTGGAGAAAATAGTTTGCATGAGTTGTCTTGAAATTCTCCCACAGCGTCAATCTACCTTGCTGCTCCTGTGTGCACGCACCACTCACTTTCTCCCCTTGAGCGGATTGGTAAACAATCCACCGGATTAAACTCTGATTGGTCGACTCGCTCTCGTCAGGCGGTACGTCAGCCCCGTTCACAACCATCATGTTTCCTCCTCTTGGACAAAAAAAACAGTGCTTTAGGATGCTGGAGCAAAGCAGCAGTGTTTCATCAGGACCACAAGTCTGAATAGGATGGAGACACAGAGAAAGGTAAGAACAACAAGGACGCTTTTCCTCACACATGGCGCGAACAGTGCAGGTGTTTGTTTTGCTTTCTGGGATGTGGTAAAATGTGATGAATCTACTTTTTCTTTATTTCTGCTGTCTTGTTAGATTCGCCCTGCAGCAGGACATTATGAGTCCGTCCGTATTTCTGTGCGCTCGTCGCGTGTTGCAGGTTGTCCCGGGTATTATGAGGCTCTGATCTGTGCTTTAGTCCTTTGCAGTTTTACGCGCCGGGCTTTACAGTGATGCAGCTACTTTGGCTCAATCCCTGCTGAGCACACACTGATCTCCGTCCTGCTTCACAGGGGCTGTCCCCTCTGCACTTAGAAATGCGTAGGATGCCCAGGACGATGGGAGGTGCAGGTGGACAAGTTATATAGTATCCTATCAAACTTTAAACAGACGGATTTGTTGTTTTTTAATGCGGGTTTTTCCCCGTCGCTGTCTTACAGGATGCCCCAGCCTCTCAAAGAATGCTTTAATTTTTTATTCGACTTCAGGATACTGTTATTTATCATTTTAATATTCCTATAAAACCCAAACATTTAATTAAATGTCTGTCTGATTGTGTAATCATCTATTTCATCTGTCTTAATGGTCAATATTGAATGATGCTTCCGAATGAGTCAGACTGGAGATGGAGCCTTAGCCCAGCAGTAAAAGAAAGTGGACACATCAGATAATCTCTGGTGATGTTTAGAAGTTATGAATCATAAAAGCTGAGGTTGGTTCTTTTAACCATAATATTTGTTGTGGTATGGACTGTGTGAAAATGTAACATTTTGCAGCATGAAAAAACATCACAGTGAAAATCATAATGTTGAAAATTGATTTGAGCTTCTTTCAGATACCTGTAACTCACATTTTTTCACCTGCTTTTCAGACACTCCATTTTATTAATCCCTATCTGACTCCAGCCTTTCTACTTCACCATTTACTCAATAGAGCAAATATATTGGAGATATTCAGAAGAGCTTTTAAAGTTCAAAGTCAAGAGTGGGTAGGCTCTCAGGAGGAGCTGTGCCTATTCTCGCTGCCATTACTGGGACATTTCAGATCGTTATCTGGATCAAACACTAATCCTCTTTCTGTTCAGCCACATGATGGTTTCCATTACATGTCCATCTGCTGGTACAGTGCGCGTGTGTTTCTTGCCAAGCTTCCTGTGTGTTTAGGAGCGATCTTTTTGTTTGTGTTGTTTGCTGCAGAGCTTGGACTCAAATTATGAGGACACGTCTGAGTGTGTGCATGTGTGCGTGTGTAAGTGTGTGTCCTGGTTACTGTGACGGCTTGCACTAATCACATTCCTGCAAGGTGTAATTAGTCTACGCTGTCTACAGCCTTAATCCTCAATTTAAGTGGACTGTATCTCTGCTTAGTCTGTTGCCTTCTATGTTACACTGGGCTTAGATTCTGTGTTTGTTTAGATGTTGTAAGTTTACATCTGTGAGATTCCTTTCAGTAAGGCTTGTTCTGTGTGTGTGTGGCATAAGAATGAATTAAACATATTTTATTTAATGCAAAGTAGAACTACTAGCCTTTAATTGGAATTGTTCATTCCCTCTTTGAAAAAACAAAGAAAACACAACCAGAATAGCTTTTGAATTTAATATGTCAAACAGTCTATGACACATCTTAATATACTAGCAGCTTTATAGCAACTGAAATTATTTATCCTCTGTGGATCTGTTCAGGACTGTCAAGGCTAGAAGTCAAAACATCAGCCCAAAATTTACTTGTGCAAGCAAAATGGATTTTTTGCTGAAGATGTGTCTTGCTCTAACAAAAATATTTTAAGTACTACTTCTGAGTTTCCACTTTTTAACCTTGTGTTTTACATTTTTGACTGCATAAAGTCCTTTACATTTCATTTGTACATGTGTAAATTCACAGGAAGCAAACAAAACTTGTGAAAACAGGAAGTGTGCCGTAAATTTAAAGCACGCTGTTTAATGAAGTGGAGTCTGTTCACTTTTACTGCACCATGGCATAGAGGTCGATGAAATCATGTGCACTATGTATTGGTTGAAGTGTCAACATTGTTTTGCAATGCTCGGCACAAAAGCTAGTCAGTGGAGCACTAGCTATGAGAGTCACATTGAGCTTCTAGATGTTGAGCACTATTAGCATGAGAGGATCTGTTTTGACATTATTTGGAGCTCATATCTTTCTAACGTCTTACATTCAACACCCCCAATCTCAGATTTATTAAAGGGACTGTAAGGACTTTCTAAGTGATTTTGAAAAAGTCTCATATCACAGAAATCTAGAAAGAGAGAGTGATAGAGCACAAGCTAAAGGCTAAAACACAAGCTAGAGGCTTGTCAAGCAGTTAGTGTTAATATTCATTCCAACCCACATGCAACAGCTATACGCCAGTGATCTGTTGAAAAAATAAAATAAAATGAAATAAAGAGCCAGGTTAAGTTTCCTCTGCTTGGTAGATGTCACATTTCAAACATCAGCGCTAAGTGACTGTTGGTAAAGACATAACCACTTTGCATTGTGTTTGGTAAAAAGTTATATGAAAGGAGATCTGACCTGCTTTCACTTTCACTTTCAAAAAAAATACACTAGGACAGTTTGAAGAAGTCCTCCAGCCGAGGTAGTCACTGCAACCCACTTCATACAGATTCTCCTCACAGTCACTTGAAGCTGAAACAGCCACGGCACAGACAGGTTTATGACAGGTTCACATGTGCACAGCTTCATCTACCGCTGCGTCTCTGCAATCTTTTCCCATCCTAAAAACACAACCCCACGGATTATTGACTAAGAAATGAGCAACATCTCTTGACCTATTTCAGAATGGCAAAAGGCCAATGAATGGCAATGGAATAGATAGAACCTATCCACAGCTCTGCTCCCTCACACACACACACACACACACACACACACACACACACACACACACACACACACACACATTGCAGCCTCTTTTCCTGGCACTTTGAGAATAGATAATTAGAGGAGGCAGCTTTAAGAGCCAGGATAAGTTTTATATTAGAATGCAAAGTACTGATTGCTTTCTTTTTTTACTCAAGGTTTAACAGGTTTCAAGCACTTTAGTTTTAAAGGTTCTTAACAGGGCTACGGTGGCAAGGAGGGAGCAAGCTAAAAGGTCTATCAACGTGAATTTGTTTCACCACTAATCTTGAAGACAGCAGAGGTCCTTTGTCGACTGTTTGGTTTGAGGAGTGTAGTTTTTGTCTTGCTGTTCCTCAGAAATCAAATTATTTTGTCTTGAATTTGAAGGTGTTTATGCAGGTGATAGATGATCTTGTTTGACATTACATCTCTTGTAAGTGAAGATCTGGTGTTGAAATGCCAAAGCGCATAAAGTTCCTTGAGTGTCCTCTCAAGGCTGGCCACGGTAGTTGATGAATCTCCATCAGAGCCTTTTGAACTGTAGTCTGGTGCCTAAACAGTTTTTGTCTTTGTAGCTCATTGTTCCTTTTCCACACACTAAAGAGGAAGGACAGTGTAGCACATCAATTAAGATACTCTTAGTTATGCATACATTTGCGAGGCACAGCTGAGTGGAGGTGTTGTAAGTGTTTGAAAAGCTAAAAGCCTGTCTCAGATCTACTTCTTTGCCCGTGTTGGAGCTTGACCAAAAGTTAGGTGGAGTCAGCATTTCTTATAAGGCAGCCACTTGAGTTAAGGCCTCTTCAGAAACCAGGGGGTGACACCACAGAGACCACAGCCTTGTTTTATATCCTCTGTGTTCTCACGCTGCTTGTTTCTGATGGTGATGATTTTTCAGTCAGAGGCATTAAAGATAATATCTTGATGATCCTTTGATGTAAATTTGCTAACTATTTTATTTCGGGGGTTTTTTCCCCAATAATTTTTTTGGATATTTTTATTTTCAGTCTTCTAAATTTTACAAGGACCAAAATAATAAAAGGAACAAACGTAAAGGAACACAAGAGAACACTCATAAGACAAACTACAGAAATGAACACAAATGGTTACAGGGATGGAAGACACACACACACACAAAGGAGAAAAAACATCCAAAAGTTGTTATCACAAGAGTTTCCTCTCAGGAATGAGTTAAGTGACACCAACATATGGTGGAAAGAGGTACAGCCGTGGGATCATCAAATCCATCCGCTGAAACCTAATTAATGTTACGATGTGCCAAGAAATGAAAATCCAGTGGAAGAAGCAGGGCAGTTAGGTGGATTTCCATGTGAGAGGAATATGGTTTTTTTTTTAGCAACTCTTAAATGCAGAGCAATCTGCAAATCATGCATCCAAAAATGTCCAGGTTATGGTTGGGTTGAATGTCTCTGGTATATGCTTTTGAAAGGTGTCCAAAAGATAGATAGCACAGAGCAAAACCTGAAAAGATGTGTCAGAGATCTTTCAGCAGAAAAGCTTCTATCATATTTAGGGGACACTGAAGGAAAGATGTGATTAAGTTTTGTCTTTGAGAAATGCAGTCTGTGCATCACCTTATACTAGATTAATCTATGATGTGAATTAATAGAGCAACGACGAATCCATGATATGCTTCTTCCCAAAATTATGTCCATGTATCTGCATTTAAATTCCAGGCACAAGCTTCCCTGATATGATCTACAGACACCAAAATCATAAAGCAGTTCACAAATCTTTACACCAGCTGATTGGAGTCTGGAGGGAGTAGAAGATTTACAAAAATAGATGACTTTCCTGGCTTCTATAATGTTCACATATAGACCCCAGAGCTGGACAAAATCTCCTTGTTTGCCTTCAGTAATGTAGGTTAGTCTCTCCAAGTCAATAAATTCTGAAAGTTCCCTTATCCACATCCTCAGTGTAGGAGCGTCCGTACTCTTCAAACACAGTGTAACAGCTCTCTTTGCTTGCAGAAGTCCAAAGTCTGTCAGTTTGGTCTGTTTGTACATTCATGTTAAGTCTTCCTGGTTTATTCCAAGCACACAGAGTTTGACAGTTATATTTTAAAAACCTCTGACAGACATTTCATAAAATCTCCCCAAAAGTCCTGAATTTTTATACATTCCCATAGACAATTAATAAAAGTAGATTTTCCATGACACATTTAGTACAAACATCTGGAAGATACAAGCAGACATATGATGAAGTTTGACAGGAGTTATGTACATTCTTATAAATTTATGTAGATATATTTTACTGTAAATACTTATAGAACTAGTTTTTGAGGCATTTGATACTCCTCACATGATTGACCTAAAGTAAGCAAGATTCCATCCACATTACTGCCTGAATATCCTTCAAACTCCATGACTCACTATTTTTTTTTAATCCATATGAGTTTGGCATCAGTACACATATTTGTCTTGTGAACAGTGTTTCTATACCTTCTCCCTGTAACACAAGTAACCAACAGATGCTGTGCTGTTCATTGTTCTTTTTAACTTCTGTTGTCTAAAACCTGTGATATATTGGAAGCACATCTTACAAAGTAAAAGCTTGGTGGTAATGAAGACAGGAAACAATGTGATCTAAATCCATGGACATAAAAAGGCAAAAGAAAAGCAACACAAACAACAGATTTATGATGCAATCTGATCTCTAAAGCTGTAACACATCTTAGGTCACTTGCATTCTTATATATTTTGCAGCATGAACCACAGACTTCAAATAAAATCATATGTGACTTCAGATTACATTTGAAATGGCATCTGTTCAGTGACTGCTTATGTAAAATGTGGAAAAGTGTGAGTCTTTTATAAAAGCTCATAAGATTTATGTGTTTTTTGAAGACCACAACTTTTGACAGCTATGTGAAACAGTATCAGATATTAGTTGTTGAGGAAGTGTGGATGTAGAGGCTTGAAGGTCGTTGGGCTGTGTTTGGGGTAGAAGGGAGAGAAAGAAGATGCTTGTTTGGGATCAGTGGAGATAGGGAGAGGGTGTCACTGGATGATAGAAAAGGTTGTTTTCAAGGAGGATGAGGGGTAGTAATAAAAAGAAAAAGGAGGCGCGATTAACCAGGCAAAGAGCCTATAACAATGCCCTGATCCTGAAACAACTTAAACTTGTGTTACTTTCCAAAAAACAAGTAGACACATTTCTACATTTTGGATTCTGTCTGAATGAAGAGTGTGAAAGTTGTTTACTACATGATAGATGTTTAGAGCTTTCCCTCTTGGGAAAATAGCTAAAAACGATCCTGGAAATATGATTAGACCACTTTCGCCTCGGATATTCAGTTGGCATTAAAACTGTTGTGTTGCATTTTCTCTGTAGGCAATAACATTCTTCTTCTTGTGCTTTCCAGTGAGGAAACATTTCTACCTAAAGTCCTTAAACTGCTGATTCGTAAAGTCAAGTAACTAAAGTGCATCAGGTTGAAAACGTGATTTCAGATATTTTCGGTCGACATTTTCCACTACATTTATGATGCGTGTGTGTTACACCCCTCGAGGATACAGCAGCCAAAACAAGTCAGAGCAGTTTTTAACATCACGTCAAAATGATTCAGACGAGAAACAAGTGGTGTATTTCAGAGCTGTTCTCCTATAGACTGTAACGTTGTCTCTGCTCACTAGTGTCTACGTCGTGTGTTTGTGTGTGTGGGTGCTTATGTGTGCCTTTGTATCTGAATATGTTCCAAGCTTTAATCATTGTGATCCTCCTACATGCGTGCTGTAATTACTTTTTGTATTAAATCTTGTAAGGACACTCCAGAGCGCTGTCTCAGCTGTAGTTTTCTGGTTATTATTCATGAGATTTTTCTCTCTAAGGAGAATGAAGTAAAAACTGTCTTTAACATAACAGAGGTTAGATAAGAAAAAATACTATTTGCAATAAAATTCTGTGCCCATATTCTACTGAGTTTGTCCTCACTGCTCTTCATTTTTCAGTGTAGTTTTAAAAACAGGTTTGTTGTAAAAGGGCAGATATTACACCCTTCTCTCCTGCTGCGCAGTAATGAACATAATCATGTTTTGAAAAGGCCGTATTGAAAAAATTGAATGAAGTAATTATAGTGGAGTGAAATATTGGTTCATTTAATGACTATAAATATATCTTTGCTCGTCACATGTATGCATACATTTCTTCTGTGTCCCTCTGCAAAGCAAGGTCCAATATTGACAGATTAATTTGAGAATTGACATGAATAAACATCATTTTCACACAGGCTGTTGAGCAGCGTTTGAATCTGTTCCATCTGTTTCATGGGAACAAATAGAGAAACTGTAGAAATGTGTTTTACTGAGGCACCAAGGAACAATTCCAGACCAGGACGTTGGCTGCCCTATCAGAGGAATAGATCTGAACAGGGTGCCCGTTGAAGTTTGACTTGATTTCCCCAGGGTCCAGCAGACCAAACCATATTTATTTCAGAGACAAAAAGGGGAACTCAGAGAAGTAGAGATTCTGGTAACACTGGTGATGATGCTGGGGTTGGTGTTGTTGTCCAGTCACCAAAGAAGAACCAGAGTTGTGCTGCTGTAGACTGAGTCCAAGTGCTTGTGCTGTGTCACCCTTAATGTTCATTGTATGAACCTGGACTGATGGTACTCGACCTTTTAGATAAGCAGAAAAAAACTTTTACCCATTAGAATGAGAATCGTAGTTATCCTGCTGGGGTACCTGGAGATGGAAACAATCAATGAAGTGTGAAAAAATAGTCTGATCAGAATTTTGACAATCAAAAATACTTGGACCAAGTGCACTTTAGAGGCTAACATTTCCAACAGTAATGGTATCAACAGTACAAGGAGTCTAACTATTACATCTCACTCATTTTTCTGAGTGTTTCCTCACAGAATGTGCACTAGTCTTTGTCTTCCCCTTGTTGGTTCTTATACAAATGCAGATTGTTCTATCTCTGCTGACATGTCCTGTTGACCTCTTTGACCCTGGCTTCTTTTTTGACAAACGACATACCCAGATTTAATTACTTATATCACTGCATTTAAAAGCTCTGTTTGGATCATTCTGGTGTCACAATAAAGGGAACACCTGTGAAATTTGTTCAGAGGTGCCAGTATTGGTATTTACATTACTGGCTCAGAGGAATAATACAAGTATTACTCAAATGAACAGAGAGTTAAGTTGAAGTTGGACTTGATGGTGTTAGTATCTGAGTTTCTCCTGTTAAATCTGATGTGTAATATAACTATGTTTATACATGATAAGTGCTCTGTTGTAGAGTGACCTCAAAGTCCCCAAAAGGCTCTTGAATTCTGGGGGACCTCCCCAAGTACCTTGGTAATCATTGTTGCTAGTATGAAATAAAGATACCACATTAACTTTCATGCAGGTGAAGGCATGTGCTAGCCACGGTTGAAGCTGGATTAGTTGTTGGGGCCAGATACAAAAAAGTAACCAAATAAATCAGAAATTATCAAATAAAATAAAAAATTCCTTGCGCAAAAGTCCTGACAACATCTCTAAATTTTCTGGTCGAGCTGCATTTGTGAACACAAAGAGCCACAGTTTTCACCTCGACTTCAGCTGAAGCCAGAAATATATGTTTCATGAGGCTGTTGTTCAGTCTGCTGTTACAGACAGGAGCACATTAGCTTAGATGATACCTCACATTTCATTCATCAAGGCCATGACCCTAAAATTGAACAACTCTCCGCCAAAATCTAGATGATAAAGAAAGAAGAGAGCAGCATTTATTGGTCATTGATGTATGTTTCAGGATAATAAAAGATGTTTTGCAGAGGGATTCACTCAATTCACATTTTCTTCTTAAGTAAAGTATTAACTAAATCTTTTCAGAGATGAAGAGCTGCTCTTTTTTTATAGAAATTACTTGAAAGTGGTTTAATAGCCCCAGCTGAGGTGACAGACTGCACTCAGAATGTGTCAGAGAACAACTGAACTCCTGTTGAGCTAAATGAAAGATTTTTGATTGACTACTTATGCTAATTCTCACACCACCACTGCTACTAAAATAATGATTTCAGAGGGAGTAGTCTCTCAGTCAGTGTTAAAGATTTTCCACTTCTGCCTCTTGGCCCACTGATTTTGTTTGTGCATGTCTCCAGTCTGCTATTTTTCTGTGTTCTCTCATAACAGAGCTGTGTTGTAGTCCTGTGACATGTATGCACTCTGGCTGATGGCCCGTCTCAGTCAGATGAGCAACTCCACAGTCTTTTAAAGACCCCGAGCTGCAGGCCCAAATCTGATTTATTTTCCTCACGCTTCTGCGATTTTGAATGCCTCGAAAACAGACTTGTACATTCTGAGGTAACAAATTGCTCTCTTGGTTGAAAAATGGGCCAATGTAAAAAACAGAGCAAGGAAAAGAAAATTCAAGCAGAAATAGAGAAAGTTTTCTCCGTATATGAAAAAAGGGATATATGGCTGCTGCTTAAAAAATATTTGAGATCCTTGAGTAAACTCTTGGTGGCACAAATATTTTCTTAGGGAGAAGATCTGCTGCCTTTGTTTCTTTCTGTCAAGATTTTCCTCTGCTTTTGGACATTGCACATTCAGAAGGAATGTGTTCTCCAATTGAGGCTACTATCTTTCCTTAATTCCTAAAATTGTCTCTATCTCAAAAGTGTGAGAGATGCTTTAATAAAAAATAGTTTACCTTAGGTACTGCCAGTTAAAGAGGGGTCATTGAACTGTTTTTTAGACTTAAACAGTTTCTCTGGTACCCCGTAATAACTTTCTGTGGTTTTCAATCAAAACTCCTTTTTCCTCACACTAGTGTTTCAGAAAAAACCTTATTCCAGCCTCTGTCTGAAACACTTTATTTTAGCTACTGTGTCTTTAAGCCTCCCTACTCCCCTTACCCCCTTCCCTCTGATTAGCCAGCCCTCTGGAATGGAAGCCTGTCAGAGGCAGAGCTTGGTATTAAAGGCTCAACCTGCCACCTTGTCATGAACCAGTGCTTTAAGACCTTGTGAAGATCTGTTGCCGTTTTTAGAATGAAACGTTTTGATCAGTTTACAAACAGACTCAGGGATTTTTACAGCATATGAATATGTAGCACTTTGAAAATCTACATGTATGCATGGACATCCAGCTCTGTAATTTAAGTTCCAATTTTAAAATATAGAAAAGTATAACCCCTTCTTTACATATGTGTTCGTGAGAAGTGCCCTGAAACTCAGGTTGTCAGTGGAAACAGATTCAAGAAGTATTTATGCTGCTGTCATTTGAAGAAAACATCCAAGGTTTTCTTTTGCAGTGCTGACCTGTTGGGTCATGGACAACTCGACTAACCACTGCAGCCTCTTCATCTGCTGCAGATACTTTGCATGAGAATAGTATAATAGCCTTATCTCTTCAACAGTCAGACCAATGTGAAAAACGAAAAAAGCCCTGACAGCTTTGGTGTGAAAATCTCAGGTGCTTCTACTTCATATGAGTGAATTATAAAACAGGGCAAACTTGTCTGATCGTTATTAAAATATAAAAATCAGGTTACACAATGCATAATCGTTGCATGCCCAGCTCTGTATAATTTTTCAAGAATATGCTACACAAGTTAGCATCAAAGCTCAGTGCATCACTATGACTATTTTGGATAAAGAGATCCAGATAGAGGAGCCCATCATGCACTGTTCGCTCTAATCATTTGGCTCCTTTTTCTCCGCCTCAGGTCAAGGACATTTGCGCCTCTCAAAACATGCACTTGCATGGAAAAAGAAAGAGCTGGTGCCTTGCTTCACACGTATTTATAGCTGATGTCATGGAGACTTAGAGGACAGCCCATGATAACTTAAACTAGTGTCTGTCAGAGGAGGATAGGAGTGTTCTGATTGTGGGCAGATATCAAAGAAAAGAAGAAGTGATTCCTTAGATCTCAGAGTTACTCCTCTATGCTGGAGCACAGAGTGACAGGACACTCTGTGAAGGTGACACTGCACCGGCACCTTGCACAAAGCAACGCACAGACCAGCCTGGAATTGATATTCTTCAAAATCCCCTGCCAATTACTGAAGTGGAGCCTCTGTGATGACTGCAGAAAATGTATGAGGCTGAGTTTAGGAGGACGGGAAGTACTTGAGACCTGCTACATACAGTATGATGTGCTTTGAACAACATCAGTTCTGACTTGTTTTGTTGTTGTACAAGTGGATGTGTCCACATCCTTTATGTCCTTAAGCACTGATGCTGCCACTGAAATAGCAACCTGAAGGAGCTTTTAGTTGAAGTTTTGGTTTGATAGAAGCATTTTAGCCTTAGGATTTGAGGAAACCTGTCCATTAGATGATTCATTCCTTTAGCCCTTTTCATTTGTTATTCTGGCCGGTCTGTGGGGAGCCCTGAGGGATTTGATTTTATGCTTCTTTGGTTTTTACTTGGTAAAGTTTTCACCTTATTATTAGATCAGACCTATTCAATCAACTACATGTGAGCTAAATTAAGCCCTTTAACAAAACCAGTGCAGTTTTCCATCATTTAATAAAAGGAGAAACAATATTAGTAATATTTAGAAGGTATAGTTTTAGTTTTTTCTCAAAAAGAGATGATAAAACATGTCACTCCCTTATTGGTCTGAAGTCTATATGTCTGATGTAAACCTCATGACTGCAGCCGTTGTCCATCAGACAGTGAAGAATTGCATTGTCATGTCTGAGAAATAGTCCTCTCCTCTGTTCAGCAAAGCTCCAGCTTGAAAAAAAAAAAAGCCCAGAGATGAACTAAATGAAACCATTTATTTGAAACTAGCATCATGCCCATTTGTTTCCTTGTTGTATTCATCACTCAGCCAGTAATTGTATCAATCTGTCATGACAAAGGAATCACAAGAGCACTGAAGAAGAATTCTCAGATGATGACGATGGTTTCGTTGGGTTCATTCGCAGTAATATAAACCAATGATTTAATACTTGTCTGTGAGGCAGCTGGGAGTTGATTTGGGGTAATATTTGCCGTAAACGGATTGAGAATGTGAAATAGACAAAAAAAAAGGCATCCCTCCTTTCTGGCTAAAGGGAACTCTGAGAATATCTTTTATAAACAGGATACTTTTTAACTCGGCAGCTATTGAGGGGCCATGATTGCTGTAACAGCTTTGGGTGTTGTAGAGAAAGCTCTTCCTACAGGCCAGTCATTTACTGCAGACAGCAGAAGAATAACTTTGACAGATCAAAGAAGGGTTCATTAACATACTCAGCACATTAAAATGTTACAGAGAAAAACATGCTGGAGTCTGAGGCCACAGGAGGAAATTGTCTTAAAAGCTATTTGACAGAAAAACACAGAACAGACTTCAGCCAAAATTACTATGTAAACTTATAGCCCATCAGTTACTTCTGATTTATCTTCTGCATTATTCAAAATGGGAGTTATTCTTACAGGGTTTTAAAAAATGACAGGAGGTTATGTCTCAAATAAATAACAGCTTTCATGTTTTTCATTGTTTTCATAAATGACTTTTATTAAATGTAGCTTAACTCACTCAAGATTTGGGATGGGTATTAAGAACCAGTTCCTGTTAAGCATTGATAAAAAAAAGGTTCCAATCCTTCGATATCATTAGCCTTTGTTCTCTATGAGTCCCTTACTTATTCTTTACTGGAAATTGCATTGATATGCCAGTGGTTAGTATACATGGACATAACTTTGGTTAAAGCAGAATTTCAACTTTTATCACAGAACCATATTGCAATATTTTTTTAAAACAATACTCAACAGTGTCAGAAAAATAACAGGTTAATGTTTTCAAAACAGGAAGTGCAGACTCATGGCTGACTTCAGCATCACTACGGCAAGCTCAAGGTTCCAAACAACTCAAAGCATTGTTAGGAGGCCTACTTCAGTCAATAACAAACAATAAAACATTACATCGACTTCATGTGATGTGCAGTTTTTACTTAATTGTATTTATTAATGCGCAGAGGTATTCTAATCCATTGACCAATTTCAAATGTATTTACTTATAGAACCAATGTTTGATGGAAAACCTGTAAAGCTACCTTTTGTATGAAGAAAATTTACAGGAGGAATTGACAAGGGCATCAATAGAGAATTGGATCAGTAAGAATTATTGATAAAGGCATTGGTATTAATAAAGTTATGTTAAAAAAAGCTGCTGTCAAAGATAGTTCTCAAAGTATAAATGTTTTGTTAAACAATGGCCATGTGCAGTCCATACAGGGAAACGTATTAAAACATGTAATGGGTTGAGATGTTTTTGTTTTCATGTGCTAAGCTGATCTAAGCTTGTGTGAGAACACACATTTTAAAATAGTCACGTGTGACTTTAATGCAGAGGAAGAGAGCGGCTTAAGTAGATGAATTATTCCACTGAGGTGGTTTAATTTAAAAGAGATTCATGGACATGATATTCTTTCATGGGGCTCTTGCGTTCCTTATGCCCCAGTTGCCTGATAAATCACATTCATCTGTGCAGGTCTCTGCGTGATCTGAGTGAATCTTCAGTGAGAGACACAGGAGTGAGTTTGTGTTTTGTTTCTTTTGTTTGTGTTTGATCGGCAGCACATGCTCAATCACCAGCTTGCGCGTTCAGTCCAAACCGTAGAGGTCGGCAGGTTGGTTCATTTGAAAACTGAGTGCATTGTCAGGAAGAAGAATACAAATGATCGTCCTGTGGATATTAGTATTGGCTGTATGTTGCGAAAGTCCTGCAGTGTTGAGTTAATTCTCTTAATTGCAGATTACAGGTTTGGGTAGGGAGCTTTTTCTCCTGATGAGATGATTTGTACAAAATTTTATAATGACGACTTTAACAGCAGATGCACCAAATTCCTGGTCTTGTTTGTACAATTTCTCCACATGATCCCAATACGAAGAATTAGAAAAATGAAAGATTTTCTTATCTACTTGTCCTGATGTGTTCAGCTGCTTTCCTCTCTTTGCTGGAGAGGAAGAAGAAGCTCAGGAGAAAGGTTTGATTGAAATTGATTTTCAGTTCATTTGATATGTCTAATAGTGCTCTGTAACTGTAGACTCATAGAGGTCAGTCTTGGTGCATTGGTCATATCTTCTTCTGCTGTAACTAAAGAAGATCTGTGTGAAATTCAGGACACTCAATCCAACCACTGCAGTACATTTTGTGTGAAAAGTCAGTATTTTTCAGTTTAAGTAGAGTCTGGGTTGATGAAAAGACACTAATGAAAGTTGTTTTTGAAGTATGCTTTCTAATAAGAGTCTCAAAATAGCGCTACAGGTTAGTTTATTGTTAAGCTTACCCTGAGACCACTTAAAAAATGTGTTTCTCTGTTCTGAGCACAGCTTGAAGAATAATATGACATTCAGCTGCTGTAGTGTCTTATTAACACAACCTCGTCTGGCCAGGAGGTTGTCGAATCATGTTGTGTCATTCAAGTCATGACATGATCGCCTGCTTAAGGTCATCGGGACACAAAGTTTTGGATATGGACCTGGTTATTACAAGAACATTTCAGTTTTGCTTGAACAAATGATGAATAACATATGAGCCAAAAAAGAAAATCTATAAAGTAGGATGCGATTATTTTTTTAAACTAGTGAGTTTAGAATTTTAAAGTGACCATGAAGACTTTTTCTGTGATCTTAGTGTAGATGCCTAATCATAACCCACAGCTTAAACTGAGAATATCAGCGCCAAAATAGGCTCCACAGACAAACTCGTATTGGTTTATGGTATGTCAGAGCCCCCATGGCAACACTACAATGATCAGCAAAGTTTTATAAGATTTTGTTGAAATAGTTAACACTGGAGCTGGGCTGGTAAAAAAAAAGGGACAGAAGAGAAGAAGGAAGCTAAACAAGAGAGTAATGAGTGATGTCAGACCCGCATGTAGCCGTTAGGCCACAGTGATATGTTCAAACTTGAGTCTGTCGGTGAAATGAAGAGCCAGGTTATGTTTGCTCTGCTTGGTAGATGAGCACTGGTAGGACATAACCAGGATTCATTAACACTTCATTTTACAGATATGTCTCGGAGCACCAGGCTGTGTAGAGGCTAAATATCGTAGGCTACTAAACTATTCCACAAATGGAAAAAGTTTGTCTGTTGTCATGTTTCTAACAGTTGTGCTAAGTGTAACTGTTGATAAATAAATTGCCTTGATGTTTTGTATCCAGTAAAAAGTTGTCTTAAACAAAATAAGATCTACTCTCCATTCATTTTTCAAAACAAACACATGCCTTGGTAAGAGGCATTCCTCACAACAGTGGGGAGCAAGTGCTCATGGGAGTCTTTATTGCAAGCGTTAATACTTGCTTGTCCAAAAGTCCTCACAGCTTCTTTCAGAAGGTGAAAGACAGTTTCCAGCATACTTCCCTTAAAAGACTTTTTAAATGTAGAATATATTCAGTGTAACAATGCTTTATAAATTTCCACAGTTAATTCTGAGCTTTCTAACAAAGACCTCATGATTCAAACATTATTCACTAATGTAATTTCTAATGGGTCAGTAAATTTGGGTCAGTGGCCTAGCTTTTCGTTGAAAACAATAACAACTAAGAAACAATTGATTCAAAGACAGCTCTGGTATCACAATCAAGAATAAGCTAACTGTTTATTTTAATACCAGTAATGATGTTTTGGTATTTGCCCTTATTTCCTAAATCAGTGCATCCCTATTAAACACACTCAGTAGATATTTATATTCCAGAGCTGTATGACAACAAAATGGGACAGTGACTTGATTACATTGCGTTCACTTGCAGCAGCATGGTATGACTTTTATATTAGCATGTCAAAGCACATTCTATCACTTTGAAGTCAAACAAAATGAGCAGGGTGTACATGCCTAATGTTCCTCATTGTTTCATACCCCAGTTTTTCCTGAGCGTCCTCTCTCTAATGATGTCTGACGGGGACAGGTTGAAAGATAAAGGTTAATCACTCTGTGTCCAAACGCTCAAAGACCCAAATCCTTCCTGCAGCGCCGTCCTTTTGTATTCTAAGAGAGTCACCCCGGCTCCTCGTTCTCCCCTGTAATTGCTTTGTGGAAGGGCAATGTTTCAGGAGCAAATAAAGATAAAGTGTATTTTTTTGTGTTTGTAATGGCCTCAGTGCCAAAGCTTTTTGCTCTCAGGGATGTCAAGTCATCTGTGTGCTCATTAAGTCAAATTAACAAGAGTTGTGACTGCTGACTTATTAACCAAGTCATGAATTGGAAGCTTTTCCACAAGTTCTTTGATTCAACAGTTATACAGGAGATATGAAATGTCACAGACATTGCTCAATGCAAGTCAGCGAATCCAAAAGTGCCTGTGAGCAAAAAGGTAGCATTATTTAATAACCAGTTTGTTTATTTTTTCCTATCAAAAATAATTCCACCCAACCAGCAGGCAGGTTGTATCACCAAGTAGAAGATCTGTGGAGTAATGGGGTTGCACAACAGTTCACAACTCCCGTGTTTACTTTCTCAAGTGCACAAAACTGAGATTGAAAAAGCAAAGTATCGCTCTCTGCTTCTGATGTTAAAAAGTTTCATTCTGCAAGCTGCAATGTTTTCATACTTTTCCAAAATGATTGTAAGAAATGATACACCACATGCATCTCTCTAGAAGTTTCACGATTGCACTTGTAAGTATTTGTGAGGAGTCAAACTTAAATTGTGCTTCCTTTAACACAATATTCCTGTTCTTACTGGGCTCAGTGCAATCCATCATACGCATAATATAAAGCTCCAACATTTATAAAATGAGTTTCAACTGTTTGCATTTCAGTGTGGGCTGTATAACCAATAACCCCTCCGTTTGATTTATTGCAATCATACCAAGTGTGTCATGAGACCATTAGTCATATTTAAAATGGAAACAAGCACACACTGGAGGAGAGGTGGAAATCACCATTACTTTAGTTATTTGAGTTGATTAGTTCATTTCAGTACAAAGTTTTATTGTCTTTGAAGATTTAATCATTAATTTTTTTCTTCGAGCTACTTTGAGGTCTTTTTAGCTTTTTGTAACACTCACTTAATGAATATGGAGTCCACATAATCGACCATTTTTGCTTAGTTATTGTTAGTTACTGCTTCTGATCATTGTCAGAGAAAATAGTTAAGCCTATTGGGTCAGTTATTACTTAAAGGTAGGTTGGTTGTAAAGTGGGACTCTGACTGTCAGGTGAGCAGCAATGTCAGAAAACACTCAGAAAACAGTCAACACAGTTAGCAAACAGGGTAATAGAGGCTTCCCTGTACTAGAGCCTGGAATTTTTATTCATGTCCAAAGAGCTTACAGTGAAAAGAAAGTGCCTTTGACTTTAGATCTGCTGAACCTTTTTCCTCAACCCCTACAGGTGACCAAATCATCATAACTTTATCTGCCTCTGTATCTCTGAGCTCAAACACTGGACCACCTGCCAGTATCAAGCCTATCATCCACACCCTGCAGCTTCGGAAACTTTGTTCGACTCTATCGGGCTTCTTTAGTTAGCTTTATCCCACTATTTGCCAGATTTATCTCTTTTTCTCTCTGTAAATGTTGTTCTTGAGATTTTATCCTTATCATCCTAACCAAGTGTTAGAGGAACAGAACAGAGAAACAGAACAGAAATTCCCTGGGCAAAAACTTGTGATTTGGACACAAATTAATAAAACTGATTTAATGTGACTTGCTGCAGCTGTGCAGTACAGAGAGGTTTTATGTGTTTTTCAGATCTGAGGCTCTCAGGGCACTTTCTGTTACACAGACTTGTTTTCAGTCTGCTTTTTTTCTTAATTGCAGTTTGGCCTCAGACAAAACAAGCTGAAAAAATTCAAGCCTTATTTTTGTATTCATGTTCTTTCTTCAAACTTTTTTTTTAATGTTTGGCATTCAGGACACAAGGTTTTTGAAAAAACAAAGTGTGAGATGAAAAGGGAGGTGGAAAGATTTATAACAAAAAAAAAGAAGCTGATTTTAAGAATGTGCAGCAGCTGTAGTCTATAAATGAGAAGTGTCAGAGAGCTTTTCATTTCATTTCCTTGATGAATTAAAGCTGCGTTACTGTTTTAATTCTCAACCTGAATCTTGTCAAAGACTTTCTGTGGCCCACTTCACTTTTAATTCCAAGTCACTGTTAAAGTGTCAGGGCGTAATTACTGACAGTGAATATAACTTCTGTGGCTCTATTTCACTCATCATTGACCGTCACCTCATTTACATCAGCACAATAAAACACTTTTAGGGTCAATGCAGAGCTCTTTGATTCACCTGCATATGAGAAATTTTAAAATCCTGGAAGGTTTGAGTTTTGATGAGGGACTGAGCATTTCTGTAGGATATTTTTCGATACAGAATCTGCTGTTTGACTCATAGACAAGATTGAAATGTTAGAATG
Organism: Thalassoma bifasciatum; assembly: GCA_008086565.1. Taxonomy (NCBI): domain Eukaryota; kingdom Metazoa; phylum Chordata; class Actinopteri; order Labriformes; family Labridae; genus Thalassoma; species Thalassoma bifasciatum. Next base: position 53,366 of record RPOG01000921.1, read on the forward strand.
TGGGAGCTGACAGCTCCATCTGCTCTGTAACTGTTTTGGCATTTTTGATCGACTATAACAGTAAACCTACCCATTTTCAGAAAAAAAAATTCAACAAAAATGGAGCAAAAATGAAAATCCAACAACATGTGAGGCAGTTAGCTCCATTGGCAAACTATTAAAAAGCAACATGAACATATGCTGCTTTGTTCTTGCTGCTCGTCTTCTGTGATAATGACGGAGCAAGTGAGCAGTGAGGGGCTGTTTTCAGTCTGCAGTACATTCTGCGGTTTAACCATCTTTCTATCCATCTATCTTAAAGCCAGTTTGTGTTTTTTTCCTTTCAGACAGTGAACTATTGTTGGGTCTGTTTCATAACCATAGCTTCCAGCTGTAAACTCTACCATCACTGAGACTTAATGCATAGCTTGAAGGTTCAGGAGACAGCATTTACATCCGGTGACTTATTGGCCAGAAGGAAACGGCTGACATTTTTGAAAGTATGATTTTCCTCTGTCTCGCCTCCAGTACAAAGAGCAGATTGATACCTCTCTGAGCATTTTAAGTAGCTGTAAGGAACATACCTCTCCCTTTGCTTCCCCACATCACTCCACTCCTTCAAACGATGCACCAAACAAAGACGCTAACTGTTTTATGCATAATTTTTATTCCAGTCATTCAGATATGTCGCACTTAAAGGTCATATAACCGTGAGATTGACTGGTTAGACCTCTAACTCTGATTGGTTGTTTGATTTAGGCTTTGATTGAAAAAAAATGAAGTGATTAAAGAATAGCACAGAGCAGACGCTAATTTACAGGAATATTTCTTTTAATACTGGGGGTAAAATACATTTAATGACAATTTGTTGTTGTGCACAAGTTCTAATACAGTAGCCAATGTAGCTAAGTTTGTTCGCTTGGCTTAGCTTAAACCCTGAAGAAAACATCTAGCCGTTCTTTGTCTGAATGTGAATACTCTCTCCACCTGTGAGGCATTAGAGTTAGACAATTTTGATGTCTCACCCAGGAGCAACACTGTGAAGTTGCTTGGCAACAAGTGGTAACTTCAGGAAGTCGGTACTCAAGGCCAAAACATGAGAGCTTGGCATGTGGCCTCCACAACAGCTGTTTCTACGGTGTCAGAATCACATGTCTTAAAACACTTCCTCTCCAGCTTCTCCTCCAGCGCTATGCAGCAGTGAGAGGAACTTCAGGAATTTGATGTTTTTTTAATGAGTTAGAAAAATGATTGCAGCAGTTGTTATAACAGAGAAACAACTGTATCTTACAAATGTAAATGATGAACGCCTTCCTCCTTATGTTGGTGCACAAAACTTACAAGACAGTGACTAAGATGGAATATTAGAACAAACTACAGTCTGAAAATGAAACCAGTGCTTAAAGAAGGGGCACTGTGATTTTCTTCTTTATTTCAAAGAATAATCTAGAGTAACAATTCTGTTCTGCACAAGGTCTTCATGAGATCTTACTCAGGCTAATGATAAGGTTATTGTATATGGAGCTTTGAACTGGTTCAAAACACATTGGAGGGGCCTCGAAAGACGCTGGCCAATCAGGAGGCAGGGGGTTGGTGGAGCAGGGAGCCTTAAAGAGACAGCAGTTAAAATAAGCATTTCATATAGAGGCTGAAATTAAGGTTTTCTGAAACACCAGTGTGAGAAAATGTGCCTTTTAAGCTAGAAGTCATTTAAAATTACTACAGAGGTACCTGAGGGACTTTTTTAAAGAAAAAAACAAGACAAAGAAGATTTAGTTGAAGCATGTCATTCAACTCAATCATTTTTTTCTAATTAGATATTAAGTGTAGTGCTTTGTTTTGTATAGTAAGTAACAAATATTTTTAAAAAGACGGAGCCTAAAACAGTGAATGAGTCTCAAAAACATGCTTCAGTTTGCAGAATTGCAAACAGTCTGTTCCCACTTATCTTCAATTTTGTGACCATCCATCATATTCTACCCTCAGCGACTCTCACAGTACAACTTTAAACTAGAATTAAAAATCAAATTGAACAAATTCCAGAGAAAATTGGAAAGCAGCTGGTCTGTAAATAGACATATATGACTGCAGAGTTTGGAGCAGTCAGACTGAGAGTGCAGAGACAGACGTCTCATTGAAAAATATTTGAAATGGTGACATAACGACCACATTTCTTTTTAAACTTAACACAATCTGTGCAAAGAGGAGGAATATTTAATTAGGTGCAGAAACCTGCTGTTTTTAGAGCATCACCACACAGTCAATCTGACTCACTGTTCTCCCTCCTGATAGTAGGAGAAATGAAGAAAGATTTTGTTGAATTTAATGTATTGTCTATCAGTATAAAATGCTTCTTTTAATTGTTATGTATGCTGTATGTTTATTTTCATGTCAAATTCATGTAAATGTTCCCCTTCTGTGGATTTTTTGTCCTGTACCTCCTAAAATTTTTCTTCAGTGGCTCCACCAGATTTCAAGCAGCTTTTTATCACAATCACTTGGATGCCTCCCAAATATTGCACCATATGCCAGGTCTCGGAGGCCTTGTCTCGGGGGGCTCTGAAATCCTCAGTGCTGGGAGGAGTTGGATTGTACTGTAGTTGTTCCTGTAGGTCTGCAGCTAAACTCTCCATTGAAAACAAGTGTGAAGGTGTAGTCTGGGTAAAAATTATCAGTCAAGTGCAGCAGAAAAACAACTCAAAGCCATATTGAAAAGCAAAATGTGTTTTTGCAGCCTGTTGAAAAGGTAAAGAAATATGTGCATAGTTTTATTTGGAGTTTGTCTAATTGACACACAGTTCAAATTCTCAGTCTGATCCTTTTCAGCTAACCACAACACAACGCTAAGCCTCTTATTTGTTCTTGTTTGCAAACAAACCAGCTGCAGTTTCTTTCATCCTGACATAAAACCATGTTTTTGTGTACCTGAAGCATTGGCATTTGATGAATGGCAGGCTGCTGTTGTGCTCTGCATGTTATTCCTCTTGGCTGTTGTTGTGTTGCCTCCCACTTTTGAAAAATATGAGAGTTTTTTCACCGTGCTGTGATGGATATAGATTTTCTCTGTTGAGTCAGATACCCATCACACTCTGGTTTCTGAACCCATCTCAGAGATTTGTTTATCTGGGGAAAGGTGTGCACATTTAAGGAATAGTTGACATTTCAGGAAACATGCTAACTTGTTTTTCCGGGGAGACTAAGTAAGACTGCTGTCACTCAAAATTTCTGTTGGTTTATTGTGAAGCTACAACCTCAGAAAAAGTAATTGAGCTCTAAATGAGGGTTTAATCCATAGACACATTAGCCTGATTTGTTAAAAAAGCACCAGTCAGTTACTTGTTTCCCTGTGTTTCAGGTGATTGGGCTGAGTTAAATGAACTCTAAAAGTGTTGTCTCTATACTAGTTCTTTCACAGTTTGAGTGGGACATACAAATTGGAGCACTTTTCAAACGGTAGGAGAAGGTGAAAAGAAGGTGAAGGAGAAAACTCTGAAAAAAAACCCCAACTCTTCGTATATAGAACCAAACTAAAAACCTCACTTGTTAGCTGTGCCTGTTGCAGCAGGAGAGTCTGAGCTGGTGTGAGCAAATGGCATATTTCACCAGAGGTGGTCTTGCTGTAAACCTCATTTGGGAATACTTTTACCTATTTTGTGCTATACCTGAGTGTCAATGGTGCATCTGTTGCTGTCACAAAAATTCATGCAGCTTTGCAAGGAATGAGGAGAAAGAATAGTTACACTGACAATTACAGGAAAAAAGCAGCTTAGTTAGTTAAGAGATGTTTAGTACATGTAAGTTACTGTTTTCCAACCACAAAAATGTATGTTTGTGTATCTCATGTTAAAATAACCCCCCATAAAAAAGATTTTAACATGTTCACAGGCAGAACGTTTTTTTCCATACACCTTCATATTTCCTAATGAGTAAATGTTTGAAACTAGTAAAACATCCTACATCCACCCAAAGATTCAATTTTGCAGCTGCATAAAAAAATTTCCCCTTGTAGATACTTCCCATGCACATACTTAATGAGTGTTTTTCTTCATCAGAGTTCCTTGAGAGTGCACATGAACAGCCTTTAGCCTCTTGATTTGGAAGTGGTTCAAAGTGCAGTCATCACAGAAAGGGCATCCAGAGGTCCTGCCCTTGGAGGCCTTTCACACAATTTAATGTTGATGGCTTTCTGGAGCAGCTGTTGGCTCAGCACAAGAGTTTTTTTTTCCTGCATGATTCTGTGTCCTTGGTGTCATTTAGCATAGCCAGAAATGTGGTATTATAGTAATTTACTTTCTCTACTTTCACACCACTTAGGAGTAGAGGCTCTTCGCCAACATGTCTGAGTGGATGAATACATTATGAATGTTTTTACTTTGTGCTTAAATTAAAATAGTTTCCAACAAGCAAATATCATAGTGAGAGAAGGTGAATGTAGAGACAAATCAACAAATAAAATAAAGAACAAGAGCAACCAAGATCTCGTGCTTGGTTCAGTCTGTTTCCATTTGATTTGAAGGCCTCTGTGCAAAATTACGCTTTGATATTTCAGGTGGAAGAAAATAAAACACAACACAGGGATTTTGTGCAACATTTACCACATTCTGCCTCAACTTTCTCTTCCATTCATCATCTCAGGCTTCTGTGCTCATTGAACTGAACACATGGCCTTGAACAACACTTCAGATGGTGCAAGCTCTCTCTCTCTCTCTCTCTCTCTCTCTGGTGATGTGGACATGAATCACTTTGTCGCTGCTTGACGGAGAATAAAGAGAGTATTGATTCAGCTTTATGTTGTGTAGCTTACTGTGGTTCTTTTCTTGATGGAGGAGATAAACTGCATTTTATTGATACAGACAGAAAACCAAAATCAGTTGTGTTTTGTAAATTGTCTGAATAGAGCAAACTCTGGAATTAGCTTCAGTGTTTGATGTCCATTGTGTGCTTTGTCTTCGTACCTAAGACTGGTACATTTTGAAAACTTAAAACAGTCTTTTTGGAGGCATATTGGCTCTTGGTATCAGAGTCTATTGACTGAAGTGTTTGCTGATAACCCGTGCTGTATTTTTAAAGCAGGCTCAACATTTAGTGCACTCCTTTTCTCTGTAAACTCGTCTTCTGTTATCTCTTTCCCACCCTGTACCTGTAATGGGAGCCCTCCAGCTGTACAGGATGTTTCCCATCATCCCACTCTGTGCTCTGCTTTCTGTCTTGCTGAGTCTCAAATGGGTCTGCTGGCTCTCAGCTTAATGCTTACACAAACACACAGCCAAGTTGCATGATGTGACAGATTGGGGATATAAAACACACGCGTGTAAAATCCACTGTGTTCCTTTAAAAAAAGAGGGATTCAGGGGCTGACTGAGTAAGAAACTAACTTTTGTTCCTTATTTGATTATCAGTGTAGACAAAAGATCTGAGTCTGGCGGAGTAACTCACACCATGGCCAGCTGTAATTGTGTTTGCCTTACAGCATTAACTTGTTTCATCAATTATCCATAGCACCAGACTGATGAAAAGGAGGCTTGAAGATAGGAGAAGTTGGTTGTACTACTGGGATTGGCAAAGGAGGCTTGCTATTCCTTTCGGGGCCGTGTGTTGACTCTGGATCCCAACATATTGAAAGTGAATGCATATTTTATGACAGAGCTGTTGAAGCGAGAGGAAGAGAGGGGCGGTGAGTCGAAAAGAACCTGTGCTCTTTTTTCTTCCTTAGAGGAACATTCACACACATGAACCGAGTAGTGTTATCACAAAAGAAAGTTGTGTTTCATTCTGTGCGCTGCCGTGTGTGGGTGCATTTGATAACAAAAACACTTATGTGTGGCCTGTGTGGGTGTGCAGTATGACATCTAATTCTGTATGCATTTCTGTGTTAAGGTTTCTGCCACAGCTGTGTGGTCAACAGCATGACATGTCACAGTGGAGTACTTTATAAGTGGCTGTGTGATCCTCTCCACGCTGCATGAGGCTGAAGGAGCAGAGGGATAATGGGATTCAGACGGAGGTGTCTTTGGGGTTGACAGGAGTGCTGCAGCCTGTTAGATAAAGTGATGAAAATGCCAAATTCTCCTGCATAATGATTCATCATTAATGCTGAAAGGAAAGGCTGTGGTGAGAGGAGGGTCAGACTGAGTTACTTACATTAACCGTGAACGTGCAGTAGGGAGAAAAATCTTCAGAGTACATTAATGGTTTTCAGAGATGAGCAACACTGTGCAATGCGTGCAGTGCAAGCTTAATCACTTCCTGTCACATGTGCAGATCCCTCAGATGCTTTTACGCTACTGACGAGTTAATGCCCAGCTTCATTAACCGCACATCTACAGACCTCCATTAACCTGGGGATGAGTACATCATTAGGAGAATGTGTGGTTTACCAATCTGCACGGTCAACTAAATAAATCCTATTTTTCATATATCATTCCTCATAATGTTCAGATGCCAGAGGATGAGGACAAGTTCACTGCTATCTCATGCATTCCAGTTCTGCTTCACCTCAGCCCTGCACGGGTTAAAATCTGCATACTGCATCCTCCAATACATGCAGGAACAGACGCACACTCACACACCCACACATAACTATAGGGTTATTCTTTTTCACAACCCTCAAAAAATAACTATCTGCCCACTGATATGGATAAAGACAGTATCCATTACACACAGTAGAGAATAAAGTGATTCGATCTGGTTGCAAAAACAAATCATTTAAGTTTCACGGCATATCTGTTTTTTATGAATGTAGTAAAATATCATGCCTGCTGTACATGTCTATTAATTTGGGATTCTCCGATCATTTCTGAGGTATTGTTTTGTTCAATATAACATCAATCAACCTGTATAGTTCCTTATGTGTGTTTTCTGAGGATTTGTTGAAGTAGATAGTTAAAACCCTGCCTGCAGGTGCACTTGGCTCTTTCATGTTACACCCAAAACACCCATTAACAACTAACAAAGTTAACCTAGCCTCTTTGCACCCTGCTCCTCAAGAAGCAACCAGAATGTTTGCTGCTTCAGTCGCGAAATGTGGTTAGACACGGCCATATTCACTTTGAGTCACGTCTTTTAAGGCTCAAATACACCAGATGCGTCTTCAGTCCGGCTATGCTTTGTTGTTGGTCGACCGTGGACATCGACTCACACCAGCTGTGTGTTCAATCTGGCAAGCTGCTCGATCGACAGACATTTGGAGCCACAAGCCTGAGGAGTTCCCATACTTTTCAATCCATTAGTAAGCCTCTCTTCATTCATGTATTATGAGTTTGTTTTTGCTTTCATGTTGGATAAAATCTGATTTTGATGCAGTTTGTCTTTTATTGAAGTCACTGGGTGTTTTTAGGTAGTTTCCGTGTACAACTTCCTGTACCACTCAATCTGCTCTGGGGTGAATTTGTGTGTCATATTCTGGCATCTGGCAAAAACAGGATGGTTGCATATCTGCTGTGACCTGACTCAGGTGGACAGCAATGGAGTGGGTCCAGTGCAAGTTGACACATTGACTTGAATAGAAATCTATCTAATCTGGCACCGTGACAAATGGAGCTTCAGCAGTGACACATCTGGTGTATATTATCTGTTTGACTGTGCATTTTAGGTTTGTAAAAAAGGACTCAAACCTTTAATTTTGTATGACAATAAAAGCATCTGGTGGAAGTGAATTTATTGTTGGTCATATTTAAAAAAGATTGATTTCTTGATCGACTGAGGTTTCGGCAGTATACTAACAGTTGTATTTCAGTCAGCCATTTTTTTTAGTTCTTCTGGTGTCTGAGTAGTTTTAAAAAAAGAACTAACACTGTATCTTATTCCCTCTCCCCTACTTGGATAATTTACTCAGGCAACATCTGTGCCTACTTGTGCACACTTTACTTTAATATTCCCTTTCAGTTTCTAAATCTTAATACACTTTTCTACCACATGACCATCACCTGGACAGCTCAGGGTAACACTCCATGTCAGAAGACATCAGCCACACGAAAAAGAGTGTTTGGAGAAATCACTGCCAGCTCCAGAGTTGATGGTCTGTGTCTGATTCTCCCACATGGGCCTTTCAGGGGCACAGAAGAAAAGCACATGGTCTGTTTTGCCACCTGAGCTGAGATCGTACAGGTCGCTCAGCATTTCAATCGCCATCTGGACTGATGACCGTCCAATTCAGAGAGCAGTTCATTGGAAGTTGTGTGTAAAAAAAGGCCATTTTATGCATTTAGCCTCCAGCTTTAGAACAAAATATAAGAACCATATGTCAGAGAGTTAATCTCTACAGGTCAGGTCAAACCATAAGTGTTGCACCTTGGCTTTGCCGTGGGGTAAATGAAGCTTTATATTCTGGGCTATATATCACCAATTAGCATTTAACTGATCAGCTCACAAGAGAAATAGTTAAGCCGCATTAGGCAGTGAAGCAATGGAGGATCAGTTCAGGCAAACGATAATATAAACAGATGGATGTCAGCTGCTTTTTTCATGTTTAACACTGAATGGAAATATTATGAGAAGCTGAATTATAATTTCCAGTCAGATTCATTACTTTTTTTTAACTATGGAGTTTGGCTCTATGGTTGATGCTGACATGCTTCCAATGCTTCTTTCATTGGTTTGATCCTGCACTGTGCTCCTGACACACTGCAGCCATACAGCACTGTAGACGAACGTATGCATCTTTCTAGTCAAGGTCTTCTGTTTGGTACAAAACCACTGGACTGTGACTAATTTAATACAACAAGGTGGTGCATTTAAACAAGTCCACCATTTATTCTTGCTGCATGCTTCAGAGCTCACACTGCACCACCTCAGCAGTACCTGCTACTGTCCAATATTCTCCATCATTAACATTCAGGTGTGGTTTTCAGAAACTTCTACTGTATGCACTGTCACGGTGCATACAGTGCTGCGTGTCTCAGGGTTTTTGAGGTCTGATTTGTTTCAGCCCTTCAAGCACAAATAAGTTCAGAATAAACGGGATAGAGATTTCCTTTCAGACATTTCTTTTTTTTACTCCACAAAATGCTCTGTTTGAGGAGACAGCCAAGTTCAAGAAGTCATTTCCCTTGTAGCATTATGTTATTTTGTTATTATGTTATTATGTTAGGTATATGACAGTCATTAAAAGCTAATTTGTTGTTCTCTGCATGCTGGCTCCTCAGACAGTACATCTCTGTTAATGCATGGTACTTCATGGAACTTGAGGTCTGCACCCTTGACTTTGCCCAGTGAGTCTGGAACATATTTTATTATGTGAATACAGCACGGACGAGGGTATTCATTTCCTAGGCTTTGCATGACCTCCTTACTCCCTACAAATAATACTCTAGGCTCTGCAGAAAAACACGTGTGTATATATGTGTTTGCGTGTGCATACACTTTCAGCTGTCTACAACTCCAATTCCAATGAAGTTGGGACATTGTGTAAAATGTAAATAAAAACAGAATGTAGTGGCTTGCAAATGCTTTACATGAGCTTTCCTTTTACATCCCTCAACAAGCATTTGGGAATTGAGGACACTAATTGTTGAAGCTTCGTAGCTGAAATTCTTTCCCATTTTTGCTTGATGGACAATTACAGTTGCTCAACAGTCCAGGGTCTGTTCATTTACTGTATGTGAAGACTGTGATCTTGAGAGGAAGACTCCTCAACACCCTTTAGCTCTGTCTTTTGATGCCAGACATTCAGTGACAGCCACCACAGACCTGACCTATTGATTTATCTCTCTTCCATCTATCACTGATTATTCCTGCTGTGGCTGCTGCATCCCGTTTCATCATCCTCCTCTGCAATGTTGCAAAATGCAACTCATCGGGTGTTCTCCAACATGAAAGCCCAGTCTGCCTCTTACCATAGTGTTATTTCTCGTACAAATAAACATGTAGCTTTAAATGTAAATTTGTAACATCAGGAGAGAGATGGCTGCCTTTGGGTTGTTAGATATTTGCTCCTTCAGTTGAAATGAGGTTATTAAGGTGATAATGGGAAGCCGTGGCTGCTCCGATATTGAAACATCCTTCCTCTCTGCTCTACATTCAATATTTTTTACAGCTCTGTGTGATACTTTTTCTTAACTTTCCTGTTCAATCGAGCTTTGACATTTTCATTCTGTATGTAATCCATCTCATGCCATTAAAGCAGACTTTCTCTTTGTGCAACAGGAACATGTAGAGATTGCAAAATGATGCTTGGATCTCTCATGTGGTGCTAAAGCTGCAGTCACTTGCCTGGAGGCTACTGGCACTCCTGATGATTGCATCAATTATAATCAGAACAAAAGTCATAATCTGAGGACACATAAAAATAGAGGGGGTAAACCATATTCTGCTGTTTTTTGGGGAGAATAACAAAAAATCTACCATAAATAAGACCTCTGTCAAATCACACAGCCATATGTTGAGAAAAAAGGATGCAAGAGGATTCATAAATAAAGAGCGTCTACAATTATACAATTTCATTTTGCAGATGCTTTTGTCTGAGGTGACATACAACACAGGAGATGGATACTGACAGAGCAACAGGTGGACAGACAGGAAGATGCAGATATAAGCGACAATGCAAAAAATAGAGGTAGTTATGGGACTTGTATGAATGGGACACCAACATGATTGCACTGTGAGAGAGAAAGAGAGAGAGAGAGAGAGCTTCTAGCAGCATGTAGTAACATAACTCGTATCTGGTCCAACTGTCCACTTTGTCAAAAAGGAAAGTTCGAAGATACTATTAAAAGCAGAGAGTGCCAGGTTCAGGCATTGGTCTGATACAGATACATGAATGTAGTTAATATATTGGTGAAAAGGGGCTGAGACAGATATATCTGACTAATTTCTTTACTTTCATATGTTAATAACAACCATGTGCATGAGTCACACCAACACCAGTAGGTCTTCACAGTTTTCCACGGCAGTTTGGAGATATTTCATGCCAAAAACTGACGGCTACTTGCAACGTGTGCAAGTTTAATTCCTCACGTATCTGGTGCTAAGGTCTACAGTTAGAATTACCACACATTTGCACATTTACACATTTATAATCCCATTAAATAAGAAAAAAGTGAGTTTAATTTATTTTCAATTCATCTCAGTCTACAAAGATGGAAAAGCCTGATGTTATCAAAACATGATTCTCAGTCTTATCTTTATATTAAGCAATCAAAGATGTTAGGTTCATACTGGTACCAGATCAAACCATAATCAGTACCCATATCAGCTCAATTCAAAGACCAAATATCAGTTTTTGGTATTTGGACTTAAAAAGTTGGATTGGTACATCCTTACTTTGAATATTTAAGGTAACAGAAACATCCCTACATTCTGAGATCTCACTGCTTTATGGGCTTAAAGAGCATCACAGGCTCTTGAAAATGTGGCTGTGCATAAAGATATCTCCTATTTTGGGTTTAATAAGATGGAAGTGCAGAAAAGCTCTATGGGAGGGATACGGTCTTTTTTCACCTCTTGTCAGTAGATAGATGATATCCTATCCCAACCTCTGAGTATGTGAGTTTGGAAGGAGACCCAGATAACCTTGTTGTCTCTGAGGGAAATTTAGCAAAGTTGTGCTGTTCGATGATGAGCTCTTCTCTGCTGCTTCAGGAGGTTTCCCTGCAGAGGAGTTGAAGAGGAGGAGGAGGACGAAGAGGAGTCTAATTAGGTCCTTAGTGTGAATTTTCAATTGTCGACTGGCAGCACCACTAAAGTCTCTATCAACAAATACCCTAACTTTATTTTTGGATTTTTGTCTGTGAGGCTGTAGAACAGGGTTCAGTAACTACATTTGTCCAAGGCCCAAATTGTTTTTCAGCAGACGCTCTGAGGGCCAGATGCTCCTGTGAAATAAATAAAATTAATATTGTTTGCAAAGTAATGTATAATATTAATTTTCATCTGAAGTTTATAGTATTGTTTAGTTTGTGCCAGTGTTAATAGACTTATATTACCTGGACTGCAGCAAGCTACCAGGGGGGATTACAGAAATTTCAGGTTTTTATATTTGTGAGGCTGCCAAAACTTGACATGCGAAAGGCCTTCTGATTAAATTTAAAGCTCATAAAAATGCTCTCCAAGGGAGCATTGAGTAAAAATTTGCCGCAGAAAAGCGCAGTGTTAATGAGGAATGAACGGATGAGTATTTTAACTGACTGGATAGGTTGTTGATGTTAGAAAGTGGGGATGTGTTTACTGTGAACGGAGAGATTTACAGAGCTCAAGTGAATGCATCACAGTTCAGCTGCCAATGTCTGTGGGTTGTATAGAGATAGGGTTTGCTGATTGGATGGGCGTAAGTTGTGTTCATAGTGGGTGGGGGGATTGAGAGGTGTGTTTGTGTGTGAATACATGAGGTTTGGACACATTTATCGAGAGCTAAATTTGTCGTTTTTTGTGTTGGTTACAGCCCATAGAACTTCCCTGTGTACAGTTTCCAATACACCTGATGACAGGCTATTAGACGGGCTACTTTTCAGAGGACTGATTTTAAAAAAATTAATGGATATAGTAACAGTTTGCCATCCTCACTGGGGTATTTTTCAGTCATATTCTGGGGGCAGGATAAAAAACTCTGGCCCGCTGCCAGTTGACGATCACTGCTGCAGAAAATTACAGAAAGAGATATCCAGATGCTCTGCGATAAACAGAAGATTTGAGTCGAGGTACTGAGTATACTGAAGTAATGCTACCTCCAATCTTCAATCAACATTGTTATATCCCAGAACAAATGGCACCTTCTTCATCATCCTCCACAGTTAAAGAGAGGGGCAAACATTGGCCCAGAAACAGCAAAAGAGACAAGACTGAGGTACCAACAGTGTGTCTCTAAAGTCTTTGTGCTTTCGACAAAAAGGCCAAATTAAGAAGCACCTCAAACTGAGGCAATGATGATGTTAACCAAATCTCTGTCAAGCATTCAGAATCAACCAAGCACGATCATTTTTGCCTGCTACATGTGCAAGAAAAGTAATTTCCTGTTCCAGTTTTCCTCGCTGTTGAGCAGTAGATTGCTGAAAGGAGCAAAGCCTCCTGTCAGACGGCCTGGTCATGAATTCAGCCCATCGACAGAGGAGGTAGTTTTATGGGAGCTGTAGTCTGTAGCTACAGGCTACAAGGTTATTCAGTGACATTTTTTTATTGAAAGTGCACTCCTTGTCCTTTCCTTGCTAGGAAATATGCAACACAGAATAGTTAATTTGGCTTTAAGCATTTTGCTCTCCTGCTTTCATATCAGTGCCTTTCTTATGGGGTAGTTGAGGTAGTGGTGGGAGCTTGTATCTCAAAAGGATGAAGTCTAGCTGGATAAACAGTCACTCATTCAGGTCTTATGGTAAAGAGGCTCTACTATAACATGATGGTTATGTGGATAATCTCCAGTTTTATGGTTTGAGGTATATCTACATCTCGTTTAGCCCCTCCAGGTCTCCCACACACCAAAGCGGCAATAGTCTTCCAACAGCTCGTGCCAAAGCATTCTCTGCATTTCGTCTTGATTGGAACATCACTATTTCTTACGTATCTCACTACATCTTCATGATGAGGAGGGAAAAGACTTTCAAATAGGTCAGCCGGGGGAGCAATCAGCCGCAGCACCATCTGTTCCCCTAATGACTACCTGGTTGCTCTGTGATGTGACACGGTTGGCTGGAGAGGCGCCGTTACAAACATCCTCTCATTAAATCTTTGCATTTCTACCCATCTTTGCAAAAATGATGACACATGACCAGGCCTGTCTCCTGTCCCAACACAGATTAAATACTATGTAGCTTTATCAATGAATGGAAGAAAATAAGGGGATTTATTTTAATATATCACAGTTAAAAGTAAACAGAAGAGAAACAAAGTATCTTCTGCTCACAGTTTTTATTGGAATGGGAATATAATGTAGGACTGTGGTCCCATAACCCTCTTAAAAAGTAATTGCTAGAGAAAATAATGATCTACATCAGAAATCAAAAAAATAAAACATGAGTAACTCATTTTATAACCTGGCTAGAAAAAGATTCCCAGAAAATAGTCTCAAAAGAAATTCACCTGAATTTATTCTAACTGCCTAAGATGCTCAAAAATGTGTCTGGATGGAAGCATTTAGCAGTTACTATGTAAATATTACAGTATTTTTACCAAGCTGTCTTCTGCTTGCTCATATAGTCTTCATTGTAATATGTCAAACAACCCCTCTTTATTGGTTCGACATGGAAAATAACACCTGATGCTGTGTCTTTGAACGTACCTAACGCTACCCACAGATTTGGCAAACTTCCACCTTAATGCATCATGGTATGGTGCTGGCTGCCAGCAGCAGCTGGTGCCCTTTTAACTTCTTCACCTCTGCTCCTCAGACTGCCTGAGGTCAACACTGGCTCACAGCTTGTGCACCTGTAAACCTAAAGCCTGTATTTTTGATAATAGTAACTTCTCTTCATTGACCTTAAAGAAGGTAAACGTGTCAACATCATCATTTAATTTATCATATACATAAATGCGGACAGTGTTTTGATTTGTGTTTTGTAGGGTATAACTCGGTTGTAACGGTGCTTCCTAGAAATAAATCTTATACCATTTGAAAGCCTGTTTGTTTTCCTTTTAAATGGTGCCACATTTATAAGGGACATGCATTTGTAGGATGAGCAGCAGAGCAGAGTTTGTGGGTTGTACCCATGAGAAATTTACCAAATCTGCTCTGCCTATGCCAGGCTGGTGAGCCACAAAACCAGGCTGCTACGTTATTCAAGCGAGTCCTAGTGGTTGCCTGGCTGTTGTTGCTGTGTATGACTCTGAACACACGACTGTATGAAGGACTAAAAGTGCAAAAATGAAACATATAGATTTAAAATTCATAAGGTAATTAAATGAGCCATGAATTATTTAATATTGGAAAACAACAAAAAAATAAATAAATGTACCATTGTGTCATGAATTAAATGCATGTGATTTTAAATAATTAAATGTGTCATTTATTATTTAAAATTTGTTATAAATGAACAAATAAATGAATAGATGATTCAGAAAAACATTTTAAAAATTAAACACGTTTCAATAGGTACTCAAGATATTCATTTCTTCTATGTAGAAACTTATTCCACTATTTATTTAATGATGTTATGGTTCCTGCCCCAGTAGTGCATCATGAAATAACTTCATCTGTCATCCTCTCCAGTCAAATTTAGTAGGACTTACTCAGATTTAGTCACAAACCGCTGCTTTGTTCTACAGGGTTTCTAGACCAAGCATTTTCCTGGCAAACAAGCAAACACATGTGGCAGCAACCACTGAGGAGCTGCAAAATTATTCATGAATTTGATAAATCATTCATTTATTCACACATTATCAATTTTAGATAATTAATGACATGTATAGTAAATTATCAAATGACACATGGATTAAATCAATTCCTTAATTGTGTATTTATTCATTTGTTGATTTTTTTACCATTTTAAATAATCAAAGACCCATTCAATTAATATGTATCCATATATGTCATTTTGGCACTTTTATTCCTTCACACTACTGACACCTCACCGTTAAATAAATATATTTTGAATAGTCAAAGTCAATGGCAGTAGAAGTTGTTTGGCATTGGCAGAGAAGATACAGCAAATTTTTCATGGTTGTGACCCACATGCTCAGCTCTGCTGCTCATCCTACAAATGCACGTTCTCTACAAACGTGCAACCATTTGAAAGGGAATCGGACAGACTTTTCAACCTGATTTAAGGCTCACACTGAACAGTCAAAACCAAATAAATGCAGAAATTAAAATCACTTGTGAATCATATTGAATAAATGTATAGTAAAATGCACCAATAGTTTGTACGCTATCTTGAGCACATGTTAACATCTGCCAAGAAGTTGGAGAAAGATCTCCATACTCATGAATTGCTGGGTTTCAAGGTTTTTGCTTTTGGCTTTCATTGTCATGGCAGTTTACAATCAGCTCTGGAGATCCAGAAAGGAAGCATATCTCTGTCAGAGGGCTCAGCTTTCACAGATATTGAGGCTTGCAATGATGGACAATCTCATTCCCAGGACTGACAGCAGCCACCAGATCTCCAGGCATACTGACTGGCAGAGGAGATAATAATGCATCAGGATAACAATCGATTCAATGCACCTCTTCATGGACAAATGACGAACATTTCCTCTTACATGATACTCAAGTTGTACTCCAAGATGCATGTCAATGAAGGACAACATGAAAGTTGTTGTAATTGAATAAATGATCATTTCAGAAATGAATAAGCAACAACCAGGCAATACTTAGGTTGATAATCAAGCTTGATCAGGGGCATATCTGGAGTGGGGGCCAGGGGTGGCACAGGCCCTCACTTCTAATGATGTTTAAGAAATGGAAACCTGCAGCAAGGTGCTTTCAGATTATTAACATTTGAGCTTCCCACCCTGAGGATAAGATCAGAGGAAAATCATTGCCGTGTGAAAACAGCTAAATCAAAGGTTGAGTTATGAATTGTTGAATGAAAACATCTCAAAGTCTTTCCTATTAATCCTTATTTACATCAACTGCATGACCAGCAGAGTGTGACTGACTGGTGCAGCTCGTTCACACACATTAATCATGTCAGCGTTGACATGGTACACAGTGGGTGGGAGAGGGTTGCAGTGACTGTCAGTCTTCTAAAGACAGAAAATCAATTCTAATGACCAGCATGTAAACAACAGTCTGCTGCAACAATGGAGGAGTATCAGGGAATGATTCTGCTGTTGGTGGATGTTGTATCGGTGCTTAGCTGAGCCTGATGATGACTTGGAGCCTCTGTGTGTCAGAGCTGATACCCGAAATGCCCAAGATCCAATTTCTCCCCTGGCTGTGTACTAATGCCAGAAATCCTGGGCACTTTCTGTAACACTGAACACATCACTCAAGTTGTGCTTATTTGACATTTGAAAACTGATCTTAAATGTGCAGTTGGCATTTAGTGGAAGATAATCCTCTTCATAACAATGTCTAGCACAAAGCCTTGAAAATCCCTGTCTGGTTCATTATTGAAGACATTTAGAGCATGGAGTATATGCTTAATCTTAATAAAAAGGTGTCAGTCATGTTTGGAATGGCGTGCATTGGCTTAAAAATTATTCAACTTAAGTCTTGCTTTGGACTCAGCTGTGAGTTATAAGGAAACAATACCGCTTTTTCATATTGTTTCTGAATAAAAAAAGGATCAGCAACCATTCAAAAGACAGTCCATCAAAAAACCTTTAGTTGGTTGTGCAAAGTTGAATCATTTTCACAAATGCTGAATGTTGTATGCTCTTATGCGACTGGAGAAAAAGCTACAAAATGTGAAAATGGTACTATAGATGAGACCATTTTTAGCCGCAAATTCACGCAAATGTTGTACTTTGTTAATTTTTTTTCAAACAAGACATTTTCCACCTACCGGGAAAAATCTTTATATTCCTGTGTAAGGCTGCCAAGCTGCCTTTCCCTGTCAAAAGCAGAATCATAGGTAAAGCTCTTGTTGCCTAAAAGTTAAAAAAGCCCACACTTAAGTGCCCTCTCTAAGCTGAAATACAGCTTAAAGTGCCCTCTTCAGAGCCAAAACATACACTAAACTGTTCCATTGGGAGCCAAAACACAGGCTTAAGTGTCCTATGGGACCAAAAACATGTTAAACCCCAAGAGGGAGCAGAAACGCATTTTACTACACTCCTGAGCTGGTGTAACCATGATACACCAACCTCTTGGGCCAAAACACACCTTGCTTCCCTCTTGGCTGGTAAAAACATAACAAATTGCTTCCTTTGGAGGCAATTGTGCCTTTTTTGTTTCCTTTTTTACCTCTGCCCTTCAAAAAGTCTGTGTACGCCACTGATGAGATGCAAGTAGAAAGCTTGAGGCATTGAGGATGCAGAGAACACTTATTTCAATCTATGTGGAAGTTCAGAATATAAAATTATGAGGTACTATGATGTGTGTCGTTAACCATTAAATGCTTCAAAAAGCTCATGGTGCAAAAGTCAAGCAAAAAACACTTACAACAGTTAAATTTCAATTTCCCCTTTTTTTCTCTGTCAATGTTGCTGCTCTATTGAAAAAATATATTTTTTCTAAATAGAAATTTTTATGATTCTGTGAAGCAAATCAGGAGGTAATCATGTTAAATCAAACTTAATTGCAGTTCAGCTTTATTAAATCTTGCCAGCGTCAAGAGTCAGATAGCTGTGGGCTTAATTACAGATAGGTGTTAAGTCATTGATGGAGAAAGATTCAGTCCAAAGCCAAGTCTAATGAATCTATTGACCTCCCATTTGTTTGACACCTCAGAGCATTTTCACAGAGCACCACTTGTCCTGATGACCAATTATCTTAATGGACTCACTTTTAAGCAGCCATTTGCAAAGTTGAAAGAGTTCTCTGCACATTTTAATGTCTGTTTTTTAAAAAAACTGTTTGAGAGATTAAAGGTTGAAGGAAGACAGACATATTTTTTTCTTCTTCTACCTCTAGGTTTGGGAGGGATCAGAGGTTTGCAGTTCGATTGCTGCTCTGTGCAATGTTGTGTGCAGTTTAATTTGGTGTCCTGGTCTCTGTAATGAGGGTCCTTCACATCCGATTACAAGAGAGGAGATACAGAAATGGCCGGGACAGGAACCGATCCATGAAGAGAATACGGAAACAAAATGGTACAACACCATGTGCAATAAAGTGAATTTTGTATTCACGTTCAATGAAGAATTCTGTTTCAGGACTCAAAATATATTTCTCAGCCTCTTTGATATTTATAATCCTGAAATTTTCTGAGATATTCAAGAGCTCTGCCCCCACATGTTCCAGAGCTGCTTGTTCACATGTCCCTCACAGCGTGAAGTCTTCTCTGAGGAATAAAGGGGGATTATTTTGGTGATGGGGGTGAGTCTTATGAGGGAGGACAGAAGCTGCAGCACTATGCTTACAGCATGATGGCATATGAAGCAAAAGACCTGCGCTGTGATGGCAGTTTCTGCATTTATGTCAACAGTGCATGTAAGGAGACAGATGAGCAGATGTCTTTGCTGTTCTCATCATGAATCTTCTTCCTCAACTCTGGACGTTTCCATTCGTCCTCTGTGTCTCTTTCCAGGTATTCAGGGTTCAGTTCCCACTTCACCCACTGTCTGGATATTTTAGCAAACGTTGCTACGTTGCTGCTGCATTCTCAAATCAGCCCTTTTGCAGAAATTTTTATAAAAGAGCAGGGAACGTTTGGTCTTTTTCTGTTCACATATGCAACTTAATTTGAAAATTTTAAGGAGTTTCTGCATGTGTGACTATAGCTTGAACACTTGTATCATTCTGAAGTTATGAAATGAAGCGTAGCAAATCATGCATTAAGTCCCAAATGCACTGACATTTTAATGTAGCAACATTTTCTCTGGAAGACATTTCAATAGCTTACCAAGTACCTTCCCACCCTGCAGTGTTCGGAATCGACTGTTCCAAGTGTGGTCCAAACAAAAAAAAATAAGCACCACAGGAAAACTGCAAATGAAAACCCAACCACTTACTCATCTCTTTGAAGAAAACCACAGGAGTTGCCACGGTAGCAAAGAGGAGATGTGAAGCAAAACTGAAAACAAAAACTGAATTTGAATTCATGTGTAGAGTAGTTGCATAACTTTAGTTTTTGTCTGAATCTTATCAGTACTTTCTTCTCATTGCTCATGTTAGTGCTCATTAAAGCTCACAGTGCATTTGTACGATCGATGCAGGGCAGAGGAACTCACTGATGCACCAGGTCACAAGGCTTTAATCCATGAATGTAAATACCTCTGACATTATCCACTGAATCAGCAAAGTGAGTTCAGTTTCATGTTTGTTTTCTTTCCAGGCAGAATTGCTTAGTATGAGAGACTGCATTTTAGTTTCGGAGTTCCTCTCTCCAGACTCCACTTCCTTGTTTATTAAAAAAAAACAAAAAACTCTGGATGTTGTTAATTGATGCATAAAATTTGGCACAAGTAATAGTACTCTTCTTTACCTTCACCATGTCCTTCAAGATGGGCATTTTCATTCTGTGTGCAGCACACCACACCTCACTGCTTCTCTTTGGAGCAGAGAACAAAGACGAGTGGACACACCGGGCAGCATCTGTTCAGGTAGAACGAGTCCTGGCATTGTCCCAACAGGATGCCAGCTTCCTCTTCATCTGTAGCTTTGAAAACCTTCAGCTTTTCCTGCAGCACCTGATGGCAGAAAGGGCCAAAAGTCCCAACTGTAATAATCAATACAGGATCTTTGGCTTTGCTTGTTAGCCTTTTTTTTTTCATGCCTCTGTCTCCTGTCATCTTTCAGAACCTGGAAAACTGGAAAGAACACTTAGGGTTTCAGAAACAGCTAATGATTTATTTACAGCATCTGCTGTGCTTGGGCCTAAAGATAGCAACAACAGTTTGGACTGCCCGTGTCTGAAGGTTGGATCGCTTTAAAATCTCCATGTTCTGCCTTGTTAGTAAGAATAGCAGAGTCCTACAGCAGTGGTGTTTGCCTGTGGGACAACATGATACTAATGAACAATTAAATTCTTTGGAGGCAACAAGGCATCAGATCTGATCTATATCTTATAACAAGCTAACTCATTTATAAGAAGTTGTAAAGCTAATGTGGTCATGAACCAAGTTATTTTATGTTAGACAGGTGATAGTCTGGTTGTTGATCTGTGAGGGCTAATGATCCCTTTGTTGGTGATGCACTTATCTGTGTGATAATGAAACAAACACTTCACTTCTGTGTGCATCAGTCTACTCTTTCATAAAATCAGTCCTGTGGTAATCCTGAATTATGGATACAGCTGGAAGCAGTCATCCATTCTCAAAAGCATCTGTGTGTTTTAGAGATGTACAACATTTATTAACAGTTATTAGTCATCTCATGCAGGGACAATACTCATGGGAAATCAGGCTCCCAGTGGAGAAGAGTTACTGTGATGCCCGTTTGCAAATGTTTCCATTCAGCCTCATGGGGCTTTATTCGTTTTATTGCCAGTGTAGATTTTTTGCACTTTTTAAATCAAATATTTAGCATAAATTGTGTTCATATTGCTCTGATTTTATAGTCAGAGAATAATGACTACAGCGTGGGAAAAGGATTTGATCCTTTTACCCCATGCTTTAAAATCCCACCTCATCCAGGTGGATGGAGATTAAGTTGCATCTTCTGTTTGTATGTAATATATTGACGCAGAGTTGCACGGGCTAAACCATCAGAACATTTCTGTTTTAAAGAATTACATATAAATAACAAACAACAGCAGTCTATTTTGTCCCTTGTGGTGCTCTGCAGTGAAGCAGCAGCAGTTTTTCTACTTTTGCTGCTGCTGTGATGAAAAAAAAAGCATCACTGAACTTTTAGATGTCACTTCTCACATCAGGAATAACCAGGTTGATAAGATGTCAGTTTGGAGGTAATACGCACTTTGTGTGGAATGATACAGATACATTATGTGTTTGAGCTAAGCATTCAGATGTAGCTTGTAATATGGAGGTAGATCAATCTCACGATTCACGAATGCACACAGAGGGATTCACAAATGTATTTCTGTGCACACACAAGCATACATCATGATATATGAATGTAAAAACAAATCCACAACAAGAATAAAGGATTTGCAAACATATTTCTGATATGTATTACTTTTTATCAAAACCAAAAATGTCATTGACAAAAAACATAGAGTACAACTTTTGTTTTTTATGTTTTTATTTTTTAATTTTTTTGTTCACAGGCACATGTCGTGTCATCCTTCATTTTTGGCACAATGAAGTTTATCTTGTTTTTTCATTCCAGCATCATCTGTTTTTATTTCAGGAGAGCACTTTTCAACACAAAGCCTCTGTCTGCTTGTCATAACAAACACTGCGGGGTCTGCTCTGTGATTAGCAGCTGTGTCAGTCTTAATTAGTCACCATTCAGTGACTGACACTGAGAAATAAAAAGAGACCAACACTTAGCTCATTTTTAGCAAAGACTCATTCATGTCGTTTGTGTTATGTAGAGAAGTTTGTGTCACCTTAGCAACACAAGGAAGTTTTCCATCTGGAGTAGAGAAAAATTAACAATGAAGTAAATGTCACAACAGTATAGAAGGACATGGATTGAATACTCAAGTTGTTGTCAAAAGAAATGCAGCATTACACAGGAGAAGTGTTTTTCAAAGGTGATAAAGTGAGACTCTTTGTGTTTAAAAAGAAACCTATAAAGTAAAACATAATACAGAGGCATCTGCAGGATCTTTTTTGTTCCAAGCATCTGCTTCTCGAGCTGAAATTGTCTTTCTGAATTAGTTGTTTGTTTGATTTGTGGTTTTTAAAAGAGCTACAAAAACATGCTTCATCAAATAAACATAGATACAGAAAAATGTGAAAAACATTTTAATGGATTTTGAAATGTGCAGGAGATGCTCGCTTTTCTTTCCAAGGTCAATGAAATCTCACTTTGGGATTCCAAATGTTCAACAGTTTTCAGCAATTTTCACAACATTTTTTATACACAAGGCAGTCTGTCAGCATTGTTTCATATATCACTCTATATTTTTGTCATAAAGATAAAAGAATACAACAGATGCAAACAGAATTTAAACTTAAAAGTCAGAGGAGAGGAAGGAAAAATGTAACTACACTATTAGTATAAAGCAGAACATATGTCTGTTTCAAACATGGTTTAGGTGGCAAGACTTCAAAATGCATTTGATGAATCTTTCAAACTTAAGAGTTCAAAAAAACAACTCAGAAAAGTCTTTTCAGTGCAGTCATTCAATATTTTAGGCACAAGCTCTTCTTAATTCCTCCTTTAGGAACCGTTTAATTCAATCTGGGGATGTATTTGCTTTGAAATGTTATTGGAAAACACTTTAGAAAGCTGTCTATAGATAGTCAGATGGCCATAAATCAAAACATATTTTGTTTCCTGAGGAGACCCCGTTTTAGAAACCAGGCTAAAAACAAAGAGGCTTGAAGAAAGAAATGTCACGTCCTGATGAATGGTTGTCTTTGTATCACATTCTCTATATGACTTAACCTCATGCCATATAATAAATCATGCTAAATTGGGTATCTCTTGGTAGTATAGGCTAATTATTTCTTCATTTCTGTCTCCTCCCAGAGTGTGTTGTGTCCTGAAGGTCCAGTGCTCAGTGTGCTTCCTTATATATAGACACTTTTATATAGAACCATTCTCTGCCAGTTGCTGGACGGTTCTGGGCACACAGACTGGGAGATTTTATGGCAGACTCTTATGTGACATCCAGCATTATGGAGACTGATTGGAATAACAGCTCAGCTAAAGTCTGGCTGGCTGCCTGTAGGCTCTGCTTTATGCCACACTTAGTGAAACATGGGCCGGAAAAGACTCAGCTCTGCTTCTATATAACATGAAAAGTAAACCTGAACAGCCCTGGTCGTCAAATCGTTTACCAAGTGTGACAAAAGTGATGCTAAAAGTTGATATTGCGTTCTTCTTTTGTTGTCTGAAAACTTTTTCTGAAAGACAATTAGAATCAGACAACCTCTAAACAGGGTGAAGACAGTTGAAAATCCAATGTAATGGCTTCACAAAGGGAGTTCACAAATGAATGACTGATGTTCTGGTTGCTATGTTCACTTTTCCCATGGAGCTGTTAGTGTTTGCATGCTAATTTGATAATAAGCACTTAAGGAATGGACTAAAATAGTAGTAATAGAGGAGACGCACAACAAACCTTTCAGTAATTGGATTTTAATCTGCTTTTCTCCACCCCATATCTTTTTGTTTTGTTTATTTAACTATCCAGTGCATTATATGTAGAACAAGTCACCCTGTTTAAAGGTTGATGCCACTAATTTCACTGCTAACAAAGTGTTACCTTTGTTTTACCCACGGAGATAAAAAACAGATGCATCATGTTGAGATTAAAGCGATACACTGAGTGGTGTATCCCCATCGTGTATCTACACAGATTAGTGGTTCATTATCTAATTTGTGTGTGTCCAAGTTAAAACAAATGACATCCCAACTATGCAATCTCTGCCCTCACTTTTGCTCAGATGCAGACCAGCGTGTGCTCAGTCTGAACTAATTGATTGCTCTCATTCAGTGGTAGTGATACCGGGAGCAGTGCAGTTAATCTGCCAGAGTGTGCACACATGAGAGAGAGTCAGACAGGCTTGGAAATGTTTGTTCTGAAAAGCCACCAAGGGTTACATTTTACAGACTGGCAGCTAAATGAACTGTCACGTAAACATCGGCTCAGTTCTGTCTCATAAATATTTTCCTTCAGTCTGGAAAGTGAGATTTCAGAGTGACAATGTGGGACACTGTGGCTGCTTGCTACCAGCTGGCCCTGCTTAGTGTGTAATTGAATGTGTGTTTATGTACGTGTGTTGCTCATGCCTCTTGTTTCACTGTATTATCAGCCTCAGAGTAAACAGTCTGTGTGTTCTTCCCCTTTTCCCTGTCCTCTGTCCTCACTCTACCTGACCCTCCTTCCTCGTTGTGTTAGAAAATATTGGCGTTTCTGTGTATTTCCTCTGTTGTTTTAGGGAATGATTGTTTGTTTCCCAGACTCCTATGAGAGCTGACAGTAACTTCACAAGAGGAGAAGTCGGATTTTATGAGCAAATAATCTCAACTATTGAATCTTTCTGGAAA
The DNA here is from genome assembly GCA_008086565.1 of Thalassoma bifasciatum. NCBI lineage: Eukaryota > Metazoa > Chordata > Actinopteri > Labriformes > Labridae > Thalassoma > Thalassoma bifasciatum. Next base: position 77,937 of record RPOG01000921.1, read on the forward strand.
AACTCCAGAGGAAAGGATTCAGCACACAATATACTGAGAAATAACAGGGTTTGTGAGACAGTTTCAGGCCAGTAAACTGCTTTACCGTGTATCTAATGTGATAGCAAATAACCATTAAAGATGTATTCACAGAGCAGGATGAAAAGATATGATTCGTCCACATATATTAAAGTCCAGCACATGTGACAGAGCAGCTTCCTTAAAGAATAAGGCATTGTCTTCAAAGCATCCTTTGTACTTAAAGGCATGTCTCTCAGTCTGACAATGTACCTCAGTGCACAATGTGGGCATAGTCTGGCAGGCAATTGTGGTCTTTTTTTTAAAATAGACTTCAAATCATGTCATTACAGCTACATTTCAGTCCCACACTGGCTTTGAAGGTGGAAATATGGAGCCATATTGCACTAGAGCTGTTCTCCTGTGTCTGATCTGCCTCGTCCAAACAACAAGAATAAGTCGCTGAGAGCTTCAAAGGAAGGTGTTCATGATCTTCCTGCCATATATGCTGCTGTAGCTGCTCAGCCACCTGTGCCAAAACAGAAACAAAAGGCATTTCGTCGTCTACGCTGTGGAGTAACCATTCAAAACTACAGATGTACTAATTTTCTGTCAGCTGAGTGAAAGGCAGCATAGCATTTTAAAAAACTCACCTCAGGGAGAAGGCTTATCATGGCGCAGTGCTCCCTTTGTACCTCCGAATCATGCTGTCATGCTGAGAGCTGCTAAACCCTGCAGCTCTTTTTAGCCACAGAACAAGAGAGCATGTATAGTTTCATTTACCTTTTGTTGCTTTTAGTTTGAGTTTAAAAGGGCATTTGTCAGCTCTTTGAAATGTCAACCTGTACAAAAGGATCATGCTGTGAATGTTGAAAATGCTGTCATCTTTTGTCAGACTCAAATACATCATCTTGTTGTAAAACCACTAGTTTTGTTGTGACTTTCCTTTTCCCTCACTTTGGCCTTTTCTTTGTCACATTTTCCCATGGTGATAAATGAACCTGGCCAGTTGCTGTGACAAATGTAATGAAAAAAGAATTCCTGGACATTAGGAATCTCTCATGTGTGAAAGAACAACTACAGATTTCTCTGTGATTTTGTACAAATACCCTCTTGCAATGATGCGTTTATGTATTTTAATCTGTAGTTTCTCTTTCTCTGTCTTCCAGGTTTAAATGGAGAAGCCGCAGGGTCACCCCAACAAGCAGGACCTCCATATGATTTCAAAGTGCTTTGCATTCAAACGCAAGCAGCACCACTTCTCTCTGAAGTAATCCATGACTGACAATTCATGTCAAACAGCCCGCTGGAGCAGCGTCATGCTGCGTTGCTGGCTAGGACTCTGCTAATGAAAAGAAAGCCTTATAAGATCCTGCTCTTCAAACTACACCTAAATGCAGCATAATGCCTTCAAAAGTGTCATGTTTATACTTGTTGACAGTGGTTTGTTGGGCGAGCGCTCTGTGGTACTTGAGCATATCTCGCCCAACAACTAATTATGTCGGCCACATGTCCGTGCCTATTCGCAAACCTGTGAAACCCCCCAAAAACATCACCTTCACCAACATCCGCACCCGACCCCTTAACCCACATGCCTTTGAGTTCGTCATCAGTGAGCCCAAGAAGTGCGAAAGTGTCACACCTTTCCTGGTCATCCTCATCAGTACCACACACAAAGAGTTCGATGCCCGGCAGGCCATCAGGGAGACCTGGGGGGACGAGAGCACATTCACCGACATCCGGATCCTCACCATCTTTCTGCTGGGCAGAAACACCGACCCCGTCCTTAATCAGATGGTAGAGCAGGAGAGCCAGATCTTTCATGACATTGTGGTGGAAAACTTCATAGATTCCTATCACAACCTCACCTTAAAGACCATGATGGGGATGCGCTGGGTGGCAACTTTCTGCCCAAAAGCACAGTATATCATGAAAACAGACAGCGACATCTTTGTCAACATGGACAATCTGATCTACAAGCTCCTTAAGCCCACCACCAAACCCAGAAGGAGATACTTCACCGGCTATGTCATAAATGGGGGCCCTATTCGGGACATGCGCAGTAAGTGGTACATGTCCAGGGACTTGTATCCTGAAAGCAGATACCCACCTTTCTGCTCAGGAACTGGCTACGTGTTCTCAGCAGACGTAGCTGAACTCATCTATAAGACGTCTTTACACACGAGACTGTTGCACCTCGAGGATGTTTATGTGGGATTGTGTTTGCGCAAACTAGGTATACACCCATATCAGAACAGTGGGTTCAATCACTGGAAGATGGCCTACAGTCTGTGCAGGTACAGACGAGTTATCACCGTGCACCAGATCTCCCCTGAGGAGATGCATCGCATTTGGAATGACATGTCCAGCAAGAAGCACCTGCGATGTTAGAGGGTAGAAGGACCTCTGAAGAAAATCTTTCTTTTATTTCTGCCTTTTCTCTCCTTTAAAGTGTCACCTCACTTAGTAATGTAAAGCATCGAGGGCTGCTGTAAGTCTTAAATTCACAATGGCTGTATATAATGATGGATGACACATCTGCATCTCCTCATGTACAAAAGTGAGGCCAACATTGACCCTTGTATTAGAGAATAGCTGGTGAAGTCCCCTCTCCTACTCAGAGATAGACAGTATAACACCTGGCACTTCCTTCAGAGATGTTATTGAGCCCCAAGTCAGAGTTATATGTGGCTACAGCCTAGCTACTTACCTTTCAGTCAAATCAGCCGCACCCCTTTGTATTCCCAAGTTTCCTTAAATTGTGGCCTTAAAATAATCAAAATGCTTGGGATATAAAATAATTCACCTGACAGTAAAGTTAACAGATTTTTTATAAATGAAGACATGGCCAACAAAGACCAACACCATTTTCTGATCCAGGCTCTGGATGTATTTAACTCTGCTTTAATGATGGACATTTTTATATTGGAGTCAATCCTCAATGGACATTTATTTCACTTTTTGACAGAGCTGGTGCTAGTGCTAGTTCCAGGCTATCACCTAACTTTGCGTTTCCATCGACAAGGTGCCGCCTACAGGAGCTTAAAACCGGTGCTTGGCAAGAACCAACTCTTTGCTGGGCCAGAGCAAGGTATTGACTACGTCAGGGGCTGGGGCCAGGGTTATGGAGACTGCTGATCAGCGGTGGAAATAGATATTTTTAAAAAGAGAAGCTGCAGAGCAAGTTGTCTGTTATTTTGTTGGGGTTTTTACATTCAAAACTTGAAATTGTGGAAAAATAAAAGCAGCAGTGCATACATAGGATGAGCTCCTTCATTGTTCCTCTGTGCGGCTAGTAATGCATTGACATACTGAGGTTATACGCTGACGCAGTGATATTGCTCCAACTTGGCTCATGGCTGATGGGAAACCAAACCGCTGTTTGGGAAGAACGTGACTTGAACCAACTAAACTCCAGTCCTAGCGCTAGCACAAGCATCAAATATGCACTTGGTTCTTTTGATTTAAAGGGTTATCAAAGGACCACAGATTTCTCACTTTTGAATTGGCTTAGTTTTTCAGCAGCTGGGGTTGCTGTTACCTACTATAAATATGTATCCCAATAGCTTCTGGACTTGGTTTGAAGCAGATACTTGCAGTTAGAAACAGAGCTGCCACATAGTACAGTTCAGGCACTTTTGAAACCATGACTTAACTCAAAGCCTAACGAGAATAAATAAAAAGGCAGAATCTGTGCTCTGTTAACGTGGCCGAGGTTGGCTTTATGAGATGTTTTAGTCTCACTTTAGGTAACAGTCCTGTCATCCATCATTTTAAACAGTCTTTGCTTTGTCATGACAGCTGTTTCATTAAACTCCATACGCGTCTATCTCTGCTGATTACACTTGATGATTGTTAACGCCTGCATGAGGCTTGTACAGTGTGTATCATCGTACATCATTCTGATGTGGTGTTACTGAAACTCATTTTCCTCATGGCCATAAGCAGATTATTCTTTATAAAACATGAAGTCAATCAGCGTTAAGTGTTAAGATGTGTGGCCTAAGAGAAAGCACTGACTTTAGTCCAAGCCCTCTCATTGGAACCTTTCGTCCTGTTTAAGTGTCCTTGAGCAAGACACTAAATCTATAGCAGCTGCATGGCTGCTGACTCAGCACCCTGATCCTCCTGCAGGAGTGCAAACCTTAAGGGAATTTCTATGCTGTAATCAATGAAGCATCAACGTAAAATATCTGTGATAGTATACATTTAAGAAGGTGTTATTTAGAAATGAAACAAATCTTCTTCAACAAACAGACGGTAAGTTTAACAAGCCAACAGGTTTTCCGTGAAGATCTTATACAATCTAGACCCAAGCTGCTCCTCCTTAATTATAGTTATCACAAACAGTCAGATATAAAGCTGAACTGATCTGCAGTTCTTTAGCATTTGTGAAAATAAAACCACCAAGTTAAATTTGCTGTATGATCTCATTTTCTTACAAGTTTGCCTGACATTTTTGTTTACATACATTTCACCGCCTATGAATATTTTGTAATATGCGTTTCGTTTTAATCTGACATGTTTATACTTGAGGTAAATGTGTTTCTCAGCTACCAGCGCTTCATTACTCCAGCTGCTGCTCTTTTTTTATGTAAGCAGTAAGTCAGCATCTATTTCAGACCATCAACACCTCCACACATCAGAGAAAAACAGTATCACTACATGCAAGTGAAGCTCGGGTCATTACAGACTGGATGTATTATCGTATGTATCTCGCATATCAGTGATTACTGACATGAGGAAATCATTTGTGTGTCTCAGAAAATGTGGCTTTAATGGCCAAATGTTTCATTTTTTCCAGAAGTTTTTGTAGTATTATAAGCTAATGTGACATTTACTGTGAAAGCATCTATCCCGCAAGGGGTTATTGTTATATATTGTATGTTTTTTATATTAAAAAACAGATACTTGAATAATTAAAGTTATATAACTGCTTTTACTTGATGCCTGCTGTGAGTTCTTTTTTGTTACAGATCTCTAGAGGGTTATGTTTGGCTTGAATCAGGTTTCTTGTATGTTTCTGTCTCATTGTTTTTCTAATTAAAGGGCACATTCTTTATAGTGCACACGTAAGGGTTTAGTTTAATCTACTGCAAGGAACTTTTTCATTTGTGTCAGCTTTTTAACACCCTGTGAGCAAAGTGGTATCTCACATCGCCTTGCTGATTTTCCCCTTTTTTTTTAAAACAGTGAGTGCTTAATGTAACACTCACTGGATATTTTCACGGTGGAAAATTTGAGAAAGGCTTTCTCAAACTTTTACTAAGCATGAATTAATTTTAAAAAAACTTGCAGACACCATTACACCATTAAAAGAAGGTCACAAATCTAGATTCACAAAAATATGACCAGAAATTCAAGGAAACCTGTAGTTGTCTCTACAATTAGAAAGAAAACCAGCTAAAGCAGTGGTTACCAACCTTATTTGCACCATGACCTCATTTTTACATCACAATTTTCCAGCAACCCCAAAGACATTCTTTCTTAAATTAATGTCTCAGCAATAGTACACAGCATCATTGCCTTAGCAATGACATAGCTCACCTCCAAGGACGCTTTCAGTACCTGCTCACTAACTGTCATCCAGTGGCGTGCACACACATTTTGAAGGGCAGGGCCGGGGAGAAAATAAGGTGAACACAACCTGTGTTTTAGGCTCCAAAGAGGGCACCTGAGTGCACATTTTGTTCCAAAGAGGGCACCTCAGAGCACATTTTTCATCAAATTTTCATAAATGTTCATTTCAATAGGTTAGTAGAAGTTTAAATGAATATAATACTGTAAGTGAAGAAGAAATGTATCACACCTTTTTTTTAAATAATAGCAATTCTTTATTGTTGCACCTCATCATAAATTTGACATCAGCTGATTACAGGGAGAACAGGGGATAATATGCTGAAATGGTTCACATACTGTACATAAATAAAACACAATAAATTACTTCATAATAAAGTCTTTATTAGAAGTTAATATTTACCATCTCAATACTTGAAAATAATTAAGAGCTTGTGGACTTGTTTGGACAAACAGATGGCTCGTCACTCTTTCAATAGTTGCCTTTTGGTTTCATCCTCAGATGCATTGTCATACAGTACGTTTTAGAAACTATTCTACTTTTTTGGAAACAGATGGTTTTGTAGTGCAGCAGGACAGAGCAAAAATATGTTGTGGTTTTTTGTATTCACCTGGTATCTGACTCCAACCACAGCAAATGAAAGGATAACAGGTTGTGTAATGTTTCATCATTGTCTCCAGGGGGCTAAGCATCTGCTTGTCGTGTGCACACACTCGGCCCAAAAGTGCATTGTAGCTCGACTCTTTGAGTTGACATACGTAAATTGTTTTGTTGCTGGGTTAATACATTTGATAAATGGTCTTCAGCAGGCTTTGCTCTTTGTGTGGTCTCACTCATTCCCTACTTTCTTAGGCACAGAAAAATGAACAAGGCACCTCTATCTTTTTGAAGCATTAGCACTGTCAAGAGCAGCAAATTATACACAGTAGCATCTGGGTCTCTTTCTTTCTGCACAATCAAGCTAATGGTCCCCTTCTGTGTCAAAATTAAACAGGTTTTGACACAGAAATACAATTCTTTCTGGTTTCAGACATTCATCGTGTTATGAAAATGTGCTTTTTTCCCATGAATTAAGTTAATCTTACATTCTGACAAAGACCTCAGGGGAACATCACAAATGAGTGAGTTTGTGAGACGTGAGGAAAAAAAATATTTCTTTTCAATCTGGCAACGAAATAAAACACCTTCATAAATAATACAAAGTTTGGTAATAGCAAAGTAAAGAAATAGTATAAGGTGAAGTGTAAAAACAAAAGTGAGAAACAGATAAAAATAAATAAAACATTCAAAGCTACATCTTATCACCTCATGTCTCCACCTGAGTACATCTTTAGTTTCCTGGGCTGTATCCTGATCCCTGTTTGTGCGCTGGGCAGTGGAATGTTGGTAAGGTCAAAGGTCAGGGGGACAGTGAGCATTAAGATGGTGGAGGCAGGTCGCTGGCAGAGCTTGGCATCAGCAGAGGTGAGAGGGAGTGAAGCAGGAGGAGGAGTGAGTCTTTGAGGAGCGTGTTGGGGGGGATGATGCAGGAAGTGTTGCTGTGTTCCTCAGTCTGTCTGTCTGCCCTAAACTGTCTCTCCCTGCCGCGTCTCACCTGCTTCAGGCGTGAAGAGAACATCAGCTAACACTCAGCTGCGCAAAGCCGATCAGCTTCACCTCGTCTGGGATCTCTGCGTCGTCGCAGCTGGAAGCCTGCACGGAGAGAAGAAGACGTTGAGAGGGTCAAAGGGGCTGTTTCACATCCTGACACTCTCGATTTAATGACACGACTAATCCTGCTAAAATCTGTGTAACAGCTGCAGCCTAACACACCAGAGTAATCAGAGGGATTGAACGTACTGCACGCTGAATATTTCAAATAATGAAGATTTTTCTTAAAAGTGCTGCATCTGATTTGAAGAAAGTCTGAAAACAATCTGGATTTTTAACCGACCCTAACAGCTGCCAGTGTGGGCATAAGTTATTCTTCTGTGCATTACTATTCTTCTTCAGACTAAAGGGACTGTGAGGACTTTCTAAGTGATCTTGAAATAGTCTCACATCTACATATATGCCTGATCACAAGCCCCAATTTAAAAAGAGATTATCTGTGCTAAAACAAGTGATTACAAATTCCTGGCTCCTCATCAGAGCTGGACAGATCTAACTAGATCTGACTAGACCGGATTGATTTACGGCAAGTCCATGCTGGCTGATGAAGTTTAGTAATGAGAAGAGAGATCTGTGTTTTTTTCTGCTGAAAACAATTTCTATTATTTATTTAGTTGTGGTAGTGGATGCTGGAGAAGGATGGTCTGACAGAAAAGAGTCACAAAAGCTTAACAGGAGAGTGATAGAGCACAAACTAAAGGCTAAAACATGAACTAAAAGCTAAAACACAAGATAAAGGCTAAAACACGGACTGAGCTGTTATACTGTAATGGTCTGTTTAAACCTTGGAGTCTATCAATAAAATGAAGAGTGATGTTATGTTTGCTCTGCTTAGTAGATGAGCACTGGTAGGACATAACCAGGATTCACGAACGTAACTGATACAAAGCACAGAGCTATAAGTAGCGCTACATATTTTCAGGTACTTATCTATGGTACAAACTACAACAGCGCTACATAACTGTTAATAAATACATTACCTCATTGTATTGTATCCAGAAAAAAAGTCATCTTGAATAAAGACAAGTAGATTTAAAAGAAGACCTGATTTACTTCCACTTTCACTTTCTAAACAAATGCATCACAACAGTTTACGAAAGTCCTCCAGCTGAAGCGAGTCAATGCAATCCACTTCATACAGGTACTCCTCAAAATCAATCAAAAACTGTTGGTACCTGGTTTCTTTGTTTATCTTGGCACTGGCTAAATTGGCAATGAGAAAAAAAGCTGCAGCTCTGGTACTGAAATATTAGTTGAAACATTCACATTTATGTTTTTTTAAGGCAGTAAATGTTAATTATTTATTGCTCTAGAAGGATTATGAAAGTGACCTCCTCTGAATTCACACCCAAAGAGAGTAGAAAACAGTTTTTAAATAATGCCTATGAGTCACATCCAGCCAATAGCAAATCTATCTCATAAGGTCAGTGTGTGCCATCTCCGCTGCTGTTTATCAGCCCTGAGCCTGAACATTATGCAGGCGGAGTTAATGTGAAAATAAAACACATTTGGGATCAATGGATGCAAAGCCGGGTCTTATCAGCCAACATCTGTGCCCAATCTCTCTGCTCCTGCGGCTGGATGGGAACAAAGCCCTGCAGCCGGATTTCAGACTATGTTGAAAAAAAAGAGGCTGCTTTTGTATCATGTATGATAGATTTAACAGAATCATAAGGTATATGTTCTGATTTTCATTCCTACTTCCAATTCTAACAGCTCAAACTCTATTTTCTGTCAGCTCAAGGTGCTATTCACAGGGGCAATATGTTTCTTTGCATTAGGATTTCCCCTCGGTGGGAGTTCTTTTCAGTTCAGCTCTCTTCATGTTACAAAAAAATCTATATAATAGGGTTGCCCCACACCTGCTGGCCTCCAGTGTGTCACACCTGAGCAGGGGAAGACACTGGAGCTCCCCAGGGGTCTGGGAGCTCAGCAGTTTACCAAAGAAAGTAGAGGGACTTTAACAAAAGCAGGTTTGTCTTTGTGATCCTTTACTAACCTCCCGTTCAGTTAAGTCATAAAGTGCCACCTACATCATAAATCATCTGCATAAAGTGTTATGAACTGCCCCAGTGTTGAAGGTAATTACTCCAACTTCCCAAGGTTTTGTGACGTCTCACTCGTAACTCATGTTTCAGAAACACACAGAGAGCATTTTACTCCGGCTGCAGTGAAGTAGAGCTAACATATGGAGCTGGACCAACGCCCATATGTCTGTATGTTGAGTCCAGCACTGCCTCACTCCGACTCTCCTGAGACTGCTCCACCTGCGCTCACGAGCTGCTGATAAGGCAAACTTCACAGAAAGGTCACTCTGTGAAGCACAGTGACCTAAGGAACAGATGTTGTTTACCCACAACTACAGAAAGGTCAATTTATTTACATATTTCCTGTCGAATACTGAGGGACTGGCATTATTTCTTCTTACAAATGTCACTGTTTCCCTGAAAGTCAAAGAAGGGGACTTGTGAAAGTGACACAGACTGTATGTTACATGCACCTCCACAGTGAGTGTGAATAACACTTTTACACATAATCAGCTTTGTCTTTTTTAAAAAAAAGTTACATACAAGTCCGCCGAGCTACAAACAAAATAAATCCAAAAGTGCATGAAAGCAAAGAGTGCTCAGTCTTAAACTGATAACTTGGTTTGACCTTAAGATATTTGTCCATGCTGGACATGGAGAGAGGCACAGTCAGGTATCAAGTGATGGCAGGAAGTCCAAAAAATCTTTGAAAACCAACCTTTCTGTCCTATTAAAGAAGAAATAGCAATTTTGTGACTTCACACGTCTGTGTGAATAAGATGTATTTTTTTTTCAGCTCTCAAAATTGGTTATATCGGATGTTTTGCTTTTGGTTCATGACTAATTTGTAAGAAATTTTATGTAACATAATGTAAGAAAATCCTTATTTAGCAGTTGTGAATCAAGCAGAATATGTGCGACTATATTTATTTTAATTAATTTTTTTACCTTTCATCCTGTTCAGAGTTGTGGTTGGCTGGAGCCAACCCGGCTGTATTAAGGCAACAGGCAAACCCTGTTCTGGTTGCCAGTTAATCACAGGACTGACACTTAGAAATTGACAACCTTTCACACACACCCTCACACCTATGAGCAACTTAATATCAAAATTAAACCCGATGTGTATGCTTTTGAACTGTGAGAGGAAGACCTGGGAGAACCCACATATGCTTAGAAAAGCCCACCATGTTCCAATTTGGGTTTCGAACTAATGACCTTCCGCTGTGAGGCAACAGAGGAGTTTATAATCCTCTGTAAGTTTATAATCTAGTCATCCAGTATGCAGTATGCAGTACCCTTAACCTAAAAAAGATTCTCCGCATGCTGAAGCTGTGTGTTTATTCCTCACTGACCCTTTCATCAACAAGCTGTTTACAGCCAGACTTTTCCAGCGAGGGAAAAGTCACGGGGTGTCATCACCCATCAATCATACGAACACTCACCAGCTTAAAGGTCAACACTTTGTAGGTAGTTGGGTCGTCTACAATCTTCTGAAGGTTTGCAGCAACTGCAGTGCAGATGGACAACAAAGAAGATAATGTTCAGATAATAGAAAGATTCAGAGCCTGTTGTACGAGAACAGAAAAGTCACTTCACAGTAAAAAAGGCTATTTTCAAGGGGATCAGTTCAAGAATTAGAATTTATTCAACCTCAGGAAAAAAGGCAATCCCTTCAGTTTGTTTTTGTTTCAATTTTGTGGCTAAAACTAAAAGTCTCTTTCTTATGATATTACTTCCAGTATTTTTACATTGGTTGAGATAAGTATGTCTTCAGACAACACCTGCACAGTTAACCAGAATAAGAAGTTGGAACATTACCAATAACAACATCGTGCCCATGGACCAGGCCGGCAGAGAACAGTTCCTGGGAAACACCATCAGCTGTGTCTAATGAGGGAATAATATAAGAGATATTAGGCCTGCACCGATCCACCAGGCAGGTCACTGGACGACATATTGAAGTACAATCTGTCAGAAACTTAAACACAACACAACTAAGCCGATACATTGTATACATGTGGTATTTTTTATCACAAATCCATAATAGCAGAGCACTCACCTCTTCCAGGGGTGAATTCAAACCGAATGTCATTCAGCTCCTTTTTGGAGTTCCTGTAAGGAGAGACAGGGGAGTGAGGGATAACATGAGCAGAATCTGAAATGTCAGATTTAAATATGTTGTGGCTCTGACTTGTGACAGCTTCTGTAGGTCCAGTAAGAGCTGTGTATAAACATGAAATGATTGATGTGAACGAGAAGGAGGAATGACAAGATGGACGAGCAGTGCAGCTGACGCACAACAGAACCACATTATTGAACTTGTCATACTTGGATGAATACAAGTACCATGTTTAAGAAACGAGCTGTCACAACAACACTGACATCTCCTGAAATTCAGTTTTTGTTCTGTCATCACCTCTGACATAAAAAAACCCTTGATTTAGCTGCCAAATGTTCACGAGCTAGCCATTAAATCAGCCTGTGGGACATTTGGAGCTGGACAAGAAGGCCATCTATGACAAAATATCAAGAATTTTACTTAAAATAAACTTTATAAGGCCTGTGAGAGTAAACTGAAATAGCAGAGCTAAAATGTAAAATAAAGATATAACAGGAGAGTGTAGCATTTAGGTCTGATTCTTGACTAATGAAATGTCTTGGCCCCAGCATTCTGCCTGACAGCCAGCAGGGGGAGACTTCAGTGTAAGTAAAACAAAGTCTGGTATGGTAGCTTTAAATAATGACATTGCATTTCCCAGTGTGTACATGGAGAGGTAACATTACTCTGAGGGTGGTTTAATGGCCTTGACCCAAAACAAGAAAGTCATGAAATGAAAAACCAGCATGTATGCATCTGGTTTTTCTGATTGTGTTTTTTAAATGTACCCCCAGCATCCACACAGCATCAACCTGCATTCATCTGCATCTATTGCTTTAAAGACCTGCTTTTAAAATGTGCCTGTGACAGAGTAGAAGCCAGCCTCTGAAAATAGGACATCTCAGTCCCACCCAAAGTGCAGTGAAAGAAGATTAATTTGGTTTGTAGTCTTGTTAAATAAATCTCACAGCCAGACCACAGCCTTCATTTTAAATGAGATTAGAGCCATAATTCATCACACATGACCGGAAACATCAGCTATGAGTCTGTTCAAAGAAAGTTTGTACTAAACACTAGAGGGGGGATTTACAATCAGCTGAGTCGTGAGTCAACTTGACTTTTTTTAATTCTAGAGAGTTACGGTTGAAAGAGAAATAAACAGTGCAGATGGATGCAAACAACATCTCCAGTCTCAGCAGTGGAAGCAGAGAGCACTGAGGCGAGGCAACATGTATGTCAGAGGATCACAATCATAAACCCTGCACAAATAAATCAGTCTCTCTCTGTAGAAAACCAAGAGTTAAGAAAGCCTTCAGTCCAACACACACACATTCTGGATTAGACATATATAGCAGACTCAACATTGCCATGGCATGTGAGAGTTACAACACCTTTTTAAGCATCTGACAGAAGATTTATTTTAAAATGAATGTTTCACGTGCCAAGACCCTTTTTATTTTTGACACCTTGTTAACTCACTTACTTATGTCAGATAACTGTGCAATCCCTCTCAAAACTAACAGGTTTATGGCAATTTTTCTTCAATAAAAGCTACAGTGAAATTCAAAGCAAAGAACATTAATTTTGACTTGGATTGGTTGTAGATAAGCTAAACTATACAGCAATCCCCCAAGTGCATTAACAATTGTATGAAGCAATGTTCATTAGAGAAAAAATGACGGGCCACACATGATGATCGAGTCATTTGGGAGAATCAGTAACATCCACTCTTACTACTTCACCCTTTACCTACAGAGGCTTCAAATAGTCTGGACATTTTTTGTTATTATGGACGTAAAAGGGTCTGATTACCATAATGAATCATTTATCACTGAAAAGCACAGATTCTCAGTGTTCCATTGCCACTTGAATTTTTCTGATGGAACAAACAGTGACAGAGTTATGGTAGCAGCGCTCAGGCCAAAGTAAACAGTGCTGGCACCCAAAGCTCATATCTTAATAGCAAATAGCATTCTCACATAAGTGCAAGAGGAAAGCTCTCAGGCAACCAAATTCATGAAGGTATTAAAAATGAGTTCAAGTCCATAATTTCCTCAAAGATTTGTTATGATTTTCTCAAAACGTCCTCAAAAAGGTCACGGCATGAGTTATTAATTATGTTTTCAGATGTAGACTCTGAGTTCATCCATTTAATATAATTAAGTGCCAACCCCTCTCTGTCAGTGACAAACAAATCAGCTGAAAATGAAAAACACTGCATTAAATCAGACTACAGGCCAACAACCAGCATAGAATGAATGACTTCTAGGGAAAACAGTACACACCAGGGGGCGCTATAGCAATAGCAGAAATCTTTTTAGGTGTTATAAATCAGCATTTTTGCTATCATGAATACATCACAATAGCACATGCATAACAATAGAGCAGCCACCTTGAGTGTCAATGATATGTCAGAGAGTTGCTGCACCGCTGAAAACAAGCTGTACAGTCACCAGACCAAACATGACTCAGCTGCAATAGAGACACTAACATGTAATACAGCCAGGGTATCAAAAACTTGTTGGTATGAGCCAGTGTTACACTGATTGTGATTCACTGAAGAATATTGTGGCTTATGCACCCAGATAATGCATGCAAATCAGCCAAAAACAGTCTAATCCACCATGTACGAGCAAGGGTTAAATTCTCTAAGAAAATGAATTTAGAAGTTCAAAGATTCATGCTTTAAAAGGCTTAAAAGTGCTTGAGTGAAAATGTGGTCGCTTAAGGGAAGAATACTGTTGTGGGATACCTTGCCTCTGAAGGGGTGAAACAACTGACAGCATCATCAAGATCTTATCACAACTTAAGTAAAGATGGTGCTATCACAGTCACGACTGTGCTCTCAGACAAATCAAAAAGATGCTTCAGAAGCTGCCCCGACATTTGTCAACTTCTCTTTACCCTTTATATAAAAAAGAAAAGACCTAAATGTCACCTCTGCAATGAACTGTTCAGTGAAATCAATCTGCCTCTGTGCTATTCTAGCTATTTAAGCTCCAATGACATTGCACCAACATTATGCAAGTCTGAACTTCCCCTTCAAGCTGCTGACAGAGCTATTCTCAGGACACCTCTGTGCCTTTGTTGGGAAAAAAAGAAAAAAAAGATTGAATGAGTTCCAAACAAAATGTTGACTAAAATCCAATCATGCTGCTGCTTTTCCCCTGTCTGTGTTTCTGAGGGGATCATATTTCCATAAACTCTTCCTAATGGGCTGAACTGCCTTATTAGTTTAGAGAGCAGAGCAATTAGCTGTTTATTTTTCTCTCTCAAATCCAATTACTTTCATTTCCTCTGGACTCTGTTGTATATCTCTGAGAACTCTTAAATAGGCCTTATGTTTGATATTTTATACCCATGTGTGTGCGTCATGTTGACCTGAAATCTCACAGCACAGAAAAATCAGAGACATGAAGCAGTCTGTTATCTCAAAATACCTCCACTTGAGGATTCACTTAAAACATAAACCAGGCAAATTCTCCTCAACAGTGAAATAAGGTCATCTTACTCAGTGAAATACAAGTAGTTCAGAATCTGCCCCCTTAGACTCTAATTGTTTTTCAAAATAAAGCAAAATCCTTGTTCCAATTTGCCCAAAAATCATCTGTTCAAATGAAGATCAATTAGCCAATTTAAGATCTCAAAAGGCTGAATCTATCATCTTGCCATTAATAAATCATGCCAAGTACATCAGAGGTCACATATCTGAAACAGCTCCCATGTCAGCTGCAGAGCATGTATAACAAATGCTTTGGTAATCCACCAGACGAGAGTATGAAAGCATTTGAAAGCCTGGTTTTTCAAAAGCAAATGCCATCAAGCTTCATGGACTGAGATCTAGGGGGGCATCTATCACATGTCTGCATATCTAAAAGTGAATATTTTAGCAAATGCACACCAGAGAGATGACCTGACAGCCTAATGTTGGGATTATATTTCACACTATGAACATATTTCTGTGAAGAAATGGATTCATTAGCTGCACGACTCCAGTGAAACACATTTTAACAAGATGGCTTTAAAAACATCAGAATACCAGCTGTGATTAGACTGTGTGATATATTGTTCCATATGTGCCTTAAAACTCCAACACTACAGATTAATTCACTCATCAGTTTGGAATAATGACTCTTTATCAGCCACTAAATAGCCAGCCATCTCCTGTTACTTCCTCCCAAATATTTTTGGTTTGTAACCAGAGAATAAAATGGCGTGCTGTGGCGTGCTGTGCTGGGCGCCTGGGGAGAGACCTTCATATGTCTGTTCCACTAAGAGTGGGCTCTGTGACCGGCTCATCAGGGAGCTACAGGCAGACCTTCAGATGTCCAAAAATGCACCATGGTCTGTCTGAAGCTGCACCCTGAAAAATGCCCTCCCTCCTTCTCTGTTGGTGTGTCTGCATACCGAGTGAAAAGAAGAGGGGAATGTGTATTGTAAGGTCAACCTTGTATTCTGGCATAGCACATGTTGGGTGGAAAAAAGATTAATTAGAAATGTTTTGCACAGAAAGCATCTACATTGTAGAGCTGAGCTTCAAACCATTCTCAAACGAAATATGGTTGAAAGCAGGGAAGTAGATTATGGAGCACAGCCAGAAAAGGAATAAAATTGAAGAGAGGCACAGGATACTCAGATTACAAGAAGATGGAGAGACTCAGAGTAATGAGAGTACCCTCATGTTAAAAACCAGCAAGTCCCAAACAGTAGGTAATGATTCTGTGTCTTTATATGAACCTCTATGTTTACACAATGAAAATAATTTCTGCCATTTCAAATAAATCTTAGACAGTTTTTCTTAAAACTGTGGGACTTGTAAATAGTTTCCTGATACCACCACATGATATGGTACAATATGGTAACACATTGTGGTGTATTGGATCATATTGTATCATATCGTAGCATATTGTAGTGTATCATATTGTATTACATCACTATACTCAACTATATCATGTCATATCAAAGCAACAACCTCTGGTTTAAAAAAATGAGGCAGCACAGAAGTGCTAATATCTGCAGTTTTTCTGAGTGTCCGCTGAAGGCTGGCTCCGGAAGTAATGGAAACCACATACACACTGAGCAAAAAAAAAAACTATTCACAAAGCAGAAATAAACACGTTTATGGCCTGGTACGAAATCCTGTCCCATTAGAGTGGCTAATTTCTCATACAGCACACACTTTACGGGGGATTGATTTATTTCTAACTTGCATTTTGAAAGATATTAAGAACAGAAGTTCAGCCAATCAGAGACATAGCTCAGCTCACATTACTGACAAGCTGCTGTCCCGTAGCTGTTAGTGTGGAGGCTCAAGGCCGCTTCATTTCCTATAAGGCCCTGTTGATGATTTGCTTCAAAACTTCATTTCAGAAATAGACATCCCGGAGACGATGTTCATTTTTTTAAGCAGTATGTTGTAGTATCACATAATAATACCCTCATCCTACTGTATGGAAATATGAACAATTTGTTTTTAGTCCGGACCAAATATTAGCAAAGACTAAAAAGTGATTCAAAAGAAGATTATCTCTGTCTCACCTTAGTCGTAGTACCATGTTGACAGCACCTGGACCGTCAGGTGCATCCTCGTATGGTTCAACCTGTAGGAAAGAAAAAAACCTCTGACAGTGAAACTGTTTGCATTGGTGATAAACTTTTACATTACCAGGCAATCAGAGATATGTTCTGTGAAAACGAATGAAAAATCTACTGAAAGGCCAGATTTTCAGGTACAATTACTTCAAGTTGAAAGTGAAGAGCAAATAATGAATGGAGGCTGAGCAATTGTGTGTAACTATGACGGCAAATTCAGAGAATATGGTATGTGTTGTCTGAGAAATGTCTCATTCAGTTCAGCTGCAGGGAAAGTTGTAGAGGAAAAGAAAAGGGAACAATACATAAAGGCATTGTACAAAGATCTATTGCCATTATTGCTACTTTTTACAAATAGTCTCTTTGTATGTCCAAGAATGGTTATTAAAGAATGAGAAATGACTGTCGAGTATCAGTCAAAGCTAATCCCTCACTGTGGCACAGGACTGCACCTCGGCTCATTTTTAAAATGACAATAGCCTTAGAAAATGGATGCAATGGCACTGAGTCTTCAGATGAGATACACCCTAGCACCGAGCTGGCACCGTGAGGCAGACAACCATTAAGTCTAAGTTATTACCGCCAAGAGCATCCCTACAGGAGACACATATTCACACATGTGCACAGACAGACACACACTGACACATAGGAGGCATAGATGTAGACAAACACACACGCATAATCAGTGTGGCATCAAGGTCATTGAATCATAACAAATAAGTGCTGCTGCTGTTGAATCCCTCACCTGGGGATGCTGAATAGACAAGCCTTCAATGGGGACATTGTTGGCATTCTCCTCATTCTAGGAGGAACAGAATAAGAGGCAGAATTGTGCAAACGCTATTACATCCTCTGTAAATAACAAGTCACCACTCATCTTATAAAGACAACAAAGGAACGCTAATTTCAACAATCGCTTAGGAGGAATTCGCCGGCAGTCTTAAAACTGGTGCTTGGCTGCTTTTGATTAAACTCATTAAAATTTGTTTGGAATTAAATAATAATTGATATAATAAACTTAACAATCCAATAAACTGATTGAGTTCATAATTCTCACACAAGAATCATTCCAAGAGAGGAAATAAAACTGCATTTGCAAAAACGCCTCTTTGCCATGTTATCAAATTATACAGCAGAAAACAGGATTGAGCATATTAATCTCTGTCAGAAAGATATTCATCAATTGAACTCCATTTTGAAAAGCATGTATGAGAGGAGCAGCTAACTTACATCTTTGGCCTCATCTTTGACCCTTCGTGACTGGAGGGAAAAATCAAAGACAAATTAACATTTCTTTGTTCATGGGTACACAGAAATAAAAAAATATTTCCTCTTTTTTTAGTTTCTCAAAGAGCTAAAACTTGTAATTTACAGCCTTAATCTCTTTTTTTTTCTTCAAAGATTGTACTGTTGTTTCTCCATCTGTCCATCCATCTGTCAGTCCAAACTTATTTTCACTTTTATTACAAAAAAAATGCCACAAAAAAGAACCAGGCTTAGTTTAGAGACAGGACACTAAAAATCACATCCTGTAAAAATACTATCGGCAACAGCTTACTTCCTAAATCATTACTTTTGGTACCACATTAGTTGTTGCATCACACATTAAAGCTGGGTATCTTTATCAAAGGCCTCTTTGATCATGGCTGTCTAGTTGCTCCTGCCTCAAATCCTTGCAGCAATCTTCCAGCTCATTACAGCAACCTCGAGACAGGCTCTCTCCGAGATAAACCATCTGCCATCCGAACAGAAAAACTTAGCCGTCAGGGAGGTGGAGAGAATACAGGGTCAGAGACAGAGGGGAAGTTGCATAATGGTCTGATCTACAGGTTACACATGATATGCAATAATGACAAGCAATATTGTCAAGAATACCACAGAGTTTTCTCTGCTCACATGCAAATCCGAGAGTAAAAAACACAGGTAACACTTCACTTTATAGGTCCACAAATTTAATTGGAATTAGGTGATAATCAGACAAACCTTTGAATTTTTTTTAATTATCTCCAAATTTCATGACAATCGGGTGAAAATCAGCGTGTAAATTCTTTAAAATAATGACTGAATGTAACTGTGAGAAAATCACAATTGATAAGTGCTCTGTTCAGTTTCTTTGAATTTTCCTCAAAACTTCAAGGTTTGGAGGTGAAAATTAGTGAATAATTTATAGCTATTTGTGGGCCTCACTTAATATCATTCATCAATCAAAAATCATTCAATCAGCACTTATTTATCACCTGTATTTCTAGAAAATAAGCAGAAAATAATTAAGCAGTGATGTTGGGATAATTTCTTCATACATTTTGTGGTGGATTGTGATTTGATTTGAAATGAATTATTGACTAATTGTCTCCTACTTACCATGACACTTAGAGGAAATTCCAAAGAAATTGAACAATACAGTTACTTAGTTGCACAAAATTAAATTTAAGCATTAATACATAGAAGTTACATGTTTATTTTCACCAAATCAAAAGAAAACTGGGGGAAAAGTATAAATAAATAAAAAGAAAGCTCATCAAATTATTACCTGATTCCAATGAAACTTGAGGACCTGTAACATAAAGTGTTTCCTGGGAACTTTTTAAGAAACTTGTGTTGGTAAAGTTGTACCTATGTTTCAAACTGGATATAAAGACTCATGAGTGAATGTTTAAGAATAAATTCTGTAGGTTCTGGTCGTTTCAGAGTCTACGTCACCTACCCTGCCCTGACTCCTCGCCGCCTTGCCCTCCTCACTGCCCTCGTCCAGCTCGTCATCGCTCCACTCCCAGTCGCCATCCTCTGTCTTGTGCAGGTGACCACTGGAGCCTGGGACTCTCCTCACCTGGACCATGACCACACAAAGGCAGCACACTTCATGTATACATACTTTTTTACTTGGATTCATGATAAAGATTATTGATCCCCAAAAGCATATGTAACATACTGTATAGTTACGTATCGTCATTGTGAAAGCAATGGACATTGTCAGCATTACACACTGTTGGAGAAACAGATAAAAAAAGAAAAGAACACCACCCTTTGGATGGTGTCTGCTTTTTTTCTCAGCCCTGACAAAAAACTTCAACAGCAAGTCTATCCCTGTTCTGCTCTGGTTCCTTTAGGAAATGGATCAATGAGCTCCAAGCATCATCACCTCAGTGACACCCAGAGGAGAAAAAACACATAAAAATTATGCATCAGACAAAGTCCTCACACTGTAAATGTTTGAATACATTTGAACTGAATTAGATTAGAAGACTGCATTGATAAAACCAGTGAGGCACTTTCCAGGGGATTGAACTGACACACATTTGGGTAAAATATCCTGTATCTTAAATCCGGCTTTGGAAAGCATCCAAGCAGAACTTAGAAGGTATTCAGCTCTCATTTGTGCACTGGACCACACCGAAATGTCTGCCTTTTCCTTATTGTAGAGATCTTCACTTTCTAAAAAATCTATGAGTTAAACTCTCATCTTTCTTAAGTTCTTAATGTCTAGAGAAATTACTGCTGCAATGAGTGTGGTTTGAAGCTCTATTGAGAGTGTGAGGATGCCCTCTGCTGGCTAATCAACTCACTTGTACCTCCTATACTTTCCTGCTCTAGATCCTTTTCCTTCCATGTTTTCAATATGATAAAAAAAACAGCCTTGGGGGAAAAAATACATGAAAAAAAGTTTTTGAGGCATCTTGTTTCCATGGCCCCCTTCTTTCATGATTTTAGGAAATTATCCTCCCTTCTGTCAGTAGATATTAATATAAAATTACTTTGCTGATGACAGCTGACCGGACAATCTGCCATCTCCTCTTCATTCACTGTTCTCAAGGAGAGGAAAGGTCCCATCTAAAGCCCATTTAAAGAGTAAAGTTTCTGTCCACTCGGAGTCTCCAAATACTCTCAGACCCACATTGTGCTTGGGAGTAGATCGTCTTGTGTTTATCATGACTACAGAACACCACATGGGACAAAAAGCGACAGAGACAGAAGAATGAGAGAGGAGAAAGGCGCAAAAAGGGTCAGGATGTTCAAGGTGGCTGTAGTCAGTCTTTCATTAGATGTTACCAGAACGAAGTCACTAAAGTCTTGAAACTAAAGGTCACAACATCCTGTGATGACTCTTTTGCTGCAGCGTTGTTTGTCTGGGCAACATTTAAATAATTGCTGATGTATAATGTGGACGACCGTGTGGGTCAACAAGGGCATTGACTGTGAGGCTGATCCGTCTCAACAGTAGGAGAACATCAATGGCACAAAACTGTAAATATACTGTAAAGTCCATCTATCTGACTGTACTTCAGAAAATGATATAATTAAAGTATGAGACCAGACAGTTTCTGATCTATAACACAATATTTAAAAAGTGTCAGTGTTTCAGATGACATTTTGTGAGGTTAGTTTAAGAGTTGCAAGAAATCCGTCAACCTCATAAACAATAACTACATTTTAATTAATTGTAGTGAACACTAGATAACAGTAGTAACCTTATTACCATCAAACCTCAACAACATGGTCCTCTCTCTGTATTGACACTCTGCCCTTTCTGTGCGTAATGTTAACGTCACACACTCTAACAGCCCTGTTATCCACTATGCCCTCCATTTACTACCAACCAGTCAGTGAATTTCCACCCCCTCCGCCCCAGCTCGGTCACTCTGCCTCCTGGCGATGGCCCTCTGTTCCCGTTTCTGTCCTGGCTACCCAAGCGGACTGTTATTTGAAACCAATACAGCTGTGCCTTAAAACTGCACTTCCTCCAGCTAAACTGTGACCAGTGAGCAACGCGCCAAGCACTCTGAACCATAATGTCCCATTTTTTACAGTAATGTTAACAATCGATCCAATCCACTCTGACTTCAGAGAGCCGTGTACAGACAGCTGACACGGGACGTCCATACATTGATGCAACTCACCCGTGCGCTACAGTGGCCCATATTTTTACATAATCTACACAACAGTTCAGGCATAAAGCGTTTGAGGTGCTAAAGAGAGTCAAAGTGCGTAACTTGTGTTGACTGTAAATGCAACACTCTGGTGGAGTGAGAGACTTCAGTCGATCCCAGCACTCTGCCATAATTTGTTCATGTTTAGTCAATAGTTGAGCTATTTCACAGGGAATGTTTGTGTAAACATACCTTCTTTGCTCTCTGGGAAATCTTTGGTGCACGACTCAAAAGCTTTTCAACCAAATATTCTCTGTTCTGTAAGAGAAACAATCAAAAGATGAATCATGAATTCAATCCAAGGATCAGAGCCTAATCATGACTCACAAAATTGTGCCACCCAGAGATGCAAGACACAAAAGATTGATCCAAATTCTTAAGGGTATGTTGTTAAAATGTTTACATAACCCATTAAGCCTTTTTAAATGGGGACAATATCATGAGATTCTGGTGCTTAATCTTTGTTAATCCTGTCAAAATTAACATCATGAATTCAGGTAACAGCTCTTTGTTAATAATAATACTGATTGACATTTAATGTTTTAAAAAATGTGTAATCATAACAGAAATATATAATAAATCTAATTAAGACTCTGATATAATAACTGAAAAAAAAGATGACTGGTCAAACATTCCAGAAATACCTTGGCCTTTTGGAAGAATTTACACTTTAAAAGCTCTGCAGCTGTAGGCCTGAAATAAGAAAAGTGCAAAAGTTAACTTAAAAATGGTATAACTTCAACAGCACATAACTGAGCTACTTTTGTATTCACAACATACTGCATCAGGTCTTTTTGCTGAAATGTTTTCAGGATATTTGGGATGAGATGCTAACCTTTTGGCAGGATCCTTCTGAAGGCACATAGTTATTAGCTTTCTGAACGACTTGCCGTACTTTTTTAGCACTTCTTTGTCCTCTACACCTGTCTCTAGAGTTGGCGGATCATTCTGCAGGGTAAGCATTAAAACCTGAAAAGAAAAAAGGAAATAAGATGGTCAACACCTCCTCCACAATTCAGCAGAAAGCCAACAGGGAAAAGAAACTCAAAGAAGGAAACTGTTTGATAAAAAAAACTCTGACAGAAAGTAAAACCATGGCTTCCCTGAGATAAAAGGTTCCCTGTTTACTATCAGTTGATTTCCTAATTATAGCAAAAGCACAGGGTTGAGCTTTGTTTTTCTTTTCTTTTGCTAATGATGAAACTTCACAGAGACACATTGGTTCAGGAGGAAGTCAAAGGCTAAATGTTTTCTGGTAATGCTTCCTTTTTCTACTTAAAAGAGACGGTAAATGCTGCAGAAATGGCCATGAATGGCACAGTACTATTCTAAAAGTATTAACACACACTCAAAGCATCCAAGGCATTTACCTTCATTGGAGGGTAGCGGTGATATGGAGCAGATCCTGTTGCTAACTCAATGGCTGTAATCCCAAAACTCCATATATCTGCTTTGAAATCATAGCCTCGAACCTGTGGTTGTAGAATAACAGACATTTTTTGTTCAAAATTAAGTCTGCAAAAACTTTTTGTAAAGTTATGATTCATGTTGTCAACATGCCAAAATTTAAATGGGCTAATAGCGTTTCAACAATGCATGGGTGACGCTCAAGCATAGCAGCTCAGTAGCTCAGTAGATATATTTTTAATGAGATAAAATGAAAAAGGTGTCACTTGCAGATTTCTGAAGAGAAGATAGTGGACTTACTTGTTCCATCACCTCCGGTGCCATCCAGCACGGCGTGCCAACAAAGGTTTTCCGTACTTTGTTTCTCGTCATATCCCCTCCTGTGGCTAAGAATGCACTTACACCAAAATCTGAAGAAACAAGATGTGAAACACATACACTTTCAGAACTAGGGTTTTTTGAAATCTTCATTTAAACCAAGTGTCTGACTGGAAAATATCTGCAGGATGAACTGAGGGTATTTGCCCAGGAGAAGCTTAATATCAGATATTATTGAGTGTGTTTCCCACATGAGGAGATATCGCTTTCCCAACTTCGGAAGAATTAACTGTCTCAGGTAAACTCAGTCTAATACAAACTTGTAACACAATAATATTTACACGCATCAATGCATTTTGCTTTCAGTCTTTTTAAAATCAAAGAAAAGTTTGTCTACAAAGGTACTTTCAACCCACCTGCAATCTGAACCGATCCATCTTCTCCAAGCAGTATGTTCCCAGCTTTCACATCCCTGAGGTCAACAAATCACAAACGCAGTCAAACAACAAAGTCACGTGGGACAGCATTGATTCTTTTGTTAGTAAACGGGTCCAACAGACCACCACCATCTGGCTCTCTGCCCAAGGGGGCGACACATTCAAACTCGCCTCCCAGTGACCTTGAAACCTGGACACAGCAACTACACTGCTTGTGAATAAAGTTACATAACACTTTTGATCTCTCTTATCAAGAGAATCCATTTAAAACATATTTAAAATGCTTTATTAGTGCTAGGTTGGCTTAATCGATGAGTCAAACTGTTCATGTTACCTGTGAATCTGTCCATTTCTGTGCAGGTAGTCCAGTCCCTCCAGGACCTCTTTGAGAATAGTAGCAATAATGGGCTCATCTAGTGTGCGATTTTTGTCTTCTTCTTTGTTTGCGTGCTTTATTATATCCAACATGGAGCCTAAAAAGACACAGCAGAATTACCATTAAGTAATTTAGTCAATTTTTCACATACTAACAAGGAGCACAGCATTACCAACAGAGTCATTACATGATCAATATTCAAGAGCAAAGCAAATTATTTCAGTGTCTCTTTATTGCTTATTATCTTCAAAACTGTGGCAGTGCATTATCGTCCTGGAGCAACATGACAAGATAATAGCAATAAAGGATGTGCAAAGGGATATCATGATACCTCAAGTGTTACATTTACCACTTCATGGAACAAATAGAGTACCACTGCTTCCATATTACTGTAAAGAGCAAAGATGAAAATAATATGCTTAGGTGAAAAGTAGTACATGATTCAAATCTGGTCTTTTGGTAGACAAAAAGTGTTACTTTCTTTCCCATGTCTGAACATCTAATGTTGTGCCTACATTTTGCTGATTAAATTTTTGGAAATGTGCAATATTTCTTATTTTAATTGTTACAAAAAACTGTTTGGACAGAAACATTAAATACGCTAATAGAAATCATGAATTAAAAATAAAGAAGAGGGGATTTGGTCCTGTGCAGTATGACCTCTCATACTCACCTCCACTCAGAAGCTTCATGACTAACCAAAGTTCATCCTTCACTACAAAGGAGGTGTAGTAGGTGACGACATTGGGATGATTGCACTGGCTCATTGCTTGGATTTCTTTCTATTGAGAGGAAGAAACAAGTCAGTACACACCAAAGTTTGGTAAAAGTAAATACATTTAAGAGCATTTCTTTTGCCATTGTGATAATCTTTGTGTTCCGGAGTAAAAATTAAGCTGAAAGTTGCATTATAAGAGATCTGTATGCGATTGCAACTTAGACAAAACACAGGCTAATATGGATCAGAGGGAAAGCAGTAGTAGAGCATTACAAGGACTGCTACAAAATAACTCTGTGCACACAGAGAAAAATGAGCCCATATTTATTGTTCTCACCAATAGCTCATCCATGCTGGTCTGGCATTTCTCCAGGTTTATTCTCTTTATGGCGACTCGTTCCTGTCTGGGGGTACAGAGGGCTGCCTGTACCACAGCTGTGGCCCCGCTGCCTGGAATCACAGCCATAACAGAGAAATGACAAAGTGCTCAGGAGCAAAGAGGGACTCACACAGATAGAAAAACTCTTCTATCCAGTCTGACTCTGTGGGGTCATGGTATACATCTGCTACTTGGGCTCTGTGTTTGTTGTGATATCCACTCTCTGTGTCTGCTGGCTGAAACAAAAGACACTCAGAACATAAACTCACTATGAAAACACTCTTTTTTCCCTCAGTGTGATATGTTGTTTCCTTGACTCATTACAAATCAAGCCACGCTGGAGTAGTGAAGTGGTTCACACCTAGAAGCTGTGACACACAGCATACTGCTCGCCAACTGTTCACAGCAGATAAGGTGGAAGAGAAAACGCAAAGATGTGACTGTTCACCATTTGATTAAAAGAACAGAGAGGGGGTCTCCCTTACTCATCACAGTCAGCAGCAAACAGCTGTAGGGCTATTTCTTATCACTGATAGAATTACTTGTCAGCCCATCTGCATAGTACATGCACTAGCCAAAAATATAATGACAACTTCCTTTATAGATTTTTGTTTTTCTTCCAGCTTTTAGCTCTACTTTTAAACCTTAAAGGTACAAGAAGAAAGTTAAAGACGGCAAAATAAAATCTTTTAACAAATTCTATGATGTCACCCATAGTATTTGTGCACTTTCTTAAATATTTATTATATCAATAAGATGTTTATTTAGATTCCCATTAGTTACACTTAAAGTAGCAACAACTCTTCCTGGGGTCTAGTCATACAGATGTGTAATTACAGTTAATACAGAAAACATTTGAAAATCCAAGACACAATTTAAAAAACATATCATAAACACACAATAAGCAACATACAAAACCATGAGCAATGAATTAAACATTTAATAATTTTGGCAATCTCTTATAAATCCAAAGTACATCTGTACTATTACTAAAATACTAGATATGACCAAGACCTTGTCTAATAAAAAACACTTTGACAATAAATCATATTTCAACAAAATAATACACCTATTAATAAAAATACTAATAATAGTGATCACAATTGACAGTGATTGGCTATTTACAAAAAGTATTTAATCATTATGACGATGTTAAGTTTGTGTAAAATTTCAAATAATTACTATCTGGGGTTATTTAGCAGTGTTTTCATGTCAACACATGTGAGAATAGTAGATTAAATATGGCATCTGTGATTTCATTGATGGTTACTAAACTGGGCACGTGCCATACTCCGGCACAGCTGTAGTAAGTCTGTAATAATCGGAAAAACGCGCTGAAGAAAAGTGACATTTTCGACACCGTGTGTCGTGTGTCGGTCTCGTGTCGAGTCTCAGACACAAACCGGTAGTTTGAGCTTTTCAACATCCGCACTGGAGAGCGTTGCAGGAGGCAGCTACTGAATCTGAAAAAGCCGGTAGGCCTTCACCGTCGTTCACAGATAATAACCTTCCGCCGCATGCCTCCCCGTGTTAATATGTAGCGTTCATCACATCCCCGGGTACTAACCTATGACTTCCTGCAGCTCGTACGACTCCCTGGTAATTGGCCAGCTGGTTGTCAGCGCTGGTTGCGGGTGGTGACCAGGAGCCGGAGATTCGCCTTGATCCGCCATGATGATGATGAAGATGATGATTCTGCGCTAGTTAGCGGCTTCTCTCACAGACAGGCGGACAGAGAAAGGAAGAGAGAGGGAGACAGTCAAATTTGACCTCTCCTCTCCTCAGTACTAGTGTCAGCTGGCAGCTGAGGCAGAGCAACTACCGCTATCGATGAGCACAACCCGGAAAATAACGGACCGCACTCATGCGCGCTCAGACTCAGACGCGCACGCTTCCATTCAGTGACATGTTGGTTAAAGGCTCCACAGAGCACACAGGAAGACATGAAATTAAACCATTATTATACATTTAAAAAATATTCACTGCAGCCCTTATTCTACTCACTACAAATAATTTATGTGTGACACAAGTACTAATTTAATAAAGTGTGCCATTTTAAAAATAAACTGCTTCATGTGGGGTTTTTGTTATCTTGTAAAAATGTCTTGAGAGTTGCTTTGTGTAGTGTACGACAGGAACACGTATGTGTGACGGTCACATGTCACATGCAGCCACAACTTCACTCATAGTTTTTGACGCTGCTCACTAGAGGGCGCCATCACATCTTCAAATAATCCCTGACTGGGATGATGACATTGTAGTCACCGATACTCGGCACAGAATACTGATCTAATACATACTGCTTTATGATTTAACCCTAAACAATACGAGGAGTATCATAAATGTCTTGTGCACGTCCAATTAAAACATTTTCATAAAAATTTCAGAAAGTTGCATTTTATTTCTATTTATGTCTGTATAGCACCTTCAAAAATGGAAATGCAAAATAACAGAAGTCCAAGAACAAAATAAATTAAATTTAAGAAAAGGCCAGCAACTGCAATGGTAAAAACTCATTAAAGGGTATAATCTCAAAATGTACAGCATATACATAAAAACCAAACAGCATGAAAAGAGAACCCAGGTATCACATAAACTCAACAACATAGACTAATACCACGAGGAAAAGAAGTAAGATCAAGCAGGTAAAATAAGGCACTTCTAACAGTAGGAATAAAGTTTAAAAACAAAAAGAAAGTAAAAAGTAAATAAAAACTAAAAAACAAGACACAATAAATGATAACAATTGTAAAAGACAGCAGTAAAATAGCGGTGGTAATTACCCAATTAGTTTTGTAAAATGATTAAAGTAAGCTATGACAACCCTTATAACCTCACTTTCTACGTGTACTTCTTTTTAAAACGAATATGCTTATTTTCTATGCTTGTTGGCTTTTCTAACTGTCTTTTTCATTATTTTGTTGATTGCACTGTTGTTTTAATCTGCACTTTTAGCATTTATCTTGTAAAGTGTCTTTTAGTTTTTGAAACTAACCCTATAAATAAAATTTCTTATTATTTGAAATAAAAAATAGTACTAATGACACATAGAGATACAATTATAAGGCAAACAGACATAAAGAATAAAAATAAGAGAATAAAAATTTTCAAATCATAGAAGTAGGAATTCTCCTTATTTTCTAATTTTCTGAATAATATCAGCATACAGACAGTTTAAAATAATCATCATAGTTGCAGCAGTATTGGTTATTTTCTTCTTATAAATGTATACACACTTTTAAAGCAGCTTTTTTGTTAACTAAAGTAAAGCTCTCGCAGAAATAGGACAACATAGAGGGTAAATATGAAGCCATATGTCATAATTTCTTTGACGTTATATCTGGCTGACAATAGGGGGCGCGGTTTGCCATTGGTGGAGTAATGTTAAAGAACAGTGTTGCAATAAATTGATCCAAAAAGAATCACCTTTGGCAGAAAATGTCCTTTTAGAGATCAGGGATGTTTGAACAGTTCAGGCATAATCTCGAGTTTTATGGTGCGTCATTATAAGATTCATCCGGATTATAATCACGAGAGGTGCAAAACAAGTGACCTAAACAAAAGAAACAGAAATGTAGTCTGTCAAAATGATCAAATGGGTGAATCTACCTGCATTTTTAAATGAAATGTTTGTGGGTAGAAACAGTGGTTTACCTTGGTTACCGGCGGTGTAACGCGCACTGACTGTATTACATGACATTTCAACGCACCAATCAGTCGCGGAGGAGCTGATTGAGTCTACTTCCCTACACTGGAATAGCTGAGGGGAAACGGACGGACACAGAGATCTAGCACGGATATCTCATCATCAGCCGAGTGTGCATGCTCAGACAGACTGTGAGGGACCTCCGGGACACAACAGGGACATCGACTTCTCTTCCAGCCCGGTCTGAGTGTCTGCTGCAGGGAGATGGCCGGTATTTTAGCGTGGTTTTGGAACGAGAGGTTCTGGCTCCCTCACAATGTAACCTGGGCTGACTTAAAAAACACAGATGAGGCTACGTTCCCGCAAGCCGAGGATCTGTATCTGGCGTGTCCTTTAGCATTCTGCATCTTTATGATCCGGCTGGTTTTTGAAAGGTGGGTGTGAAAGCAAGCGCATGCGATGATCCAGGTGACTGTGATAGTGTTTGTTATGTCGATGGAGTCAGTCTGTGAGTGATGCAGCACGCCGCGCTGTCCATGATCGTCAGCCTCTTACCTAAACAATGGCATCTTATCGGGTTAGCTCACAAATCACCGGGGTTGATCATCCCTCTTTCTGCAGGCCTGCAGCACTGCCCTGTGTGCATCTGATGCATCTGTCAGTGCTTCCTCAGTGCAGACAAGTTACCGTACCTGCTCAAACCCAGACACATTTATCTGGGACCAAACCTGAAGTTCTGCCGGGAACAAGCCTCTTTTGTTATGCCATAGTTAACACATCTAATGCTATCAACAATGTGCTTTACTGTTTATCATCATCTTCAGAATAGGACGGTCTGCAAAGCTTATCATGAATATGTGTGACAGGAATCTATTTTGGGAGAAGTGAGTGAGGCCCTAAATTCACTCATCAGTTGTTTTAAGTATGTACAACATAATTTTCACTTTTCCTATGAAATTCATGTCCCTTTAACTTGGGCAATTACCCAATGGACTAAGTAAAAGTGACACCTATCTCCTAAACATTTTGTTGGCATCAAGTAAAAAGACCATGAAAAAGTGTTGGCTTCAGAGGAAGTGCCCCACTGCTGGTATTTTTTATTAATATTGTGAAACAACTACACCCTCTAGAGCAAATGACTTTTTCTATAAGACTCCAAAAAGAACTGGGGGTAAAATGATGGAAGAAATGGTGCATTTATTTAGCCAGGGAAAAATACGCTGTACAAACAGGCACTTTGTGTATAATCTCATTTTAACACGTGCTTTATAAAATCTCTTTCTGGTGCTCTTGTATGTATGTATATATGTGTTTTATGCATTCATGCATGTCTGTTCAAAAAGCTGATAAAGCATAAAATAAAAAGTAAAAAAATAATAATAATGATAACATAAGTAATAAAGTGGTGATAATGTATTACAGAAAATAAACAGCCTTGTTGGTGTTCATAAATACTATACATAGTGCCATACAGCCAATAAACAAAGCATTTCATGATTCTGAAAAAGGGGCAGAAAAAAGCGGAACCTTTTGTAATAACCAAAATATGCTTCTAAGCTTCTAAGTTGCTGATATCTAGGTTTTAATGCTGTTTAATTCTGTTGAATATCTCTCTTAATTGAATTTGTCTTTACTGTTAACATTATGTATTTGTTTCTGTATAAAAGTGTGTTATGATATTTTTATTGCAGGTTTATTGCCAGACCATGCGCCATGGGCCTGAAGATCCAAGCCAACGGGCCTCAGAAAGCTCAGCCCAACGCCATCCTGGAGAAGGTTTTCACTGCTATCACCAAGGTGCAGCATGTGTTCTCTTAGCTGTTTATTTTTACCATTTTGTTTCATGGTATGACATTTTATACCACGATGAAAGCTGCATTAAAAAAAAAATCACGGAGTGTTTGTTTTCTTTTTTTGTCTTGCCAGCACCCAGATGAAAAGAGGCTGGAGGGCCTGTCCAAGCAGCTGGACTGGGACGTGCGGACCATCCAACGCTGGTTCAGACAACGCCGCAACCAGGAGAAGCCAAGCACGCTCACCCGATTCTGTGAAAGCATGTAAGGCAATTTCCACACTATAAAGCACACCAAAATTAGCTGATGTCATCCAGGGAGGTGAAAAAGAACTATCAGACATTCTTGTTTTACTTGCCTGAGGAAGATCATCCATCACAGTGAGAATTATACCGATTTTACTGATGCTAATACAGCTGCAGGTGGTGACGATTTACATAAACTGTACATCACTGGCACTCATCAATAACTATGACTGTAGTAAAAGCAGGTGTGTTGTTCACAAAGATTAAACCACTTGTCAGAGTCAAAGTTTTGTCTGCAAGTCCATTTCCATGTAGTATGCAAAACTGTATAGCACACCATCATGAGGGTGTCGTACTGAGAAGTTGACACTGGTATTCATATGAAAGGTGATTTGTTTAAGGCCGTGATACATTATTTTCATAACTTATTAATGTGTTCCCATGAGGTCATTAATCATTTCGGCTCAGAAAATTGTAATAATGTGCAAAATAATGTAATAATGAAACAAAAGTAAAGACTTTAGAGGTTTCTTTCTTAAAAACCCCACTGACATACTTAATAATAGCTCATATCTGAAATGTCAACGACGTCTGGTAGCAGGTTTTTGTTGTTAAGGTTAAATTGCAGTTGCGCTCAGACATCCAATGCCATGACACCACGTTTCTCTGTACAGCAGGGTTTCATATCAACTACGTCCCTTCCCCACTTGTAGTATAACTGTTAGATTACTGTTCACAAAGGCATTCTGGGTCTAACTTGAAAGCTGTAGCTTTACTAAACAGCTGGGAGGGGCTAAAGCGATTGTCGAGTTGACATGAGTTACTGAGTTGTTTGGATATTGTTGACAGCAATCTCAGTGACTTAGAATAATATGCTAGAATAACAAATGTACAAAATTGCATTTTACAGTGAAGTGGATGGATCCTTGTTTTGTATGATCAGGAATCTGAAACCAATTGCATCAAATTTTACATTTTATAAACATTTTATAACACATGAAAAAGAAGCAAATACCTTCATTTGGGAGGCTGGAACTCCTGTATGATATCTGCATAATAACTGGAATGATAAATCAGATATCAGACTAATGCTCCATTAATTTTTCTCCATGTGTTGAATGATTAATCTACTGAATGTTTCAGCTCCTAAAGCTTTTCTAGACTGTGTAACAGACACTATGACAGTCTTTCCAGTGTGTTTTGCTGTTGCTGGACATACGTGACATGGCTCATGAAGATGAGTACAAGGGAACTGGTGGTGCTTCTGTGTGATAATAGTCAAATGAGATCTGATGCAAACACAACAAGCCCACTCAGGCTGTAATAGAGAACTGGCTAAACTGCAAGTGGAGCGTTTGCCATCAGGGAGATTGTAGTTACTTAGGAGTGTGATGTTAAAGGCCAACAAGCAAGCGTGGCTGTCAGAGCGGAGTCATGTCTGACACCAGTGGAGCCAATCTGGCAGTTTGAAACACAGGGAGCCTCACATAGCCTGCTCTGCCCGGGGCTGCTGTTCACGCAGGAGAGCCCTGCTGGACGATTAGACCGCCAGACTCCTTAGACAAGCTCAAAGAGGAAAAACTTGCTTTATTAAACACAAGAGGAGGCTCGTTTTGTGCTCCACTGGAAAATGTGCAGAATTTGTTTATCACAGTGGTTTTTTTCTCTTCCACTAAACCGAAGCTGTTATCTGCATGCAGCAAAACTGAGTGCGGACGACTCGGAACAGTTTGGCCAGGTTGTCTGTCTCAGTTGCTTACGATGCAATTCTCCAAATGGGCCCGGCTTCAGTCCTTCCAGCAGTGATTGTGCTCTAATTAGGCCCTCATGCACAGCTGTTGCAGACTGATAGCATTCTTTGTCTCCCTGTTGTCAGGACGGCTGATCTGTTGTCTATTCTTTTCATTATGCAAACAGGGAGTATGTAGCAGACACATTTAGTCTGAAAATAATGAAGACTGTATGGTTTGTTGATCGGCTTTTGTTACTGCGTTTTTCTTTTGAGATTGGCGACATAAAAAGAGTCGGTCCAACGAGTTCAAGTATTGATTTTTTCAGCCAGAATCCATCATGACCTCTTACTGTTTTCCTACAGCAAAGACTGAAATCTTAAAAGTGTTTCTTTAAAAGGTTTATTTGAAAGACTTGGAATGGAAAATTACCAGATGCACAGTGAACTATTTCATCATATCATCAGAAGTTATTTTGTGATAAGAAAACAACTGTTAAAAAATGTATTTCGCAACCTCCTTGACATTAGGAGACACATTAAGATGAAGCTTTTTTTTTTACCTTCCTCGCAGTAGTGGTTACTGCTGACTGAAAAGAGAGCATGCTTTGATGTTCTCAGTAGCCTCTGTTGTCTGATCTAATCCCCCTCCATTTATTTCCCCTCTGCCTTAAGTGAAAATAAAGAAACTATCACAGTTAATTAATGCAATTCACACAAAAATAGAGACAAGGAATTTTCTGAGAGGGTAGAGTTGCTAAATTTGCCTTGTATTATCTACTTTCAACTGTGGTCAATTTTATGATGTAGGGCTAAAATAGTCTTCAGTGGGATTGTTTTAGGGGACTTCTTACTAGGTTCTTTTTAGCCTTAATATTTAATCATATATAAGAGAAAAAAATCTGATGTAATACATTTGTCCTGTTGCTTAGCAAAAATTGAACCAGAAAATAAACAAGCATTTCAAATCTGCACAATAGACAAAGAACCAGCACCGTTACCTGGCTTTACACACCTTACACAGAGAGTTGAAATTGTTTTTTAAAAACAGCTCAGCTATTGTAATAGTTAAATAGCTTATGTGGGCATACACAGTATAGCTCACAATAGCCCTGGTTATTTCATATTTGGTAAATGTTATCACTTTGATATCACCATGCAACTTGACTTTTGAATAATCTCTGTGCCTGATCAAGATACAGTCAGCCTCAGCTCATGGAAAACATTTCCTTGAGACTTGAGGTTTGACTTTTTTGAGTGTTAAACACGCAAAAAGTAAGAGATTACCAGAGATGGACAAGCTATTACCCCATTTCTAGTCTTTGAACTTAGCTGTGCTGATCACTTAGAAGTCACTGTATAATTACTGAAAGGACAACAGAGTTTACTATTATCAAATATGGTAAGCATTAAATGGTATCGCCCAGATATTTTAAAAAAAATTTTTGTCTGTTGTTGAGGTGGGTGGTTATTGTTTTTACACTAAAATCGCTTTTTTAATCTCTACCCTAAAAATAAGGCTCATTCTAGACTCTTGAGAACTTAATGAGCAAGTAACACTTTGGGTATCCCCATTTCTTCTGAAGTATGTTTGTGCTTGGCAAATGCTTGTTGAGCAGCTGACAAGATGAAGCATCCACATGTTTCATATGATGAAGGATAAACACTTGAGCTTTGATATTTTCTTCAGAAACACAGTGAATTGACTATCAACAAGCTTCAAATCATTTTAAAGTCATCAGACCAAATTAGATCAACCCACAAAGCTTGAAGGAACAGCGTTTCCATTCTGAGGTGTGACAGAGGTGTTACTCCTGTTTCAGCAGTAAAATGGGAAAACATCAAGTCCTTCACACAACTGAAATTTGATCAAAGCTTGAGCCTCATGACTAATTGTTGTGTTGAACCATTGCAATGCAAACAGTTGCAGCCAGCTGGTGCTTGCACTACCCACCTGGAGGAGTGACAGAGTAGAATTAAATGAGCCAGTGCGACCTGCTTTTCATTATTTCCCCCAAAGCGAGGTACTATTCTCAGAATAAAGACAGCCTCATTACTGAGTTTTTGATCAAGTCAAAGTTGCCCTCCTACGATTTCTTTTCTTCTTCGGGCTATGCTTGATCCAAACGGGTGCATTTAATTTAACAGTGATCAGTGGATCTGTCGGAGTTTAAAGCCCACAGTGTCACTGATTATGAATCTGGAATGATTCACTAATGATCAAGCAATTATGAAAAATAACTGTGGTTCTCTATGCACTCTGTGCCATACGATCCTTGATTTTTTTGTTTGTTTGTATTTTTTTACAGGATAAGTTAAATTATGACTGTGATGAATCAGATGCTGTAGCCCTTAGTTTTGAATGTAAATGGCTAGTTGTAGGGAGATAATATACCACAAATAAACAGCCACTCTGGGATAATTAAATGCTAACATTTTTTTTCTTTCTAGCCAACAATCATTATTAACAGTTCAAGCTGGAAAAAGGTACCTCACAGTGACACAGAAACCATCTGTGCCTGACTTAGGAATAAAGAAAGTGTTCATGGGAGGCAGTTGTGAGTCATTGTATAGCAGCAGTTCAATGGCACTTGAAAAAGACTCCTGCAGGCTTGATGAACCAGTTGCCATGCAACAGTCTTAGTGCGCCAGGTAGACTCATCCAATTTTTTTTGACGTACTATGGATTGAGTACAAAAGACAGTTAATGATGGCTACACAGGCCACGTGTTACCACAATAGTCATTTCCTGGCATTCATTAGTGTTGACAATGATTATCTTGAACAAACATTTGCACCAAAGCTTTAGCTGTTGGGAGCTATGATATGATGATTGATGCAGGCGTCTTTTAGTGATGTCATGTTGTGTTTTGGGTGTTGACTGTCAGAATTGTTTGATATGAGGTCAGCTGGAACAAAAAACACAGGACAACCTTAAAAGTATGAAAGTCTTGGTTCTTGTTCAACAGATCAGACAGTTCACAGCGTCTACCCTGATCACAAATATCCATAAACATGATTGTCAGTACGCAAACCTTGTCTCACATGATATGCTTCTGCTGTTTTCTTTCACATGGGAGAAAACAAGCTTTCATTTGCTCCTTCTGCTTGGTATACTTCACATTGTAACACAAAACATATTTATCTAGGAAATGAGCTCCACAGAGAGAAAACACATTCTGTCCGATTAGTTCTAAATATGTGAAATGCTCTGACAAACCAATTATGCACACCAGGGGGTCTCTCATTCAAACCCTGCAGATAAATTAGCTCCCCCTCCAACAGTTTTGTCTGATGCAACGTTTGGGGTTCTGCTGAAAGTGGGCATGCTCGATGCCCAGTCTTAAATCCTTCCTCCCAGTTGCTGACAGTTATGAGCTGGGCATATATATTTTCACATCTCCCTACTCAGCACAGCTTTGATCACTAAAGTGTCAGCTAAGGCAGTTCTTTCTCTGCCCATAAGCCTGAGACCTCATGATCACTCACCCCTCCCTCTTGAAGTTACTGTAAATTATGTGCAGGGTTATATAAAGCAAGGAGCAGGATGGGCCGGGTCTATTTGCTGGACAGTGTGCGTGTTTTTGACCTCATTGATGAGATGTCCCAATTTTGGTGACTCATTATTCTGTATGCAGTAGATGTAGGGCCATAACATGATTTTACATCCACCTGACAAGTGTGATAGCAGGTCAGATGGTGTGCTGAAATGTGCTACTACTTGGACCAAAACTACATTAAATATACAGGACAAGTTGTATTTATTTACACTCAGATGTGATGCAGCTGTTTCAAGTTCTGAATGGATTTCTATTTTTCTGCAACATATATTTACATAGAATTTAAGTAGCATAGCTTATACATAATGAGGGAATGACAAAGGTAACAAGGCTAAAAAATGATTGTAATCACAGATCTGACAGTTGAGAGGTAGGAGTTTCCACATTAAGCCTCCAACATACTTAACACCACCACTGCTTCCTGATTTTTTAAGGCTCTGCACAAAAAGAGTAATATAAGCTTCATTTCCTCCTCTCACTTGCATCCTCATAACCTCATGTTTTCTTTCTTTATGTTTTACAGGTGGAGGTTTACATTCTATCTATACATATTTACCTATGGGGTGCGCTTCCTCAAAAAGGTGAGTTTATCTGAAACACAAACAAGCCCTAGCCTCATGTCATGGCTGCCAGTATGAATGTCAGTTAGTATGAGTCACTGAGGTCTGAATCTAATTTCCACAGAATGTCTTGCATGAAAATCCTGTGGTTTTCTGAAAAAGTTGGTGCCTAGCCATTAGACTGACGAGTCAAATAGATGCTCTGGTATAACAGACTAATTTTATAAAGGGGGCTTGTTGTAGAGCACACTACCAAGTGTTTTCATTAATAATGGATCTAACAAGGAGCTTTAAAGGAAAGAGGGAGCAGCTGACAAATAAAAGCACATCCAATTGAAATCATGCTTTCCATTAAGTATGCAAGGATTTTTAACGACACGTCAAGCTCAGGGGTGGAGGAATTGGACTATGAAAGGAAAAAGTTTCTTAGTAAGAAGGAAGCTAGTGACATGATTTAGCCACTCGTTTGTTGACTGCTCGTATAATGAAACAGTTAAGAAGACTGCATTTACTTTGAAAGCATTCACTTTCTGAACTTTACCAAACTATTTTTACATGGTCCCATGACTTTCTTGGCTAATGTTATAGGGATAAATGAGTTTTCCCAATATGAGTCTTATGACTCATTCCTTGTGAGCATTTCAGAGTCAACAGTAAATTATTTCCTTTTAAAAGTATTAGAGGGCTGTTGGTTGGTTGTTTATTTCATTAACCAACAGCCATTATTTAGAGGTAGAGACCTACTCAGCTCCACTGCACTGAGGTTTGCTCAACAGCCAGTATGTCAAATATAGAACTTGTTAAAACAAAGTTGCTGTTCAAGCCCAAATGAAGCCACATATTAGGTTACGTTGGCTTGATATTTTAACCAATCATGGTTTTTTGGTGCAATCTCTTACCAAGCAAAAAAATACAGTGTGCAAATATGAAGGTCCTCCGAGATGATATGACTTCCTGGCAGATATTCCTCATGGCAAACTTTGAGACAGTGAATAATAGCTTCCACAGCAGAAGATGACGTGATGTATGTCCCACTACTTAGAAAGCAAATAGCAGAGTTTATCCTCACTTTGCTTACATTTACTTGGTAATAAGGACAATATTTATGGTCAGCTTGAGGTAAATAACTATGAATTCTAAAAGATGAAATATGTTATCTTTCAAGTGATGCTTTCATTTTGACTAAATCTGATAAATTGCTAGTAATCATAAGTTGATTTTCATGGGAAATATGTTTCTGAGATTGAGAATCGTATTTCGGTCATATATCCATGAAAAAAATATTCACTGAATCAACAGGGTAGTGTTCACCACAGCAGAGTTGGTCAAATCTCTCAAGAAACAAGTTGCATGACAAAGCACTTTGTGAAAATAGTTCATTCCTTGGCACTCCTGGCTGCAGGCTCCAGTCTCTGTGGGATTTATTAATAGAGCAGCAGGTCTGGAGAGCAGTGCAGATGACTGAAACTCAGTTTCAGTGATAGGTCACTGGTGAGCTCATAACAGATTCTTATATATCACTGTTACCATTTCATTCATGAGCCTGGTGCCATTAAATCATTACTCATATGAGGTTAAACCCCCCCTAGCATCTTTTTAATGTGGAAGTATGCATCTGAACAATAACTCTTATAACATCCACTCAGTGTTGTAGGAAACCACTCTGATTTCATTCAGAATCCATTAAGGGAGTTATTCAATGTAGAGTGGCTGCATTGATATTCATGTGTCAGGTCTTAAATGACAGGGAAATGTTGAATTGAAGTGCAGCTGTATGTGTGGGAACGTTGCTTTGAGTGTGCGTTAATGGAGCCTGCGCTTTCTTAGTTTTATTGAAAGACTCTAAGCCCATTAGTATAAATATCTTGTCTTTATTTAATTTTTTAAGAGAAAATATATTATACTCCTACAGGGGTGGAGCAATAAAAAGACTGTGTTTCTTGACAGTTACTTCTATTAAAGTACTCTTCAAACCTCAGTCTCTTACTCACAGTTTTTGTTCCTAATGGATTAATTAACTTTGGTTCTGATGCTACTCTTTCATTTCATTCAGACTCCTTGGCTTTGGAACACTAAAGAGTGTTGGTACAACTACCCTTATCAGGTAAAAGCCTTGCTCATACATACTCAATACCAATGATAACAAAACACCTGCTTCTCATGTTATTCATTTAACTTTTTGTTTGTTCGTGTTCATGCAGCCGCTGACTGTAGACATCCATTACTACTACATCCTGGAGTTGTCTTTCTACCTGTCCTTGCTCTTTACCCAGTTTACAGACATCAGGAGGAAGGTAAGAATGACTGCAAGACACATTAAGACACCCAGAGTACATTACTAATTTAAATAGGTGTTGAAAGTTCAATTGGAAGAACTGAAGTGACACTTTGAGTCATTCCCCTTTTTGTGATAAGAGCAGAGTTGATTTTGTTTATGTCATTGTAAGATGCTCTGTCACTATGGAGTTATCTTTAGGTATCTGTCCCTGTGTTTCTGAGTGTCACCGTGACTCTTTCATGTTTTGTCCCAGAACATCTTCTTTCTGCTTCAGTGTAAACTTATAGTCGGGGGGAAAAAAAACTCTGCAAGACACTTTCAAGGTTTTTCCAAGTCTGCCTGAACTATTTTTTGTCATGTTTGTATTGAGTGATGCAACAAGAAAAATATTGTTCAAGGATTTTCTAAATTATTAAAATACATACAAAATTCAGACTGTTACCTATCAATAGTTGGAATAGCATCAGAGATAGATACATGATTGAAATCTAAATCCCAAGCCTCACCAGAAACTACGTCACTTTTTTCATTAAAAAATCAATGTCTCCTTTAGTCATAAAGTACATCAAAATTTGAGTCTCCCTCCATGAGACATGCCCTTTATACAGTTTAACATGTATCACTCAGTGTTGTTAACATTTCAATCTCAGTCTTTAGAAATAGTTTTACTCAGCTAACTTCAACCCACATTTTCTTTTTGTCATCAAAATGGCCACATTTGTTTTTGTGTGTTTTCATTTGCATGCCATCCAGCCATGATCTCACTCCTGTCTGTAGCCCATCTCCAGCTCTCCCCTCTCCACCACACACTGCACTCAAAGCCGTCCCCCATGATGCCATGCTGTGTATGCCTTCACTCTGTCATCTCTTTGTTGACTATTGGCATGTTGTCTGTTTTTTGTTTCTCCTTTCAGTTTTTTCATGCTCAGCACTACACTGAGGAGGTCCTCTGCATCCCCTGCCAATTCCAGTATGTTCTCCCTGCACACTCTTTGCCTTGCTTTCATTCTGTATTTTCCATCATTTTTATTTTTCTTCTCATCTTCCTCTGTATTCTTTCATAACTTTAAACTGGCGCTAGTTGCTTTCAGCAGAGCTCTATACACTAGAGGAATCTGTCTTATTACATTTGTCAAATCTTTTGGTTGGATCAGGAGAGAGAGATTTTCCAGGCCATTTCTAAACATGTTAAAAATATTTCTTAGATAATAAAAAAAAACATTGGTAAATTTTCCTTTTGGTACCTTTTTAATCATGTTTTGTCCACCTCCTACAATAAAAACCAAACCAAATACTTATTTTCCCCTATGTATTGGTTGTACTCAGCTTCTGATGAGGTATGTTGCAGTGGGAGAGTTGAAAGGACAATTTTTCTGCAAACCTCAGATACTCTGACACATTTCCAAAATTGTAGTTTTGAAAAGACAACAATAACTATCATTTTAAGCAGAATTAGTGCTAAACTGCATCTTAGCATCACAAGTCAATAACACAAACTAAGCAGCAGATAGTCCCCATGACTGCTCAAGCTTGGACACTGAGGGCTTACATGATCTGTTTGTCTGTGTATCTCATGATTAGTCATTGTCTCGTCATTATTCTTTTATATCTTCTCAATAGCTGATCAAGTCAGAGTGGCACATGAGGAAGACAGTTAACTGAAGTGGAGGTTTTATTTTGAAATGCACACACAATAAATGCATGTCTGTCCTGCAGATTCTAACGTACGTGTTGGGTATTCTAAGGATAAGAAACTCAGACATGAGATGCTTCTTTTGCTGGTTTTTCAAAGAGGAACTAATGTGTTGCACAATAGTATTAAGCTTTTAAAGTCCTGGTGACATTTTCTCTGCTCTCACACAAAGCTCACAGCAGGAATGTCCTTTGTACTTTGTCACATAGCTGTACTGTACGAGCTGCTCGGGGTACGAGCTGCATCCACCGACTCAATCAGCCAAAAGGCAGCTTTGTTTAGTTGTTTCTTGTTTCCTTGGCAACTGTCTCCCCAGGATTTCCTGCTCATGTTCCTGCACCATGTGGCAACAATCTCTCTCATCACTTTTTCCTACGTGAACAACATGGCACGAGTGGGGACCCTGGTCATGTGTCTTCACGATGCAGCCGATGTGCTGATAGAGGTGGGAGGATGAAAGGCTGCACATGGACAGATGGGGGAATGGAGGCAGAGCGTGGGTGGGGTGTTTGGAGTTTACATGTTTAGCTTTACATTATTATTCAAATTAAACTGAAGTGCTTTTATTGTATCATTTTGTAAGACTCTTTTCAAAGGGGACAATGCAGAGGATGAAATTATTAAGCAAGAAATATAAAATGATATTTAAAGATTCTTAAATGCTTTCCAATATTTCAAACATGGTTACAGAGTAATAACGCTGGATGTCCAAAGTTGACATGATTTTCAAACTGCTACATTTCGTCTATTAAAGAAACCCCTGAATCCGTCTGTTAACTGCCCAAAACAGACAGTTCTAAAAATAGCACAGACTTCACAAGATCTTCTTGAGATTTTTGAAATTGTTAAATCATTTCTTAATGATCTAACTGGTTCATGTCACTTTGGAAGTGCGGGCCTCAAACACCAAGGTCTTATAGTCCTATAGTTTAGGACCTCAGAGGGCTGACCAATTGGAGTAAAGGGAATTTTGAAATGACAGCAGCTGAAACAATGCTTGAATAAGGGTTTTCTGAAAAACAAAAGTGTGAGAGAAAAAGGGATATTTTTTAGCTTTAAATCCTGTAAAGCTACAACAGATGTGCCAGAGGGACAGTATCAAACCTTGAAAAACCACAATACCCTTTCTGTAAACATTATTAAATCATTGTTTGTTTCTCCTCTCAGGCTGCCAAGATGGCAAACTATGCCAAATGTCAGATACTCTGCAACCTACTGTTTGCAATGTTTGCAATTCTCTTCATAAGTTCCAGGCTGGGAGTTTACCCTGTCTGGTAAGTCTCATTCTTTCTCCTGCGCACCACACTCAGAGTTTTCCTACAGGCTGACCTCATTGAAGCAGTGTTAGTTTGTTGTTTGCATATGGTACAGTTTAAAAAATCTGTGGCTGTGCACATTTTGGCAGAGGATCTCTGAGAATGCATGTCAGTGTCAAGAGGATCTTGGTGCTTTTCTACTTCTTTCTCAGTTTTCAGTCCAGCAACATCTCTGAATTTTGTTGCTAAGTAATAGTTACTATGGATACAGCAGCTTTAACCTTGCAAAGAAAGCCAAACAAATGAGAAGCTGATCATTATATTTTTCACTTTATCATAGAAAAGGTTTCACATGATTGTTGAGATGGTAATGAGTTTTTCTACTCATAATCTTCTTTTATCATATTGTTTTGGTTAACACAGTGTTTATTCAGCATTTCAATTTGTACCCAAACCATCCTGCAGAGAAAAGAGGGGTTTGATTATTTAAATGAATTTATTGTTTTACCCAGACATTTACAAGTCAAATTACAGAGGATGGTGAATGCCAATTACAGGCAGCCTTTCTGATGAGATGTGCAGTAACCACAAATCAATTTTAGTCCTTTTTTGCAGACATCACCTGCAGTGTTATCACACCATTCACCAATAAAGGGGGATATTATTTAGTTTTCATGTCAGGTTTCTTCAGCTGTCTGATTCCTTTCATTTTATAATGGAACAAAGATGCTATTTATCATTTATGTTTTTATTCTGTAGCATTTGGAAACTGCTCACTGTTCTCTGCCTTTTTGTTTCCACACTGTAATACAGTGAGCCTACGTTTCATTTTAGTCATCCCCCACCATACACGCTGTAAAGTTGTCATTACTGTAAAGCTGTTGCCATGGCTTCAGTATCTGGAGGATGATTCACTGACAGACATTTGCAAGAATTGGCTCAGGGATAAATGTAACACTGATCTTTGAAATTTTGTTTGCATGACATGTTAAGCTT
Source organism: Thalassoma bifasciatum (assembly GCA_008086565.1). NCBI lineage: Eukaryota > Metazoa > Chordata > Actinopteri > Labriformes > Labridae > Thalassoma > Thalassoma bifasciatum. The sequence goes on from RPOG01000921.1 coordinate 121,195, forward strand.
TGCAGAGCTTTCCTCTTCATCAGCAGTTTGAATTTGACTGAGACAGTTTCACTTACATTAAACTATAAACACAACACCCTGTTCATGTCCAGTCACATCATCAAAAGACAGAATCTGCAACTGGTTAAGCCTGGATCCTTTCTCGAGCTTCTGTTATGCCTTAACGCACTGCTTCTCAGCACATTTGTTACTCCCCTCACATCAAACAGGGGCTTTTAATGTTTCTTTGTAATGAGACATGCCAGCTTCATTATCTCCCTCTTCTTCTGTTGCTATTCTAGGATTTTAAACACAACCTTGTTTGAGAGTTGGGAGATTGTCGGGCCCTACCCGTCCTGGTGGGTCTTCAACCTGCTTCTAATCCTGCTGCAGCTTCTTCACTCCTTCTGGTCGTACCTTATAGTGAAGACAGCATGCCGCGCCATCTCCAAAGGGAAAGTGAGTCACTGCACTCTGTTGCTCTTTCTGCAAAATCCTGACAGCTATACCTGTGCTTGCATAAGTCTTGCATATGTTTTCAATAACAGTTTTTGACTTTCCCTTTCAATTCACTTTGCCTGCCTGCAACCTCCAAGGTGGGAAAATGGAACCCGTTACACGTAAGTGGCCTCAAAGCCGAACAGCTTGATTAAAATTCTGTACTGTATGCTCACTTAACATTTCTTCTTCTGGCAGCCAAGTTATCATCTTCTTTCACAATTCACAAGTTAAGATTTTAAGTTAAGCTGGAGCCTCTTTCTAACATTTGTGCTCTTATTTAAAGCTCCCCTTAGGTGTTCGTAGTTTATTATGAAATAGGCTGAAGTTAATAGTGATGCATTGTGATGAACTGCTCAAAAGACTATCAGCATGAGGCTGGACATATATGTGTAGTTCTTTTTTATGTTTGACACTCTTGCTGCTGTGAGCTAAGTGTCTGGAGGAATAATTTACTGCAGAATGCAAAAACACTGGGTATACACCTAATGACTGGTCGATTTGATTGTCAAAAGAAAGCAGGATGATTTTAAACACATCTAACAGATGTACAAAAAAAATTCAGCAACACATAGAAGGAAGTGCTTTGTTCGCAAGGGGGCACCAGAAGTCACATAAACTGAAAATTCACCTCAGGAGCTTTAAAGTCTGTGATGGAGTTTAAATTTTACATACTTTGGTGATCAATTTGCTTTTATATATTCACTACTTTAAGTTTAAATTTATGACATTTTTACCATCCTTTTTGCTGTTTGGTGCTAATAACCAAATGTTAATATGCTAAATGACATAATCCAGATTATTTTTAATGTAAAAAGAACATCAACTCATTGTCTTTTGAGCATATGGTCACACTAAGACTAGCTTTTAGTCTGAAAAGTTAGCAAGTCTGTAATACTGTCTTATCTCATGGGATATAACTCAATGTGTTGGGTCGTGTTGTTGTTTTTGAGGGATTGGTAGCGAAAGAATTTGCTAAATGCTATTTTTTGTGTACATGGTCCTTGCCCAGGCTGACATATAAAGACACACACTCAATAAGTTCTATATTATCAAAGGTTTCTGACTCAGAAGTCTTGGGATTTGAAAAATCTTTGACTTGATCAGTGGCCATTGAAGGTCAGGATCTCGGCAAACTCTTCGGCCGTGTCTGTTTATTTCCTGGCATTGTTTGTCCTTAATGATAAATTGATCAATCAGGAGATAATTGCACAATTCATGAACAGAAATAATAGTGACCTGTAGTTGAAATAATTATACGTCCTCTACGAGACCTCGATGTCTAGAAACATGGAGGTTTCCAATTAAATGTACTTGACAGCTCTTGCAGCTCGTTGCCTCATATTGATTGGCAGAACAGCTCCTGGTTTGACATGCAGGAGCCCATTTGTAGCACCGCCATGCATGGCTGCTGCAGATAATGACACAGATAAGAATTTTAATGAGAAACATTTAATCTCCAGCCATCCCTCTCCTTCCTGCAGGTGTCTAAAGACGACCGCAGCGACATCGAGTCCAGCTCGGATGAGGAGGACAGTCCTCCACCCAACCAGAAACATCACAGCAGCACCACCAACGGGACCAACAAAAACCATGGGACCAACGGCTACCTGACAGGATCGCTGTATCCCGACGAACACTGACTGAGCTGATATCACAACACTGGAGCCATGCTAAAGACACCATCCATTATCTTGTATGTGTGTGTTTGTGTGTGTGTGTGTGTGTGTGTGTGTGTGTGTGTGTGTGTGTGTGTGTGTGGGCGTGTGTTTTTTAACATGAAAAGCATCGCCTGTTTGGTACTGGAAGTTCTTGATAAATTCATGTGAATGCTGTTTCGTTTAATCAATTTCATTCTTTACTAATTTCCTTGCACAATTATTCTCTTCATGTATGTATTTGCATCAGACTGCACTCAGTGAAATATCAAAGCACTCCTATCGGTACAACTCACTCTCTGTTTTATCCAATGAATGAAAGTGTTTCATTTACGATGTAAGCATGCTACTCTAACAAACAGTAGTCTGGCATACTGGGGGTGACTTTTATTTCTTATGTTTGTCTCTTTGTGTTATTTATTTTTTATAATCTTTGCTAAGGCTAGTGGCACTCCTACTCTACTTTGATGTCAGGGTTAAATCATTTTCATCATACACAATGCAGCTGTATTTTTTCCACACCACACACCATGATAACGAGTATTAGCAGAATGCTAAAGACCTGGGTTTACTTTTTATGCTACACCCCCAAAGAAATGCCAAAACGTGCAAAGTTTACTCACATTTTTTCAACACATTCTCCACTCAAACTGTATATGAGATGTCAATAACAGTATTATGTGTGTGCATCAGATATGGCGACATGCTGTATTCCCTGTTAAAGCATTTTGTTAAGTATTCTGGTACATTTCTGGAAGGCGTTTCATTAAAGGCCATTTGTCCACTTATGAGGCGGATGAGAGTTGTTTAGATTATTCAATAAAAAACATGACGACTGCAAATAGATGTTGGTTTATTCAATTAGTGCCTTCGCTCTGAAGATACTATTAACAAATCATAGAAATGGATTCTGTCTATTTACTCTAGAATACATGTTTTCAAGAAATAATGATCTGTGTTACTACTTGATCTATTATCCACTGCAAACATTAGGATAATCTGTGAAGAAATTAAAAAAGATGAATTGGGGCCTTTCTGCTTTAATTGAGAGATAGAAATGTGGGAGGTATCAGAGAATGACATTCAGCAAAGTGTTGCCATCAGGAGTTGAACAAATAGGTCAACAAAGATTTTTACTTGTAGTTAAATTTCATACAACAAAAGAAAGGCCAAATCCAAGAAGAAATGTCCAAAACTCCCCATTTTCTTGGTTCTCTGTGAAACATTTTTTCCCCTTTCTGCTTTCTGTTTTGGCTCCGTTTACCACAACTCTTCTGTTTTTAATAAACAGCTCTCATGGCCTCACTTTCATCTGAAACAGTCAGTTGTTATTGGTTGAACTAAAACCTCTAAAAACACACTTCACGCTACCTGTTCAACGACAGAATGCTGCCAAGTGTTCAGTCGAGCACGTAGTCACTGAGCAGCCTGACATTTACCTCAGCCGGGACAGAGGGTTCAAATTGTACAAACATTTACTAGTTAGATGTAAACACTCAAATGATTGCTAAGTCTGAGGTCTATAAAACCTCAGAGCTGGGCTTAAGTGGGTGTTATTTAGTTAACTTTACAGTGCAGGTTATTTAAGCAATAACAAAGACATGAGAGCATTTCAAGGCTTTTGTTATGTGTTTATGTCTTTTCCTTCCTTTGGATCTTTGGCAGACCATCCCGCCATGCCACCTGAGTTTACTTTTGAAGCACCTTTGTTTTCCCTCCAACTGGAATTTTCCTTCCAATAAGTCACCAACATTCGCTCAGGTGATTTCCGCATGAGTTACTTTGGGAGGAGAGTGGTCAAAGTTCCAGGTCCAAAGTCAACAAACAGCAACGGTCTTAAGATGAAGGACCCTATCAGCACCTGCTCTGTGAGTATTTCTTTTTAAAAAATCCTTTTAAGTATTTCTTTGGTTGAAAATGATTCAAATATGTAGTTACTGTTAGATCATCACCAGCTTTGTTTCAGTTTTGATAGCAGGGAACAAACAAAACCTTATCTGTCTTTCAGTATAACGAACTCTATCAAAATGTGAAACGATTCTCTAAAACTGGTGAGTTCTTCTGCAGAGAACTGATGATGGTATTTCAGCAAAGGTGAGCTCCTTACAGTTATGGCTCTTAGACAGAAGTTAAAAAGAGACACAAGTTATTGTTTGGCTCGTCCCTAAGTGAAACCTCTTCCTATTTCAGGGCCGAGCTTGAACTGACTTACTCTAAAGGATTACAGAAACTCGCAGGCAAACTCCTCAGGGCTTCCAAAGGAATGTCAAATAAGTAAGAGACAAAGTGCTGAAGATTTTATGAGCTCTGTGCTTTAAATGTTTTGGGCTGAACATTAACTCTTTTTTGGGTCTAACTGCCAAAGCAGCATAAAGAAATACTGGCATTATTAGAAACAACATGCAGCCAGCAAATACATGTGATCTTAACACTAGCAGGTGTAAACTCACAACTCTAACCTTTTCATGCCGGCTCCCCCACTCAGTTCCACCTACAGTGCCTGGTGTCATGTGTCAGATGAGATGTACTCAAGAGCAGACGCCCACAGGTAGATTTCAACCTGTGTTCAACTCTCCCTCCTGATCAAATATCAAACAAATGTTTGGATTTTCAGTTGCTTGTTCTTCTCTCTGTAGATCATTGGGAAATGCATTTCAGCAAGAAGCAATTGTGGAATTACGACAAGTCCTAGACGAACACACAAAGAGGAAGAGGCCTGTATGAGATTAATCTTTGCTCTTTTATTATAACAGTACGTTTGTGATGTAGTTTAATGTGATAAGGTGACTCAAACATTATTGTACTTTGATAGCTCGACAATGCTGTTGAAAGAAGTGGAAAACTTGTTACTGCAAACTGGAGTGAGCAACTCAAGGTAAGATTGCACAATGGACAATCTTTAATATCAAGCAGTAAATTAAATTCACCGTCTCTTTTAAGTCAAATAGAGGTATGAGGATTATTTTCGGTCAGTTTAATAGCCAGCTAAAATTGTCGCACAGGAGCTTTAAGATGTCAAAACCTGGATCATAACCACTTTACAGCTCCTGTGAGGAGACCAGCTATTCATGGAACAGGCTGAAAATAATACTGATGCCTGTGTCTAGCACAAAAAGCAGTCAAGAAAATTAGAGCAAAAACTTAGCCATCTCTTTAACGTAAACTCTTGAAAGTACCAGGATGAGATTATCTGGTAAAACCACAAAATTACAGGACAAAAACAGTGCAAAGGTAAGTGTCGAAGTGACATGTCACTTTGCCCAAACTGAAGGTAAAATATACAGACAAGAGGCCCTCAACAATGAATGAGATACAGAAACGGGTTTCATGATTCTTGTCAATTCCTTTTTTTTTTCTCAAAAAACAGATCAAGAAGAAACTGGTTGGACTAACAAGAGAGCATGAGGCTTTGTTCAACTTTGTCCAGAACAACAAACACATTTGCACTGAGAAGGAAAAACAAAAGGTATAATACAAGCTCAAAATATGCTTTTTATGCCTCCAAATATGTTTTTTATTTCATCATCTCTAAGTTAATACTTGCTACATGAGCTGGCATCACATTAATTACAGAACTTTCCCTCTCGTTCTCGACTTATAGATGCTGAACAGGCTGACTAAGTCAGCAGAGATGCAGGCGCGGGTGGATGAGGAGTACTTTAGTATCAACATGGAGGGTCATCAAATGAGGCTCAAGTGGGAAAACACGCTGAAAAACTGCCACCAGGTGCGGAAAAAAATCATTTCCTAATTTTCAGAGCTGGTCCTTTTGTCAAGAGTGGCTTTTTGTGTGTGAACAGATAGGTTCAGATTCTGTGCTCAAGGGTACTTTGTTGGTGAGGAGAGTTGAGAGAGCAGTTGCTTGCTGAAAATGCTCAGTAGGCACGAGGTTAATCTGACAACAAAGTTCAGTTCAAGAAATTAAGCATCAAATTACCACAGCCCAGCCAGGGGATCCTATGAAATATCTCATACTGTAATTTTTTAATTCATCGTTATCAAAGCACATTAATGATCCCTCTCTGATGTTCCCTCAGATTATACAGGAGCTGGAAAAACAGAGAATTGAGCTCCTCTGCAACATTTTGAGTAGATACAACCTCTACATGTCCAGCTTTGGGCAGACCCTCAAACACGTAAGACATCTTGACCCCCTTCCTGCTCTCTGACTGCACTAAAACTCCCCGATGACTAAAATGAATATACTTGTTCCCATTTCAGGGCCAGAGACAGATTGAGCTGGCTGCCCAAAGGGTGGACATGGATAAAGACGTTCAGACCCTGGTGGAGGAAAACAACATCACAGATGTTGACAGCAAAGCTGAGTTTTTGATGGCTGATTATTTTGTAAGTCTGCTAATTTCACTGAGGATCTCTTGCATTTTAGAGAGGAGCCTGTCTGCAGGCCACAGACTCACCCAGTGAGTCAGCCATTCAAAGATATATGCAGTCATCTCTGCAGGGGGTGTTTGCTTTGTGGGAGGGTTTGAGCTGCACATATGAAGATGTTCTCGTCATTCTGTGACAGGATGTGAAATGAGTGTGCTTAAATATTGCAGAGGATACTTGCATATGAATGTATGACCTTTTAGCTCTGGTCTATTACAGTGTCTGTTGTAGACTGTCATATATCATGATGATGTTGTTCCTGCATGAATCAGGAAGAGGACAGCAAATCTCTGATGAGCAGAGAGAGGAGAAAAGAGGCCATCAAACTCAAACTGCAGCGTCTGGAGAGCAGTATCACAAAAACACAGAAAGACCGCGAGGGTGGGTTCAGTGCATGAAAAAGAAAGCATCAAATTCACATGAGATAGTCTGAATGAGGTGAAAAGAAGCTTTCTTTTGATATAACTGTGTTTTATAAAGGATTTAAGGTTATCTGTTCTTTACAGGGATTCAAAAACTCATGAAAACTTACACGGAAAATCCATCTTTTTCAAACCAAAAGAACCTGGAGGAAACAGAGCAGCAGCTGGATGAGGTAAACAGAGTTAAGTGTGTGTATAGTGGATGGAAGGGTATAAATGGATATTCACTTTAAACAGGTTGTAAAATAGATTTGCTCGAGTGTTCACTAATGCTGTCTTGTTTCTTGTAGAGTACTCTTAAACTGGATCTATTAGAGGCCACTCACTACAAACTTTCTTCATCTCTGTGTGAGTTAGAAGGGAAACCAAAGTCTCTCCATAGATTCAAAGACAGCATCACAAAATGGAAAGATAAGGTGAGATTACCTGTGTCAGTTTTTGTAACACCTCAAGGACACGAGATATTTTATAGACTATAAACAGCAAACTAGTTCAAAGCTTTAAGAAGTGTTTTGCTGTAAGGGATGCTGCTTGTCCAAATACAAAGGGCTCACCTAGTGGAGCTTAAGTTGAATATCAGCCAGGTCAAAGTGGAGCATACTGGAGAGGTTTTTTTTTAATATAAAAATAAAATAAGATAACTTTTCTGTTCAAGGACTCTGAGCACAGTGTGGTCCAGCTGTCTCGTCCAGTCAAACTGCGGAGAACGCCGTTCAGATCCCGTCAGTCACTGAGAGCATCCATCATTTACAAAGGACCCGCAGATTTTGTGACACAAAAGTCTACAGAGTCCTTCCAGAGTGCCACTGAGCAAATCACTGCTGCAGCTACAACACCAGAGCCTGTGGCTGTGGAGTGTGACAGCACAGTCAATGAAAGCCTGCCTCAAACTGATGACAACAAAAAACAAAGTACGACGTCTCCAGAGAATCAAAATAAAGATTTATTTATACTTATAAAACACAAATTAATGAGAAATATCAACATTTTACAGGTCAAGCAACACCAGTAATGAGCAGTTCAGGGAAATGTAAAGCTCTGTATGATTTCTCACCTGAACATGAAGATGAACTGACTTTAAAAGAAGGTAAGTGGAGACAAAACAGTGGAGTTTACAAAAGAAATCCAAAGAAATAACTGGTTTTTGTTTTATTTTTCCATTTGTTTTACAGGAGATCTTCTTGATATTTACAGAAAAGAAGAGAATGGTTGGTGGTTTGGAGCGCTAAATGGGAAGATTGGACATTTCCCATCGACCTATGTGGAGGAGCTGCCTTTGCTGAACAGCATCAAATCCTCTGATGCCTGAGTTTACACATGAACTGCAAATATACTAAATTGTGCAGGATTAAAAAAAATGAAAGAAAAAGTCAATGTAGGTTACTGGAGGACACCAAGAAAAACACAAATATTGTCTGTTATTTTTACTGATATGCACTACATTAGCGTCAAATCACCACTGTCTTTGATTTGGTTTTTATGCCAAGTGGATTCACAATGTCTGTCAATTTTTACATCCAAACCCTTTCTGCCTGTTATTTATTTTATACTGTGTAAAACAAGCTCAACTTAAATGAGTTTTTAATTAATAGGTTTCTAAAATGTTATTCGTGTGGCATTTTTGCCACAAAATAGAACAGCTGAAGAGGGAAGGAAAATATGAAGAGCTGAGTAGAGTATGACATGCAGCAAGAGATCAAGCTTAGAAAAGTAACACCCCATGTATATTTATTTTTAAATTCAATAACTTGAATAAGATAATAACAAATTGAGCTCAAGACAATAAAACTGTCTTCATTGAGTTATTGCATGAAACAATAAATGTTTACATCATAGGAAATGAGCTTTTTCTTCATTTGATGCTGTCTGAAGCATAACTGATCCAGTGACAAAGGAACTTTTCAAATCACCTTTCGTGACAAAAACCAGACATCGTGTTCGTCATCATTTCTGCTCTCTGAGGGTTGACCTTCAGGGTTTGAAACCATGTCAAAGAAGAGTTTTCAGCAAAGTTTAAGGTGATCATGCTCAGAAAAAAAACCAAGACAAAGTGCATATGATTGGTTTTAGTATTTATAAAGCATAAAAGTCCATATTCTGCTATAAACGGTTCTGCTGGGTAATGAAAGTAGTCCAATGAGCTTCACTGCTCTTTCAGTGGATGATGCTGCTCCCATCCATCTACTCTCAGCAGCGAGCCTTGGCGATAAACTCTTTCCTGATGTTCGCCAAGAATGCAGGCAAGTTATTGGTCTCCTGGAGTCGACTTTCCAGCACTGGCAAACACTCAAGGGCAGGGTCACTGGACACAACTGTGTAAACCAAAGACATGGATCAGTATCCTTGAAACTTTCATTATAAGGTTGCAGCAACAGGAAATATGAAGGAAATATTAAAGAGCTTATAGAATCGATGAGAAAATAACATAGATTTTGTAATTTGATCGAGACTGAACTAAATGACTGCTGGTGTATAACTCACTCTGGTATGATCCGTCTGCTTTGATCCCCATTGTGACGACGTAGGCGCTGTCCTGATCCGAAGGGTTGATATTCCGGAAAACAAACTGCAGCTTTTCACCTTCGCAGCGACGACAAAGACTTTTGGTGAATTTTATCTCAACCGAAAATACAATAAAAAAACTTTCCAGGGGTGATCTACCCCTGCTGTTAAATGATGTAGATGTAACTCTGACACTCGAGAGGTTTACATGCACAGCGAAGTCATTTAGGTTTGTTGGTCATACTTGAAGATTTAGTGTGAATTCCAAATTATAAAGCAGTGTTGTGTTCAACAGGAATATAAACTTTAGACCAGACTCCAGACATGATGTAATACCTTCTGAAAGACATTTTGCAGACAAAAACCCAGGCAGAAGCGTCCATGTAGTCATTCACCTCAAAATCACTTCATGACTATATTTCTGTATTTGTTTCACTTACCTTTAACCAACTGTGTTTTGCCAGAGATGGTACGTATCTCCATCCCCAAATGTTCCTGAAAGACGAGTCTGGCTTTCCCAAGATTCTTCAGTCTGTCCTTGTTTGCTTTGTTTTGAGACTCAATTACTGAAAAGAGAAAAGGGGAACACAGCATGTGAATGACAAACATTAATTGTTGTATCCTCCACTGGTACTGTTTTGTTGAAATATCAACTTACAGTTTTTTCTCTCTGCATGCTCTTCTTTAAGTCTCTCTATCTTCTGGATGATGTCACCTTTCTGCATCTCCTTGTGCTGAACCTCAGACATCACTTCAGAGATGGCATGTTGTGTTTCCTTCAGTGATACATTTTTTTGATCCAAGTCTGAGAACAAAGATTGCATCAGTTCATTCATGCTTTCATCAAAACCATGTCACATTTTAAGCTGCATAAAAAACTTCTCTATACAAGAGCAGGGCTGGGAAATTAATCCAAAAAAAAGATTAAATTGCAATATGGTCTGCTGTGATGCTTTAATCTCAAACAGTGCAGGTCTATGAGAAAGATTTCTGAGTACGATATTCTTTTTAATTGATTTTATGTCATATTCTAAATTTCCAAAACAATGAATTTGGGATTTTTATTATCTGTTAGCCATAACCATCAACATTTCAAGAAATAAATGCTTGAAATAATTCACTCTATGTATAATGAGTCTGTATAAAATATGTGTTTCACGTTCTGAAATGAGTGACCAAAAATATAATACTCTAGTAATACTCTGATTTTTTGAGATGTACTTGTTTACACACGATGAGAATGAAAAGTGATCTTCTCTTCAAATATAGCAAGTGAAATTAAATTTGACATAAAAATCAATATAGCGCTTTCCAAAGTTATCTACTCCTTATTTCACTGGTCTTATATAATGTTCTTTTGAGTAATGAGTGACTTATTGCTTAAGAACACATAAGATATGGAACCTAAAAGCAATCACAAATAGATTGCAATTGCAACGAAGGGGAAAAAATGCAATTAAATTATTTTTGTCAATCATTCAGCCCTATACAAGAGGCTGTGCAGTGTACAAGACAATTCAGAACATAATCATATACAGCTATGACTGAACACTATGTCAACTCACCTTTCTTGAATGTCTGGATTGTGTCAAATAGCATCTCATCGTCCTTACATTTCTTGGAACATAAATCTTTATCGGAGGAAAAACAAATCACTTTAAAACAAAGAACTTAAGAAATATACTTCTAGCCCCCTCTTCATTCATGAGCATCCTATTAATTGATAAAGTATATCTCAAACACACCAATTGCAGACTTCACAAAGTGTCTGTGAGACTGGCAAAGCTCGGTCGTTGCATCAATTATTTCTCCAAATGTTTTAAGTTGTTTGTTGTGAATCTCCTCCATCTCACTGGTAAATCTGTCGCTCATGTTGGGATCAGTTATCGACGTCATGATGTTGGGGTGTCAGGCAGGCCTGGAGAAAGTAAAAAAAGAGAGAGAAACAATACATGTTACCTTGTTATAGAAGCCCATTTCTGTGATTTTTCTTATTTTTGCTCAGCTCAAGTCAAAAAGTCAAATTAATGAGATAAGTAGTCAAATTTTCAACTTTCTGTCTCGAAATTATTACTTATCAGGATTTTGTCTTTATCTCCAAATTATTACTTTATCATACCAAAATTTTGACTTTTAAAATCCATAACTAATTTTTCCCATCAAAATGTGACTTTTTACAATATATTGTGACTTTATTATCCAAAGACTTTAACTTTATTATCTTAAAAGTTGTACTTGTTTTCAGGTTTTTTAATTTTTTTCTCAAACAACAAAACAAAACAAAACAACCTCAACAAAGCCAAGTTTCATTGTCTGGGGAGTTTTGTTTTGTTTTTTAACAGATGAGTCAGAGGGTTCCCATATCTTTTATTAGTTTTAAAATGTGTAATGTTTAATAGTAAGTGGCTGAACAGGTTTTCTTTTCATGCTGAGTTCTGTTGTTATGTTGTCCCAGAGCTGCATGACTGTTGTTGTTGATGGACAGCTCACCCTCAGCCTTGTTTGAGGCCTTCTCATATTTCAGCATGTTACTTCCACTGAGTTCAAAAATTGTTCGTTACATTCATCTAAGCTCCCGAAATAATAGAAAACAGATGTCTGGGTAACAAATATTGCTCAGGTCAGGGTGCAGAGATCGTGGGTAGGAGAGAAACGACAGGAGGCTAACGCTGTTAGCAGACGAATATTGACGTAGGTTCAGGTTTAAGGAAAATAATCACTAATATGTTTAAAAACTTGACTTTTTGTATAATGAATAGCGTGAATCTGGAGAAAATGCTCACCTGTTTTCGTGCGAAGCTTTTATTTAACTTCCTTTGTTTTGTTTTGGTTGTAACTGCACAAGCCGTTACTTTCAAATTTCCGCGGTCTGGCTGCAGGAAGCAGGGAGGGGGCGTAACCTTACCGCCGGATGTGACGCCATTGTCAGCTTCCGCTCATATCCTCGAAAATTCTTTAAAATTCAGATAATTTTTTTTTTTTCCAATTTTACTTTAGCAAAAAAAAAGTTGCTGTAGATTCACAACCATATTTCTTCAGTTAATGTGTTAATGTGACAGGATTTGCCCAACATTGCAGATGTCTGCCCTGTTACCCCCATCTTGTGGTGAATTTGAGAGACTTCAAACTAGTGAACAGCAATGACGCTTTTCATCAGATATGTCAAAATATTATTTTTTACAAAGCAGGTGTCCTTAACCTAGAGTTTTGTGAATTTATGGGATCAGTGCCAAACTTTTTATGCCAGATGGTCTGTGTTTTTTTCTAACAGTGTTTTGAGAAGAAGCCCACTTTGTTGCTACGTTCACTGAGAATGAGAATATTAATGAGGCTGAAGGGATGCAGGGGTTACTCAGGGCACTATGTCTGTTGATTTGTACAGTGACTAACATGTTACGAGTGCACAAGCAATGATCTGTAAAAAATTTAATGCATACACAGCTGGGGTGCAAACTGTTTTTGTAGCATCTCTTATGAAAGAACACATTATTACTTCTTGTGGATTCAACCTGAAGAGCTTGCAGTTGTTGCCATGGTGCCTTTGTATGATCTAAGATGCCAGGCTGTGATATAAAGCTATCTTCTATGGGGAGGTGGTTCATGGTGCCTTGGCTGGTGCTGAGGCAGCTGCTGTGGCGCTCAGGCACACAGCAAGGAGACACCAGATGGACTCTGTGTACAGCCAAGGGGTGCTGGTTATACAGCACCTCCAGAACAACTACAGGGAATCCCAGGACTTCATCAACTTCATGTCGACTGTGGGAGACCCTCGCAACATATTTTTGGTCTATTTCCCCCTTTGGTTCCACCTCAGTCCCAATGTGGGCATCAAGATGATATGGGTAGCAGTTATAGGAGACTGGTTTAATCTTATTTTCAAATGGTCAGCACACTGTAGAGTCAAAACCTTGTCTTCAGGGGTGTGGTTCCAACTCTAAATTTAATCTGGTTTATATTTTTCAGGATTCTGTTTGGCCAGCGACCTTACTGGTGGGTACAAGAAACTAATTTCTACCACAACAAATCCATCCCATATTTGGAGCAGTTTCATATCACATGTGAAACAGGGCCAGGTAAGCACCTTGTATGCTAAATTGTTACCTTTATCTAATGAAGTGCCTTTATTTTTCTTTGTCTAACTTTCTTGGGTGATTTTTATTCAGGGAATCCATCTGGTCATGCCATGGGCTCATCATGTGTTTGGTATGTGATGATAACCTCTGCCCTTAACCTCACTAGGCCATCCTCTACCAGTGCTTCAGTGCAGACTTATCAAAGGTGGGTGTTTATTTTCAATCCCTATATCATAGTATATTTCCATACTGAACAAGTCAGAATTTCTCCATACTTTCAGGTATTGCCTTCTGAGGTCTTGTCTATGGGTTGCCTTTTGGATAATTCAGATAAGTGTTTGCATCTCAAGGATTTTTATCGCAACCCATTTCCCACACCAGGTTATTCTTGGTGTGTTAGCAGGTGAGTTTTATCTCATTTTGATTAAAAAACAGCTACTTAGTCTTTTCCTCATGTATTCATATTTGTTTTGTTATTGTGTAGGTATGCTGGTGGCTGAGCTGTTTGACCACACCCCATCAGTCTACAACGCAAGCCTCAAAGTATACCTCCACACCAATCTTTTTCTTCTCTGTTCTACCGTTGGCTTTTATTTTTTCCTCTCATCAATGGATGTCAATCTCATGTGGTCTGTCACTAAAGCCAAAAAGTGGTGTGCTAACCCAGACTGGATCCATCTTGACACCACACCTTTTGCCGGTCTGGTGAGAAACTTGGGAGCCTTAGTTGGTCTGGGTCTGGCAGTGAACTCTCAGATGTTCACCCAGAGCTGTAAGGGAAAGAAAGCTGACAAAACAAGGTTTAAGTTCATGTGTGTGACTGCAACGCTTACATCTCTGCAGCTGTCTGACTTTATCAAAACACCCACTCACACTGAGGCTCTGTTTTACATTTTGTCTTTTTGTAAGAGTGCCTCTGTTCCTTTCGGTGTGGTTGCTGTTATTCCTTATTGTGTGCATTTGTTGATTGGAAGTGAGGACAGAAAGTTAGCTTAGCTTGTGGACTTTTCTCACCTGCTCTCGATCATCACAGAATCTCAAATACAACACTGTTGACATTTAATACACTGTGACATAAGCAAAAACAAACTGAAACAGAAAAAAAGTTATTTTTTAACAGAGATGCATTTTATGTGGTTTGTTTTTATGTGATGGACTTTGCAAAAATTGACCTGTAACCTGCCTGTTTCATTTGTTTTAGCTGCTGCATGAATGTGGTGCAGAATTATTGGCATGTTATGAAAACTGTTGTAAATAAAACTTATTACCTTTTATCCATTCTGATTTCATTGCATATTATTTCAAGCTTTATTAATAGAATCAAATATGCATTTTTTGAAATAGTCTTACCCTGGTAAATGTATATTTTGCCATTGAATATATGCAGGAGAAGTGTGTAATACGGATATTACTGTTGTATTGAACATTTATTAAGGTAGTTTATTGTATATTGACTTCTAGGGGAAAAAAAGATCACTCTGAGGCATTTTACCATACACCTAAGAGTCAAAACTCAGCTTAAACATCTATGTCAAGCCCAATAATATTTCCTTTTTTACCTGTAGTTGTAGTTTTTCATTAGTCTTTGAAGGCATATTAGGAACTAATCAATAAATTATCAACACAGGGCTTTCCATGCATCTGGTTAGCTCAGAAAACAGCTTTCCCATTTTTCAGTCATAGAAAAATAGGGAAAGTAGTTTGTGAACCTGTCTGTGAAGAATACTCCGTAAAGACCTCAAAATCACATCACACTGTAGACGCCGAGGTGTCAGAGCACACGGTCAGATTCCAAATCTTGTGGGAAAAAAATCCAGCTTCAAGCACAACAATGTGAATTACTGCTGACTGGCTGCTTTTTTGTTGATTCCTGTTAAAATGATGAGCAGGTTTGCATAATTTGTTTTTGGTCCAGTAGCTGAAGCTGAAATACAGCAGCTGCCTTTTTCAGGGTTAAGGTGTCAGGTGTTTTGGGCACAGTCAAAGCAATTGTTAGGAAGTTTGATAAGGAATGAGATACTGGTGTTAAAAATATGAATATGTATGATCCTTACCAGCAGAGAAAAGTCACCTCCAATAACCTACATGTTAAAACACAAACTCAAAAAAGCTACATAAGCTAAAAATAAAAGCTACTTAGTTTTTGAGTTGATCAGTAATCTTGTGGATTCTGTTGTCTAAAGCAGTTTTGCAGTGCTGACTTTAAGAAGTAGCACAAAAAACCCCTTGCAATTGGTATTTTATTTCTGTTCTGGTATTTGTCCAGGATGTAATGACCTGACCCACAGGGCATATAGAGTCGGGTAATTTTTATATTTTGTAGAGTTTCAATAAGACAGTATCATGCACTGTGGTGTTTTTATAACGAGAAACTTTGGACCAATGTGGTTTTACTTTGCTCCAGTACAAATGCAGATATATAGAATCAATATTAAGACAAACAGATTCACCAACACATTACTTTTTGTTTGTGTGTTATTGATTTATTTTGCAGAGGTCATTCCCTGAATTATCCTCCCTATGGAGCTTCTGCATCAATCTTTGTTTCTCTCCTGCTCACCTCTGTGTGAACTGCAGCTCTGCGTATCCATGTACAAATTCTCCTTGGTGTAAATTGCATAATCTCTGGTTGTCACTTTGTTTCCTCAAGCTAATTCAGATATTAATCATCCAAAATGTAATGAGGTAGAACAGAGTGTCTGATGTAACTTGATTAGAGGGATTAAACTCTCCCTGTAGATACAGCGTTTCCACATTTTGCCTGTGATTGCTTAGCAACCAGTGGCACCTGGAGCCTGGCACTAAATGTAACTGTTTTAAGTGTGGAGGCCACCTGTCTATCCAGGCTTGAAGAAACATCTGTGTGTGTGTGTGTGTGTGTGTCCCTTTCTTCTCCTGAACTTGGGTTAAATTGTATCAAGACAAAAAGAGATTTGCATATTTTGTTCTTCATGTATTATTTCAAAAAGTTTATTTTGCATGGTTGTTTCATTACATAATCTAAGAAAAAAAGGGGGCAAGCTTTTTGTCCACATTATTGAAACCGCCATAGATTGGCTATATTCATGAAAGTGCAACCATTTAAGTCTCTCTTCAGCTGTCTGATCCAATGAAGGCAAATGGCCATAAAGATAATGCCAGAAAATATGAGTCACTAACTTTCATCATGCAATCTAATTTTAACAGGTCTGGAACTCTTTCACTATAAAGGCATCACGACTCTGTGTGCTCGTGTTGCTTTCAGCCGGTGACACTACATTTATTCTGTCCCTGCCTGTCAGAAAGTCTGAGTCATTCACCAATTAGACGAACGTCATTTAATCCAAAGTACAAAATAAGTGGATAATTAGTAAGTAAATTAATTATTAATAATTATTAAAGTTTATATTAGGAATATTAAATTATGAATTAGGACTCATACATTACAAAAGCTGAATTTCATGTAAAAATCATAACCCTATATTGCCAAACGTATCAGCTGTGATACATGAGTTTCATTGACCTCTATCTCATCAACATGACTAATACAGTGATTTATTTAAAAAACTGTTAGGAATATTTAAACAAAACATATTCTACCACCTTGAGGATTGTCATATCACTGCAGTCAGCTGAAGTTGTATTTTGCCCTTTTCAAAACAACTGCTCTCATGAAATCATCCACTCATATTTTAAGTTGCAGTGAGAATAGCATCTAAATAGTAACTAATTTCATCAAATGAATGCATGCTTACTAAAAAACTTAGCTGAAATAGTTGTCAAAACTGCCAAATGTGTCAAATGTAATACAAAAAATAATTATTAATGAAATGATAAAGCAATATTTTGTCACGGATTCTGTTAAAAAGGTTAGTAAACATCCCAGTTTCAAAAAATTGGAATTTTTTGACCACTTTTTTGATGAACATCTCTTGAAACTCAAATACAGAATAAATAGTTTTACATTTACACAGTTCATAATAAACTATAAAATTACCAAGAAGATTGATCTAAGCCAAAGGATAGAGCTTTTCCGTGGCTCACAAAGAAACGTTTTGATTCCACAGTATGACAGCTCCTTGATTTAACTGTACAAAAATCGTGCATGTCTGCTAGGCGCTGAGAGAAACTAGCTGATGGGAGCACCAGTGGTGACCAGTTTATAATAGGCCCCTCTCTTAGCCATGAGTGAATCATGTGTGCCTTTTTCTATCACAACTCCATGAGACATCACAGCTATGATGTCAGCGGTCTGAATCGTAGAGAGCCGGTGAGCAATGACGATGCAGGTTCGACCTTTTCTTGCCTCATCCAGGGCTGACTGAACTGTCTGATGAAAACCACAGAGGTAAGAAAAAAAAAAAATCCAGGTTATCAAAGAATGTTCTTGTAAGAAGAAAATGTTTAATTGCAGCCTTTTGTAAATGGTGTCAAACAGCGGATTACCTTTTCACTTTCAGTATCTAAAGCAGAGGTGGCTTCATCCAGTAGCAGGATCTTGGGGTTCCTGACGATGGCCCGAGCGATGGCTATACGCTGTTTTTGTCCTCTAGACAGCTGGGATCCCTGGGCGCCAACCTGAGTCTCATATTTCTGAGAAATTTAAACATAAATAGTGAGGAAAGAGGAATGATACATAGAATCAAATATATCTATTTGAAAAAAATTTCAAATAGCGTTAAAATGAACCAACACATAGTTTCTCAATGTCAGGTTGATTTCTGGACCTTTTTTTAGAGTAGTTTATATACTGAGGTCAGAAAATGGCCTCAAATCTCTGTGTTTAAGTTGAGGTAAAACTAACATTTTCAAGCAAAGAATTTCTACTCACATCTGGCAATGTCATCACAAAGTCATGAAGAAAGGCTTTTTTAGAGGCCTCAATAACCTCCTCCATGCTGACTGTACTGGTATTATTCCCATACTGGATGTTCTCTGCAATGCTGCAGTCGAACAACACCGGCTCCTGGGACACAATGCCAATCTGAGATCTCAGGAAGGGCACATTTACAGAATGAGATGGGTGACCGTCGATCAGCTGGAAATGACAGATAAGATAAATAAGACAGGCTTTGGATTAGACTAAATTCATTGTAAGAACAGTGAAATAAGTGTCTGAATCAGTCCACATACCACTTGGCCTTCATCAGGGTCATAAAACCTCTCCAGGAGCTGAACACTGGTGCTTTTCCCACAGCCGCTGCTCCCAACAAATGCTAAAGTCTGACCAGGTTTCACTGACACAACCAGGCCCTTCAACACTTGGATGTCTGGACGAGTTGGGTACGTGAATTTGCAGTTCAGGAACTGTATTTCACCTTTGAATGTGTCCTACAGAAGGATAGCGATAAATTTGAGAATCATTTGTCCACACTTTGACATCCTATCAAGTATGATTTGGTTTATTTACAAAAGTCACCTACCCATTGCTCTCCAGATGTCTTGCTTGTGCTTATTTTAGGCACTCGATCTATAAGTTTGAAAAACTGAGAGGCAGCAGTTTTGGCTTTGGCGTAATCTGGGGTGAAAGAAGAAGCTCTACCCAAAGCTGTCCCACTGATCACAACAGCAGAAATAACTCTGAGGGAGCACAACATAAGCCCAGATAAGCATTTCTTTGAACACACAATAAATTATTTTTTAACACGGGGTCTGAAAAAGACTTTACCAACCTGAACACTATCACGTACTGTAAACCTTCCGAGCTAACCAGATAGCCTCCATATCTAAATGAAGCCGCATAAGCCATGAAGATAACACACTGGGCGAAACCAAAACAAAGACCATAAATTTTGGCTCTCTTCTTGGCTGATTTGTAGGGAAGCTCAAGCTTTTGGTCATACAACTCCACAAATGAAGTCTCCTTGGCTAAGCCTGCAATGGTCCTGATGTTGGAAAGAGCCTCACTGGACACCTGTGGGAGAAAGTTTGCATCTTATAGTCTATATCAGATATGGCACTACACTGCCTGGCCAAAAATAAAGTTGCCACCCAAAAAGAAGGTTACACACTCTAATATTTTGTTAGACCATCTTCATCTTTGTTTACAGCAGGAATTCGCTGTGGCATTGTTATGATAAGCTTCTGTAATGTTACAAGATGGATTTCTATCCAGTGTTGCATAAGTTTTTCACCAAAATCTTGTTTCGAGGATGGGAGAATCTGACCACTGCATAAAGTCTTTCCCAGAAAAACCTTAAGATTCTCATTAGTGTTAAGGTCTGGACTCTGTGGTGGCCAATCCGTGTGCGAAAAAGATGTCATGCTATCTTAACCACTCTTTACTGTTTAAGCCCCATGAATCCTGGCACTGTCATTTTTGAATATGCCTGTGCCATTAGGGAAGAAAAAAATCCATTGATGGAATAATCTGGTCAATCAGTGTATTCAGGTAGTCAGCTGACTTCATTCTTTGGGCACAGAAAGTTGCTGAACCCAGACCTGAGCAACCGCAGCAACCCCAGATCATAGTACTGCCCCCACAGGCTTGTACAGTGGGCACTAGGTATGATGGGTTTATCACTTCACCTGCCTCTCTTCTTATCCTGATTCCCCACCATCCCTCCAGTTTTTAATAATGCATTGGACAGTTCTTAACCAAATTTTAATAGTTTCCAATAGTTGCCAGCTGAAAGATAATTATCCATGCTGTAATTGTCCAATAGGAGGTTTGTGCCCATTTGCTTAGTTAAATCCAGGTGGCAACTTCTTTTTTTGCCAGGCAGCATATACCAGTTAATAGTTAGAACTGAAAAACAAGGAAACAAGCTGCTGTCTGAATTTTTTCAAATAGGTAATAGCCAGTGGAGCTCACCTGGCCGGCTGTTTCCATAGCTTTTTTATCTTCATTTGCAAATCCTGTCAACATCTTCGCTTGAAAAACCCCAGACAGGCCAATGAGTGGCAGGAAGCATAAAATGACTAACGTTAACTTCCAACTGAAGTAGAAAGCAATGATGAAAGACGCTCCAATGTTGGTCAGTGAGTTGACGATCATGCCAATCTGAGATCCAGTTGCCTGAAGAATCATACCATCCAGATGAACAAAGTTATTATGTCACCAATACAAGTCTTTATGAAAAGCTTTTTGTCTAAAAAGTTGATGCAGGCTTTAAATTCTCGTATTTACCCCTTGCACCATGGATGCGTCAGTGGCCAGTCGGGTAGTCAGAGCTCCTGGGCTGTTTCTGGGGTCATCAAACCAGCCGACCTCCTGTTTTAACATGGCTTGGAAGCCTATTTTCCTCAGACGCCTGGTCAGTAGCTCACCGGACTTGGCAAAAGCATACCCCTGAAAGAGTCAACCAGTCAATCCATAAATGTGAGAAAAAACATGTTTATCTCATCCTTTGTTTTATAATGATAGTATAAATTAGGTTGCTTACCTGTAAAAACTGTGAGAAGACGCTCATCACAGCCACAACACAAAACAGAACACATATCCTGTCGATCTGAATCCTCTGATCATCCAGGTCAGGAATAGCAAACGTCTGGAGATACAAGTTTCAGAGATAATTTGCCTAATGAAACATAAATCTAGCTTTGTAGAATTTATGAGGAACACAACACTCACCCCAAGTATCTGGCTGAACAGGACAGCATAGATAGGATTGACAGAGCCGTTCACAGCTGCTCCCAGTGATCCCAGCAGCATGTAAGGCCATTCTGGTTGGTTGTATTTGAGGATACGAGCCACTGGAGCCGGCTCTACCTCTTCCTCTTCCTCTGGATTTTCTTCAAATACCTGAGTTGCTGGTGTGATCATCACGTCCGGGAGGATCTTGAGGCTGCTTGTTGATAGAGTGCTCTGAGTTCTGGGTCGGACAAGGCTCCTGTGGGAGTTACGTTGAAAGCATCAAGTTATTTCATAGTAATTCATTAATATTAATACCCACATTTGTTTTCTGATGGGATCTTTTTGATGTGGATGGCATACCTTTTACTGGATCTGCAGCTTCCACTCCTTGCTTTTATATCAAAGTCATCAAGAGGTTCACTGATTTCATCTGACAGGGAAAAAAAATCACATATTGAGGCATCTGAAGAGACGGTTTGTGTTAGGGTCACAAGGGGCCTCTTGAGCAAAACAACAACTGAGCAAGGTCCTTTTTGTTTCCTGAACTCAACTAGAAGTGGACTTAAATAAATAATCTTAAGTTATCCCAACACAGAATAATTATTAAACTTTACTAGGGTCATAAAGTCATGCTTACTTAGTTTCTTAAAGTCAATTCATTGGATTTACAGTGTACCAATGACTGCAGTATCTTTCCTGCATGACTCAGTAGTTTATAGCATTTTTATTTCTACTTAAATAAAGGCACAGCCCATAATTTCAGCTGATATGTATTGATAAGATGTGGAGTATTATGATGATTTGAAGTGATTTTTTATACCATTGGTTGTGTTGGTTGGATCTTGGTTTTGCAGGGTGACCAAGGTAAAGTAGACACCTTTCCTCTCTAGCAGCTCAGTGTGTGTCCCCCTCTCCACAGCCCGTCCATGTTCAAACCCAATGATGACGTCTGCATTTCTGATTGTTGAAAGACGATGAGCTATGGAGATTGTCGTCCTTCCCTGTCGCACCTGAGTGTATCATAGAATAAGGGCGTCAGCATCATTCTACCACGTTTGTGTAGCATGCGTGCAGAGAGTCTGACCTTATCCAGAGCCTCCTGAACAACAGCCTCACTCTCATTGTCCAGGGCAGACGTGGCCATATCCAACAGCAGAATCTTTGGGTTTCGTATCAGAGCTCTAGCGATAGCAATCCTCTGTTTCTGACCTCCACTCATCTGACCTCCACCTTCTCCGACCATAGTATCAAATTTCTAATGAAGAAGAAGCAGCATCATCATTTTCATGACGTATTTCTCAATGAAAAAATGGTGGATAAAAATGAAGTCAGTTTACAAAATACCTGTGGAAGATCCATTATAAAACTGTAAGCATTAGCCTGTTTTGTTGCCTGGATGATGTCCTCCATTGTTACGCCAGGGCGACCATATCGAATGTTTTCTGCAATGGTTGTAGCAAAAAGCACTGGCTCCTGTTCTACTATTCCAATGAGAGATCGGAGCCACTGGATGTTTAGAGAGCGAATGTCATGACCGTCCAAAGTCACCTAAAGAAAACAAAAAAAGTTTAAATCACCAAACAGTGAAGACTTTTCAGCGCTGTCTTGTTTGCCTCTTCAGTTGCTCAGATAGATACCATTCCATCCTTTGGGTCATAAAATCTCTGGATAAGCTGAATTGCAGAGCTTTTTCCTGATCCACTCGGCCCCACAAAAGCAGTAGTTTCTCCTGCTTTGATTTGCATGTTCAGGTCATCTAAGATCTAAAGAGGTAGATGTTGTTAAGTTTGATTTCAAGAGATGAGACAAAGACTAACAGTGTAGTTAAAGTTATGTACCTTGACTTCAGGCCGTGATGGGTAGAAGAATGAAACGTTGTGAAACTCAATTATGCCTTTGATTTTCTCCAATTTGTGACCTTCCTCAGAGAAACAATCAATCTCTGGCACCTGTGGATATAACGGTACAGAAGTTTATCTCACAGTGAACTTTTTTGCTCTTACAATCAATTATGAGATGACTCATGCTTATATTGAGTCCAGAGCATCCTGATTTACCCGGTCAATTGTGTCAAAGATGGTCTTTGCTGCTGCACGACCTGAGGCAAAAGCCTCCAGGCACGGGGAGGCCTGTCCCAGGTTCATCGCTGCCATTAGCACTCCAAAGAATACCTGGACATAAAATACAGCTGCTGTATTTGAAGACTATGAAGTATCATTAATAAAATATTTTCAATATGACATACCTGAATAAGAGTACCAGGAGACAGCTCTTTGGTGTCAATGACCAGTTTAGATCCATACCAAAAGGCCAAAGCGAAACAAAGGAAAATAATGCACCACAGGTATCCTTGAAAAATGCCGATGATTGCGCCCTTTTTCACACCCCAAGTCTGAGCTTCTGCAAGGTTTCTGTCATATCTGTGCAAAAATAATAACTCTTAATATTTAGCTATGAAGGAAATCTTCCTGTGGTTTTTAAAGACTATTAAGATACCTCTCAGCTTCTTTCTCCTCCCCACCGAAAGCTGCTACAGTTCTGATGGATGACAGAACCTCGTCGGCCACTGCACCTGCCTTGGCATATGCCTTCAGCTCTCGCCCTGTCAGCCTGGCTACAGCCTGATGCAGAGGAGAGGAAATGATGCAAAAACATGACATTTGATTTCAGAGGTCAAAACTCGACCAATAGTGTTTCTTGGTTTCTGAATGAAGCATTATGTATCTTAATAAATGTTCTAAACTTATGTCATTTTGGCTGCAATAATGCAATATACTGATGACAACAAAAGGTTTGCCCAATGTTACAAAATATTGAATGCTCTGTCCATTTAGGTTTATATCCATCAAAATCATGCATCAAAAAGACATTTATGCACATCAGCTCAAGTAAAACTCCTGTTTTGAAAAGATCAAGAGTTGGTGTTAAGATGTAAGGTATCTTTTTATGACAATCTATATCTCACCATGGCCATAAGTCCAGCAGCTACACCAATCAGAGGGCTCACAGCTATGACCACCAGAGTCAGCTTCCACCCGCCAATGAACCCGACCATGAAGCCAAACACAAACGTGGAGATCCTCTCGATGAAGATGGACACCTGGTCAGCTATGGCGTTGTTGATCTTGTTGATGTCACTGTGGGGGGACAGGAACACTAAAGCACTGATAACACTGATAATGGCCTGATATGCAGATAAAGAGGCTCGGCTCACTCTGATATCCTCGTGTTCAGTTCACCAACAGAGTTGCAGTCAAACCAGCCGATCTCCATCTGCATTACTTTTCTGAAATAAGTCTTTCTTATTCTGTGGATTTGTCTTGCAGCTGAAGACACCCAGAGTGTGATCTACCAGAGTGAACAACAGAGTGCTGAAACCCATTTCTTAATCATGAGAAAGATCCTTAAAATAGACTTTAAGACTTACCTGGAAATAACTCACAACCAGAACTCCTACTCCAATTCCGATGTAGTAATATGCAAACATGGTCATCTGACCTTCAATATCCACCCTGCAGGGAACATAAAATGAGTACATCAGCCTCTCTCTCTCATGTCATCCATTAACTGAAGGACTTACCCACAGGTCACAGTGCTGTTTTCAGGTGTTACATATTCAGAACCATCAGTCCAATGAATGGTGCCATTGATGCATGTCTTGTTTGGGTTTTTCAGTTCCTGAACCTCCTGCTCGTAGGCCACAAACGTGTTTGTCATCATGCCGTAAACCAGGAGCATGAGAGGGGAAGCTGCTCCGTGTATGAGGGCACACAAACCCCCAATTACCATCATCGCAACATCTCTGGCAGTGGCAAAACGAAACTGCAATGAAGAGCACGTTTGGAGGAAGGATTAAAATATTTTACACAATTAAGAAAGTAATATTCTCCAATAAGTAAGAGTCCTCAAGATACTGATAAAGAAATATTTGTAGAGCCAAAACTTTTGCATGTTGTATTTTTTTTTTTTTGCTTCAAGTTTTTTACTTCAAATATGCCTGGTTTTAAGAATCTGTGTTTCATCAGCTCGATCAAGAAAAGAAAAAACAAAACAAAAAAAACACAAAAGCAGGGATATTAACAGATTTTTTAAATCATTTTTCAGCTAGGAGGGAACATTTTATCATAATAAGCACAAAGAAAGACAGATTATTACCAACTGGAAGCATCCAACACTGGGTATTTTTTCGTTTTTCTTCTCATTTCTACAAAAGATCAAAGTAAAGTTAAAGAATTTGATCACAACCACAACTACAACATCTGAAACATCATTTCAAACTTACCCACTCTCAATGTCTGCAATAACAGAGACAAAAATAGAATTAGATGTTTTGGTTTATATAAATCACTGCTGTGTCAAAAATTTCTCTCCATTTCTCAGTAAGACAGAGCTCACCTTTTCCATTCTCTCCTGGTGTTGAAACTTTGATTGATTTCTTCATGTTTGCTGTCCTACCTCAGTCAGGTGTGACCTTACAAAGCACTGTCGATTCGAAACAATGGTTTCAGAGTTAAAGCTCAAAATGCTTAACTTTATCAGGATTTGTAGCTTTGCAGATTTTAAAATATTAGTATTTCTATTGCATCTGCATAAGTAGTACCAGTATTTGAGATGTAAAATTCATTTGGGTATTTTTCTTATAAATCTATTAGCTAATGTTTATCTCATGGCTAGGACACCAACCCTAAACTTTCAAGGAAAAAAAGTCAAATAGTGATAATCCTGGTTGAGTAATATCACAATACAGCAGTTTATCAGGATAGAAAATCAAAACCTACTGTGCGTCGATGACTCTCCTTTCTTCAGGAACACATGTACATCACTGAGGCTCATCAGAGAAAATTCCTATCTTAACTATAATATTTTTGCGTAACCGCTGCCTCTCCTTCTCATTATCTACGCCTCCATTAGAGTGATAAGACCTGTGTCAGCAGTATGACCTTCACCAAACTGCCTTTGTACTGCAAAATTTAATCACTAAACCAAAGAGTAGATTATGTTATTGGTGAAACCTCTGTCTCTGAACTCATGCTGCAAACTTGTTTCGTCATGTGAACTATTATTTCATATAGGAACTATTGGTATTTGAATGGTACTATTTGCTGATTGCTTATCATATGTAGTTGTAAACTGGGTTAAATGACCACAAGGCCATTTGTCTTTGTCCGATACCGTCCCTGTAAACATAGCCCAGTTTATTTTGAATTTAATACCTGTTTGTCAATCATTTTGCCTTCTGAATTTTATGGGGGAAAAGAACATTTCATGATCATCCCAACAGGATAAAATTGCAATCCTGGCAACATTTTACTTACATTCCAGATATATATGAATTAATTATTGATCTAAGATAGTTTCTAAAGTTTCACAGTTGTGTTTCATTTGTAGTTATCTTGTGCATATACATTGTTATCTTTTATTTGTTTACTAGATTTGTCGATGGAGACACATTCACAGTGATTAAGCAGAAGCTCGGGGTTAATGCCCGCTGGGATAAGTAATGGGAGATCTCTGCTCAGAGTCTGCTCCTTTTTACAACCTGTTATTATTCACAACAGATGATTGATAATAAAACAGGAAGCCGTGAGCTGAAGGTTTCCTGAGTGAGAATCCTGTTTTAACAACTGTGTGTAAATAAAGCAGCGTGTGGTCTTCAATTTAAGCTCATTGTATTTATCTTTAACCCCTTTTTCACTTTTCTCTTATATTCTCAAAAAGGGAAACTAATGCCTGCTTACAAGTTGAAGGATGTTGCCATTATCATAATTTCATGAAGCTTCTTCTAGTGACTAGAAAAAGACTGGAAACAGCCAAAATTATTAGTGGTATTGAAAAGGTTGTTGGTTTGGTGGCTTGGCTAACAATTGGTCTTAATGAAAAATGGAAAATGTATTCGTAGGTTATCAGATTTAAATTTAAGTTCACAAAAATTGTAACTTAACTGTCATATTAACTTCAGTCTCTTTAGTAACACCTAAGAATGACAGACTGGACTTTATGGTGTTTGTAAAAAAGTTAGACTGTTTTTAATCAAAGCACCCTCTCTTAATTTTCTTTGAACAGTGTCTTTTTTAACTCAAAGATAATCAAAATGACAAAATAATGGCATAACTTTATTACCAAATGATGTCTCCTCGTCTTAAAAAGAACCAAACTTTATTGTGAACAATATTGTGTTCAGAACATAGATTCAGAATTGGGCAGAGTGGACCTTTAAACTGCCTGGAAAAGAGCACCATCTAGTTGGCTCTTTGTGTTACTGCCAATATGTACTGTAGTGTTACAGTGGTGATAATAAGCTGATTGTGTACTTTGTGTTACAGCTCTGACTACGTGAAAAAGAACAGGAGAGAAACAAGAATCAATAAACCCAGGTTTTGATCATCCGTCAGCAACCTCTGAGAACCACTTAAATGGTACATCCCATGACAGCAGTTTGCAGCAGTTTGGTGTGTTAAACAACTCAGCATGCTTTACATGTAGATAGAGACCTAGTTTATGAAGGTCCAGGGCATCACAATGGCTCAGTATTTTTGATAGCACAATGGTACATGTACCATGTGACTGTAATGTATGACTGAAGAATGGGTGTCATTAAACAGTCAAACCCACCCCGGGCCTTGTGTCATGGTACCACTAGCAATGAGGAGAGTGGGGTAAATTGGGCCAAGTTCTAATTCTGCTGTTTTTCAAATTTGAAGTCTTTTTGAAGATTTTGATGCTGAAAACTTCAGTGTTAGAAATTCATACTGAATTCATACTTCCATGCTTTAAAACTGTGGAATTATACAGTTCATGTAATACCATGATGTAATTTATGGGCCCTCCAGCAGATGGTGCTGTTTACACCCCGCCCCATAGAGAAGGGACACCACAGAGGCACCGGGGTGTCCCGGAAGTCCCGTGGAAGTAAACCTCATACGGAGAAAGTATGAAAACCTCTCCTAATTCTTTATTATACAAGCGAAGTTCACACCCACGGTTCACACCCTGTTATCTGGGCTGCGACAAGGATTAATGCTGTGACTACGGAGGATAAACACGTAGGTTTTCTGGTCGTTACTTTGATGCTCTCTATTAAAATGATGAAGAACCAGTTCATCCAGGTTTAGCAACTATCTGTGTCATTGAAATGTGAAACAAATGTAGCTTAAAACAGCTGTTTACTACGTGGTTTTTCAGAATGGTTTAGTTTTTTTTTATTCATATATTTATTTATTTTTTGGTCGATCCGAATAAAGTCATTTTATTCTGCTTTTGCTCAACCCCAGCAGCATTTTAGCTACTTTTATTTTATTTATTTATTTTTTTTTTTAACACTTTTCACTCGAATATGTTTCCTCTGTATTAGACAAAATCTCATATTTAACATTTAAGGACCTTTAGAAAAGCACAATACCGCCACATGTTATTCCTGTTTCCTTTATCATGTTTGATGTCACTTATAAAGCCACCATGTTACCACCAACTGAATTACTTTTGACAGCAGGTACAACTGCATAGAGGATTATGAAATAACACAAGGAGAAAACTTTTTGTTCCCATTGAATTACATACTTTAAACAATATTTGGTCAAGTACCATTTACTTGTTAGATTGGATTTTACTGTATTTTTTAATCTAATGCTTATAACTATTCCAAGCAAATTAAAGCAAATATTTCCACTCAGCCTTACAGCCACTTGTGCTGAAACCTGTAATTTCTGAATATGTCCTGACTTGTATATTGTGGTAGTGTGTGATGCACAAGGAATAGACCGTGATAATAAACTTAAGAGTCATCTCATAAGAATGCAATTTCATGTTGAACTGTGTAGGTGAGTTCTTCCTGAAAGCATGTGAGTGATGGGCTGCTTACCCATCTAACATGTGAACATGTTTCACCTTGTTCCAGCTCAGTCTTTCAACCTTTCCCCCCCATACACTATGAATTTCTGTAGAGCCTAAGTTTTCGTGTGCGTTGTGGCTCAAACCAGTTATGTGACTTTTGTATGTTGCATACAAAATTAAATGTTATGTCATGCTTTCAGATTATTTTTTCTTATTAAAGCAGTAGTCTGTTTTGTTGGAAATTTCTCACTACAAATTAGCTATTTCACAAACAGTATGACAACTTATGTTTTTCCTCCTTCCATAGAAAATGTTCCTGTTTATTCTGGCTTTAGTGCCCCTCTGGTTCGTTTATCGCTGGTACAGAGAGAGAGAAAGAGTGACCAACAAAGAGGATAAATATGTCTACATCACTGGCTGTGACACTGGCTTTGGGAACCTCCTCGCCAAGCACCTGGACAAGCTGGGTTTCCAAGTGATCGCAGGCTGTTACACAGAGAAAGGTGAGGATGAGCTGAAGAAAACAGCCTCTGACAGACTGACAACCATCCACCTGGACGTCACTGACTCTGAGAGTGTGGCAAAGGCAGCAGCTTCCATCAAGACTCTGGTTGGAGAAAAATGTAAGTGGACTTTAAGTGTCATGTCTATTTTCTTTTTGATGAGATGTTTGTAACATTTGCCTTCTCATGTTTAAATCTGAGTCATGATAATTGTGTTGATATTTATACTCCCTCTTGATGACAGCTGGAGGGAAAAACTAGACCCTTTCGTAGTCAGACTTTACCACAAGAAGTTTTAGCTTGAAGTTTGACTGTTTGACTTTACTTAGAAACCAGAAAGAGAAGTTTCTGTACCTTCTGTCAATGTAACAGAATGACTACAAACACAGTCTACTCAGCTTTTGTTGACATTGAGAAAAACAACAGAATGACACAAAGTGACAAGAATGACCGACTCAAAGAATGGTGGGGTAAAAAAGGGGATAGAGATATAGAATTTTATGGGACTTTT
Organism: Thalassoma bifasciatum; assembly: GCA_008086565.1. Lineage (NCBI taxonomy): Eukaryota > Metazoa > Chordata > Actinopteri > Labriformes > Labridae > Thalassoma > Thalassoma bifasciatum. Next base: position 151,115 of record RPOG01000921.1, read on the forward strand.
ATTGCACAGTTAAAATACACAATGCTCAGGAAATCTGAGTTTTACCAAATGTTTATCCGAAGGACAAAGTTGCTGTATAGTTGCAATGTGTAACACTGTAGAAATGAGTATCAAATGGCATTAAATGTGTTAAAGGAAATACAGAGTGCTTTGTCAAACAATTTCAAAAGTTGCAACAGTATGCTCATCTCAGTGAGTTTCTCTTGTCGCTCTCCTGTTTTTTGCAGACCTGTGGGCTGTCGTGAACAACGCCGGAGTTGGTATGCCAGGTGGCCCCAATGACTGGCTCACCATAGAGGATCATAAGTCTATGCTAGCCGTCAATCTTGTAGGTGTCATTGATGTAACCCTGAGCGTCCTGCCCCTCATAAAAAAGGCCAGAGGCAGAGTGGTGAATGTATCAAGTGTGTTTGGGCGCATCAGCACAGTGGGTGGATCATATTCTATCTCCAAGTACGGAGTGGAGGCCTTCACAGACAGCCTGCGGTGAGAGGAAACAACACTTTTCAACAATGCTAAAGATTTTCACAAGTGCTGCCTTTACTTATAGCGACCTGTTTGTGCATTTCAGTCTTAACATGGCACACTTTGGAGTAAAGGTGTCCTGCTTGGAGCCGGGCTTCTTCAGGACAGGTCTGACTGATACGCAGATGCTCAGGAACAGTATTACAAAACTTTGGGACAGATTGCCTCAGGATGTGAAGGATGACTATGGACCCTCCTTCTTGGAGACATGTGAGTTACATACAAAGTGAAACAATGGACCTTCAATGGAAATTTTAGAAGATTAACTCAAAAGTTTATATGACTGTAAACTACAATATGTCTGTGTGAATTCCTTCTCTTTCAGCCCTGGACAAGTGTGAAGTCAGGATCAAACAGCTGGCAGACTGGGACCTGATGAAGGTGGTGAAGTGTATGGAGCATGCTGTCTCTGCCATTCACCCTCGAGCTCGTTACTCTGTGGGATGGGATGCAAAGTTTCTCTGGCTGCCTCTGTCCTACATGCCCACCTGGATCTGTGACAGACTTATACATAGAGGTGGTCCTAAACCACAAGCATCTGTACTGTAGTTTTTTAACATTGGTTGGATTTAATACCAAGAACTCTTACTCTAACGAATATTTGAAATGACTGGTCATAACTAGTGGCAGCTTTATCTTGTTCCTGAAATACTAGATGAATCTAATTTCCTGTATAATAAATCTTGTTTACCTTCTATTTGTTCCGTTAAATTACTCCAATGAATATTATCAGGCTTTCACTGTAATAAGAATATCTAAATCTAGGCGAAAGTTTACCACAAAGCTCACACAAAGATCACATGATATTGATATGTTTACAACCTTATGTTTTAAGAATTTATTAGCATCAGTGAAGAATTTTAGTCTACCAAATCTTAGTTGAAATCGGCGTGTGAGCTTTCTGTTTTAGGAACACAAAGAATGACAGACTGAGCTTTAATTGTTTGTAAAACATTTAAGGACTGACTATTTGAACTGTGATATCATTTTCTCGATTGTATACTCTGTGTCTGTACAGTTGGGGAAGAAAGACTTACATACAAGTTATGAAGTCTATTTTTGTCTTTTATTGACCTGCTCATTTTTAATATCCCTGTTTATGCATCCTGACCTATTCACCATGCAAAGTTCAAAGATTGTTTATTTGGCATGTTTTTCTTCTGTGTGCTAATTACATTTCTTTGTGTACAGTGTGCATAGTTTTGCTACTTAAAAAAACCCAAACAAACATTGCAGGTGTTAGTCGACTGTTTTAACAATATATAATATAACTTCTATATAATATATATGAGGCAGACACATGGTGAAATATTTTGGGCATTTCACTACTTTTATTGCAAGATTGTGTCTTGCAGTTAATCAAAACCCAAAATGCATTGTCTTTATGTATTAAGTAGAATGGATCATGAAGTCAATCAGTAAACAGCACCATCTAGTGGCCTCTTGTTGTAGCTGCCGTATCCAGCTTTTTTGCATTAGATGATGCAAGAATTAAAGTTTTTAAAAAGAAAACAAGTTAATATTATTTTAAACAAGCGAGTAAACATTATTTGAAAATGAATGAAAAGGAATTACTGTGGCAAAATTGCTTATTTTCAGAGAGAAAACAGAAAGCAAAGCTGCAGCTTCCTTCGTGTTAACATAGATCACGAGGACAAAAAACATCGTGATCATTTTTCAAATCTCAGTTTTCCACTTTAAATTTTGTTTTCGTGCCACTCCAGCAGGTGGCACTGTTAAGGTGTTTATATTAAACATTGGTCCCGGAAGTCACAGAGAGAAGTCACTCACGCTCAAAGTGAGTTGATCGAGGTCCTGAACTTTTACGGCCCCTCTCACTGATTCTCTGTGGTAAGTTTCACATCCTGATGCTCTGACATGCGACTATGGGGCTGCGGAGATAAAATACATGAAGTGTTGTTTGTTCCACTTTAGGATCATGTTTGAGTTATGTTTTGGACCGTGACGTGTCAAACAGTATGACAACTTTTGTTTTTCCTCCTTCCATAGAAAATGTTCCTGTTTATTCTGGCATTAGTGCCCCTCTGGTTCGTTTATCGCTGGTACAGAGAGAGAGAAAGAGTGACCAACAAAGAGGATAAATATGTCTACATCACTGGCTGTGACACTGGCTTTGGGAACCTCCTCGCCAAGCACCTGGACAAGCTGGGTTTCCGAGTGATCGCAGGCTGTTACACAGAGAAAGGTGAGGATGAGCTGAAGAAAACAGCCTCTGACAGACTGACAACCATCCACCTGGACGTCACTGACTCTGAGAGTGTGGCAAAGGCAGCAGCTTCCATCAAGACTCTGGTTGGAGAAAAATGTAAGTGATTTTTTTTACAGATATGCTTTCAGATTTTATCCTCAGCTAGTGACGTCATAATTGAAACCAGGTCATGTTTGTTATTATCATTCTTGTGTTATCACCTGTCATCCTCTTTGTTGACAGCTGAAGGTAAACTATTACCCCTGTCAAATCTGACTGTCACATGAAGTTATGGGATTTCTCTTGCTACTTAAATATTACTTATAAAGAATATGAAAAGGAAGTGAACTATTTCTGTATTTTGTCGCTGTTTTCACTGATGACATCCAAATCCCTCAACCCTCTACAACTGCCTTTCTGATGCTGATACTGATGCCTGAGGGGACAGAGCCTTCTCTATTGGTGGCTCCCATAACACATCCACTGCCTTCAAGACCAAATCAAAAACATACCAGACTGATAGTCACACCTCTTCTGCTCTACCTTTAACTTTTAATTTCTCTATGATCTACATATTAAGCAAAAAGTGACATGTACTATTTTAATCTTTCTCTTAACATGCACCTTTCCTTTAACTGCATTTGCTTTTCTTTCCTGGCTTTGCATTTTCTTTACTGCTATTTCACTATTTTGTTATATACTTACAGTGTTTTTATCCTGCGTTTTCATCCTTTTACTTTGTGATGCATCTTTGGGTCTCTGAAAAGCAGAACATAATTAAAATGTACCTCTATTATTTGATTGAGGTATGACAAGAATTTTCAGGAAAGGTTAACAAAAAACTGCATATCAAAACCTGAAAAATGCACATTTAAAAATGGATACTGGACAATAATTAACAAATGGGCCAACATGCTCATCTCCATGATTTTCTCTTGTTGCTCTCCTGTTTTTGCAGACCTGTGGGCTGTCGTGAACAACGCTGGAATCGGTATGCCCTCTGGTCCAAATGACTGGCTCACCATAGAGGATCATAAGTCTATGCTAGCCGTCAATCTTGTAGGTGTCATTGATGTAACCCTGAGCGTCCTGCCCCTCATAAAAAAGGCCAGAGGCAGAGTGGTGAATGTATCAAGTGTGTTTGGGCGCATCAGTACGTTTGGTGGATCGTATTGTATCTCCAAGTACGGAGTGGAGGCCTTCACAGACAGCCTGCGGTGAGAGGAAACAACACTTTTCAACAGTGCTAAAGATTTTCACAAGTGCTGTCTTCACTTATAGCGACCTGTTTGTGCATTTCAGTCTAAACATGGCACACTATGGAGTAAAGGTGTCCTGCTTGGAGCCGGGCTTCTTCAGGACAAGTCTGACTGATTTAGACCTCACCAAAGCCTACATTACCAAACTTTGGGACAGATTGCCTCAGGATGTGAAGGACGACTATGGACCCACCTTTCTGGAGTCATGTAAGCCCCCCCCCCCCCNAAATATGTATGTCTTTATTTCTTCTCTTTTAGCCTTAGTGGTTTGGGAGCGGAGTGTTGAACAGCTGGCAGACTGGGACTTGATGAAGGTGGTGAACTGTATGGAGCATGGCGTCTCTGCTGTTCACCCTCGGGCTCGTTACTCTGTGGGATGGGACGCAAAGTTTCTCTGGCTTCCTCTGTCCTACATGCCCACCTGGATCTGTGACAGTTTCATACATAAAAATAGTCCCAAACCACAAGTATCCGTAATGTAGTCTCTTTGTCGCTTGGATCTAATAAAAAGGGCTCTCACTCAGTTTAATTACTGGACTTAAATTTAGGTTAATTCTATTGTCAGCTCCATATGATTTTCACCAGAATGAATAAATCTAATTTTTGTACAATAAAACATGCCTGCCTTTTTATTTGTGTCTTTTGCATAATGTTTACATAAGGATCACGTTATAGAACTTTTGGTGGACTTTGACTCCTCTGTCTCTGTTGAGACCAACTATTATGAGTTGTTTTCAGACAGTGTGCTCTCTATGTGTGAGGACAAGCTGCTTCAGTGAACTCAGTGGGCAGTGCAGTTGAGGTTTTGAGTTTAGTTTTGCATTTTAAATTGGATTTCAGGTAAAGTAATCAAAGACAGAGGTCATGTAATCTCAGTTTGTGTATTACACAATCCCCATAGGGGTGAAAGCGTCAGCCCTGCATGGACCTTGACTCCTTATGCAGACATACTGACCTGTAATGACACAATAACACGACCAGAGTGGAAGCTTTGTTGCAGAGAGGATCGTGGCTGCGTCAAGTGAACTCACACTCCCTGATGTAAAAGGAGACAAAAAATCTTCAGTCATGGTATGTTTGGCATAATGTCATTTATAGTGTGTGGTTTTTTGAGTAATTTCAATAAGCTTTAGTCTTCATGTGGAGCACTAGCATGGCTTGCATTCAGATCACAGATATATAGTAGCTGCAAAAAATGATTGAACAATTTCATAGATAGTTTTTCCTCCTCAAAATAACAACAAAAAAAAAAAACTGTTGGCATTTTGGTATATCAAAATATTAAGGAGGTACCTAAACGGGATTAAGCTGGGTCATTTATTGCCTTTGAAAATGACAGTGGTAATTTTGGCGGTACACATCAAACTGACCTTTGGGAAATATTGTTAATCATGCACAATGTGTTTTACAGTCACTTAATGTTTAACCAAATGCACATATTTGTTTTAGTTTTATATTTAACAAATACTTTAAAAGCTGTGTTTTTATTTGCCCGTGAAATTAAAAACAACGGAGTCACTGGTTAAGCAGTTACCTTTTCTATCATATAAGTGTGGGTGTGGAGGGTGTTCAGATAAAGACAAATGTTGAGCAAAATGGAGTTCTTGTGTGAGTAGAAGTGCTTCAGAGTTGTGTAAAATTCAAAGACAAAAATCTGTTGTTGTCCCATAGATTCTATCATAGGTTCATTTCTAACATGTGGACTCAGCTGCTCATGTAAAGATTTGATAAGACCTTTTTTTCCAGATTTCTTTTTTTAGCCCTTTGAGTAAGATATTTGTATTGCTTATTCAAAATTTCAATAGGTTATCTTATATGAATACATGCATGTATTTAGAAAAAGTGAATAAAACATTCAATCCTCCTTTTCCCAGTAACACTGTGAGTGTAATGTCCAGCACGTTTGCAAATATGCAGTTATGAGTTTGAACCACTAGAGGTTGCTGAATTGAAACCAAAGAGCCTCCTGCAACAATTATACTGGCAATTTGATAGATACTTTCATGATGAAATGTTAACTTAGTACTGAACTATATCTGTATTTTTTACATGTTATGGGGTAAATACATTTTAGGATTGTTTTTGATTCAGTTGGAGGGGGTTTTAACAGCCCCTTTACAAAATGTGACAGATTTTGACTCTGAAAGTTAAATTTGAACATACCTTCACTGCAAAAACTCGACAGCTTACCCGGCACATTTTTCTAATTGCTTGTCAAATATGTCATCACACTTGATAGAAGACACACCTGCCTTAAAATTTTAGTGAGATATTGGATCTTGTTTTTAGATGGATCATCTTGAATGTCTTGATCAGTGAAACAGTCTTAAAAACACCTTTATTTGAGACATTTCTCAGATGAAACAAGCTATTAATGGTCGTCATAATGTTTTTAAGTTGCTGAGTTATTTGTTAAAGATAAATAATCTTGTCACAGAAATAGACTCAGCTTGAACTGATAAAACAAATCTGTATTTAATTCTGCAAGAAAATATGGCTAAAATGAGTTTTCACAGCTGTTTTCAAGGTCTCTCTTATGTAGTAAACCCTACATCTAATTTCTTTTGTCAAGCTATCTTACCAAGAATATTTTTACTTGTTCCATTGGCAGATGTTTTTGTGTAATTACAAGTAAAAATATCTGGTATAAACTTTTTTTTAAACTTGTATTTTAAATGGCTCTTTCCCTGTGTATAGAAAATGGTACTAGCATTTATGTAATAAAAGAATATGTTTCAACAGGAGCATAACAAATTTTTTATTTGTATCAAGAAAAATGCCCTTGTTGTGATAATACATTAATTTCAAGGTATTTCTAGGTTTGTTGATGTTGGGTATCTTTACTTGCTTTGGAAAGTCTTAACAAGCCAAATTTTCTTGTTCTGTTGGCAGACAATTTTGCTTTGTTTAAATAAAATACCCCCAAATTTTGTATATTTCTCTTGTTTTCGAAGGCTGGATTTTTGTAGTATTTGTTCTGTGTGATGTTAAGAACTGAAGAAATCTTTTCTCCTTCTAGGTGACAACCGAGAGTCTAGTAACATATTTATTGGAGGTAAGTTAATTTGTCTTCACTGTCAGCTTCAGCCTCAATTTTTGTATATTCTCAAAATCATCTTAAAGGGGAATCACGTTGAATATGTAGAGAAGAAAAAAAAATTCTCCTTTCTATGTTGTAGGTAATCCTCTCACACCTGGCCTTGTCCTGTGTTGTACTTCTGGTTACTCTCGCCACAATTCGCCGGTTCATCAGAGAGTCTTACAAAGTGGAGAGTCTCCATCAGAAACATGTTTTCATCACCGGCTGTGACAGTGGCTTTGGAAACCTTCTGGCCAGACAGCTGGATGGAAAAGGTGTTCACGTCATAGCTGCGTGTCTGACAGAGAAAGGTGCAGCAGATCTGAAAGCAGCGGCCTCCCCCAGGCTGAAGACCCTCCTGCTGGATGTTACAGACAGCTCCAGCATCAGGAGGGCGGTGGAGTTTGTGAGCAGAGAGGTCGGAGAGCGAGGTGAGGGGCACACATGCTCACACAGATAGGGTGCCAGTCAGAGTGAGGCACTGGAGGAGATAAAAAACAACCTGGAGCATCACATCATCAGCTCATCATCCTCCTACTGAAATCCTTACCTCATGGACTGAGCTTTACCAGACAGGAGGAAAGACAGCTTCTGCAGACAAAAATCTGAGTTACACATTGATAAAAAGTTGATCCTGAGTCTGGTGTGAACTTTGGAGAAGCTCTTTTTATTTTCAATGAACAACTTTTGTCTTTCACCTCTTACATCAAGATTATAAAGAACAATGAGAGGTTCTTTTTCAATGTGGAATAATTTGATCCAATTACAGAAGAGGATTAGGGCCAATAATGTTTTTTTTGTAATTATTATCACAGTTTATTCTGAAAAGAAGTCAGAACTCTGAGTTTAAAGTCAGAAATCTGTAATTTTTACAGAATTCTGGCTTTTTTTTATTACTTCCGCCCATCCTAACCCTAACCCTAACCCTAACCCACTTATGGTGTATGCCATTAGCACACCTGAAACTCAGAATTCTGACTTTAATCTTAAAATTCTGACTTTTTTCTCAGAATTCTTAAGTTAAACTCAGAGTTCTTGTGGTCTTAGGATTAACTCTGCACCGTCTGTTCTGACTGCTTATCAAGTACAAGGGGGAAAATTTCCTCCTGTGATTTTTTTCTCAATATTTGTGAGGATGTTTCCAACATCTTCTCAAAAATATCTAGCTTATATTAAGCAATTACTTTTTCCGATATAAGGTATAACAGACCTCATTTACTTAAACGTATACCTCTTCTTTAAATAGAAAAAAGCAAAACTTCTGATTTTTTTGCTCTAAGGTTTTTATCAGAGTTGCATGAATCGATAATATCACAGGCAGTTTTTTTGTCAAAGTGATGGCAGAATATTGTTTTGAAATCATTTAAGTTTCTTTAATGGCAGGAAGATACAATACATTTATATAAACATGCATAGTATGACATTAAAAGTCATAATTGATTATACATGTGAATGGCATTGTATGGAACCATCCATGTAATTTTTAATCAGCTCTATGAAAGAAAATCAAAGTTATAACAAAATAACTTTTAAAATCAGGTCAAATTGACCAAAAGACAACAGGAGGGTTGAGAAAGTTTATTGGACCTTACTTTATTTTTTTTTCAGTGGCCCTAATCCTTTTCTGCACTTTACTGAGATGCAATGCCTCACATCAGCCTGTTTTCATGTCTGCTGTCTCTGCAGGTCTGTGGGGTCTGGTGAATAATGCGGGCAGGTCTGTACCCATCGGGCCCCCAGAGTGGATGCAGATCGAGGACTTCACAAAGGTGTTAGATGTGAATCTGATTGGTGTCATAGATGTAACTCTTCAGTTTCTGCCCCTGGTGAAGAAAGCACGGGGCAGGGTGGTGAATGTGGCCAGCATCTTTGGCAGACTGTCTCTCACCGGTGGTGGATACTGTCTGTCCAAGTGGGGAGTTGAAGCCTTCTCTGACTCTCTCAGGTAACCTCTCTCAGGGTTAATTACACTGAGAATGAGGACAAAAAAAAGAAATGCTTGCTGTTGCATCAAAGTCATATGATGTCCTGTCTTTCCCAGATTGGACATGAGGCAGTTTGGGGTCAAAGTGAGCATCATCGAGCCTGGTTTCTTTAAGACAGCTGTGACACATTTGGATCCAATAGAAGCTGACCTGAAGAGGCTGTGGACCCGCCTCCCTCAGGACGTCAAAGACTCCTATGGGGCCACTTACTTTGATGATTGTAAGTGGCAGCATTACACCCAACAATGAGTTCATCAGATCAAATATTAGATAATTTACGCTGCAAAACTTAGATCTAAACAACACATTATATGTCTTATTTTTAATATGAGTCACAATTTATTGACCAGTCCAGTTATTTCAAGTTATATTAACCTTTACTGCCAGACCTATCCAGAAATAGTCAGAAAATTCAATTTTTTGGAACTGAAGTGTTTGTTAACCTTTTTGACAAATTCCATGAAAAATACTGCTTTATTTATGATGTAGGGTATTTTTTGTATCACATTTGTCACCTTGGGCAGTTTTGCCAAACAATTTAGTAAGTTTATTTCTGTTAAATATGCATTCATTTGATGTAGAAAACACTTATTTAAAAAATGAGTAACTAATTAGATGTTATTTTTACTGCAACTTCTTGAAAATCAGCAAAAATTTTCCTGAAAATATGTGAGTGGATGATTTAATGAGAGCAATCACTTTGAAAAGGGCAACAATACAATGTCAGCTGACTGTAAATCCTCAAGGTGGTAGAGTACACGTCTCTTTGAAGAAACATTCATCACATTGATGACATAGAGATCTTAGAAACTCATGCATCATATATGATACATTTGGCAACATGGGGTTAAGACAAAAATGGGGTATGAATTGATTGTAACAAGTCAAAAAATCTGCTAATGGGGTAAGAAAAAGATTCTCGTTTAAGACATTTTTCTAATTTCAAGCAATTCAGACATAATTTCTGTCTATAAGTGACTTGAAATAAGACGTTTTTCTTGATTTGTCAGTTGAATGTGGCTCATTTTAAAAAATAATAGGACAACTTTTAATATAAATAAGACACAATGACTTGCTTAGGTTTCCGTTTTTGCATTACAGTTACATCTTTCTTCTGTTTCTGTCCCTTAGATTTGAAAGCTCAGGATTTCTCCCTGGGAATCTTGTGCAGCGCCGATCTCTCTAAAGTGACTCGCTGTATGCAGCACGCACTGACCGCTCGGTTCCCACGCATACGTTACAGTGCAGGCTGGGATGCCAAATTTTTCTGGATCCCTCTCTCCTACATGCCTTCATTTGTGTCAGACTTTGTCGTCAAGGTGCTCCTGCCTTTACCCAAGGATGAAAGACCATCTAAATAGACAGTGAAACATTTTTGTAATGTAATAAATCAAACACTCATTGTGACAATAAAAAGAATGACAGTCAAGACTGTGATACAAAATAGGAAATTTATTCATTCATGTTTCAGCAGCAGCAATTTAAAACCATGCGGGTATGTTGTGACCGATCACAGCTTTTTTTTCTTCTCATTATGATAAAAAATAAATCATCCTTTGATAAGTTTATGAAACATCCATCCACATCTGCACCCTCATGGCATGTGATGCTAATCAACAACATACAAATTCGTTTCCATGAGGCAAAAATGGGCACATTCAAGTATTGCTCCAAAACATTTTGGCCAGTGTCCAAAATCACATCATTCATAATGATCATGTTGATTTAAAGTCTGGGTTCACAAGGTATGAATGAGAAGTATGCGGAGCACAAATCTTAAAAACAAAAATATTTTAGCTTTAGATCCAATTAGTTGAGTCTGGTTTTCAGTTTCAGCCCTGAAATGAGGTATATAAACATAAAAGATGAAGTAAATACATCTTCAGTTTTGCTCAGTGCCAATAAAAATATCATAACTAAATAACCTTTGATCTTATAAGTACTGTACATTCATAATGCAGCTTTGTTTATGTCTGTTATTGTGTTTATGCTGAACTATTCATATGCTCTATTTCAAAGATATCCTCTGACAAAAATCTTCCTGTTCAAATTTACAAATATACAGCTTATTTATCAACATTTCTATCAGCAGCTTCAGTGCAAAGATATACATATTGTACATCAGAATAAAGTAAAACATCAACATAAGAATTGGCATAAGAAATATCAGAAGGCATAGTCACATAAGACTTTTTTCTTCATTCTATAGAAATGTGTTTCTCTCTCCTACAACAATTTTAATTTTGTACACAGGCTGCATAAAAAAATAAATTCTGTGCAAATCGTGTTTCTTTTATAAATGTCCCGTCTGAGGGAGACAGGGTTATACGTCGCTGTCCTCTTTCACAAGGTTGGCTGTGTCTTTGAAAGTGTCCTCTGTTGGTGAGTAGGCACTCGGACGAGTTTTCTTCAGAGGTTTGGCGGGGGGCACGAACGGGGAGGGCTCAGGCGCTGAGGGGTCCCCTCCATCTACAGGCTTTTCATCCTTCATCTAAAAAGAAATATACTCTTAGACTTTCTGTTTACATCTTCATCTGAGTCTGTTTATTTCACATCTTGTCTAAACTGACCTCTGAATATGAAGGATTATCAAATGTGGTGCTTGGCTTTAATTTCCTCTTGAATAAGTTCCACCTGGACTCCTACAAACATACAAACAATGACATGGCTTCACGTGTCAATTAATTTGCTGCTGTTGTTTGTGCAGACACAGTGAGTGACTCACCTGCACAGGTTTGGTGGTGACAGAGGATGTGTTTACAATGACGGCGCTTTGATCGGCTCGATACGCTGGGTTCACAAAGTTGTTTTCGAGCTGTTCACCGCTTACGTTAACAGTCACCTGTAGAGAGCCAGGTTATCATGTAATGTTTTAACAGGATTCACATTGATTGTAAACTTTGAGACCATCACTTATGGTCAGAGGGGAAACAGGTAAAATTGCAGGAGAAAGTTTGGATTCCAGTTTTGAAAGGCCACACTGATACCTGTGTAGCGTGTATGACAGCAGCATCACCGGACACTGGAGCAGTGGCATACAACGGGTTCTCAAATGTGATTGGCTGCCTCCCAGGATCAGCAGCAGCAAAGTTCTCATCCTGCAGGAACATATTTTCTGTTATCGATTCAGATGAAATCAGACAAACTGCTGACAGAAGCACTTGAAGAGGTAATGCAACACCAATGTTGTCAATAAATACCACAACAAGGACTTGTTTTGAGTCACAAAATGCTGACGGCTCACTTTCAGCACTCTTGGGAAGGCACTAACTGCTAATAAGCACTGTTCTTACACTCACCATCTGCATGGCTGTGTCGATGAATGACACCCCGATACGTGACGGACCGAGATCAACGTTATCGCCCGAGCGAAACGTCACCCCATTACCCGTGTCAGCAAACTTCACCAGGCTGCTGAGGCTGGTCAAAAACAAGAGAGAGAAAAAAAAAACACTCCATGAAATCTGAACATTTTCTTCATGCAGCGACTCAGTGACAAAATGTGAATCCAAGATACCTGGGTAGTTTGGGCATGGAGGGGATGAAAGATCCTGTGCGTTTGTAGTTGAGGAAAACTCCCACAGCCAAAGCTCCAGTGATCATGATGATGATGACTGCCAGGAGAACAGCCACAGCTAACAGACAAAGAGGATATTCAGATACACGTACACTTGCTTTTCAATAAGAATCAACCAAATGTTTTAGAATTATGTTTGCGTTAGATGGTCCACTGGTTTGCTAAACCATTCGAGGTTGAACAGTGATCAGTTGAAATTTTACATGGTTATCTATTAAGGGAATGTGTGATGACTTTGAGCTGCCAACATCTTCAGAATTTGCTGATATGGCTGTTTCTAACCTGTTTTGTTGCAAAAAAAAAGATAAGCCAGAAGTATGACTTCATCATGTTTGGCCCTTATCTAACCTCAGCATATCAATACTGTACAGCAGCTCCCACACGATGACCAGTGCAGGGGGTGAATTTGTTTTGACATTGAAGAAGATAAAACTCTTTCAAGTAGTCAGTGTAATAAAGTAGTATTAACATGATAATATAAGATATTGTGAGAGACAGTACCTGTGCCTGCTGGGGCACCTCTTGACTTCCCCACCTCACAGTAACTGCCTGTATAACCATAGAGACACCTGCAGAAGGTGATGATAAACGTAGGGAAACAATTATTCAGGGTAAAAAACAAACTTCAAACTGATAAAGTCAATTAATCACTGCTGTGAATGACACCGACTAACTCACTTGCACTTTGGCAGACCACCTTCATCGGTGTAGCACGTTCCACCATTCATGCATCTGCATGCAAGGGGCATTGCAACAGGTGCCTCAATGGCTGCAGGAGCAAAAGCCAGGCAAACACGAAATCAGCAACAACAACGAGCCAACAACATACCAAAACCAGCAGCCAGGCATGTGAGGATGGATTCATGAATGAAAATGAGACAGAAAAAATAAAAAAATAAAAACACCACAGAGTGCAAAGAACAGATGCACACACAGATTACCTGCATCACATTTACTGGAGTCAAACTCCACCGGGGACGAGCCTTGGGGACAGGCACAGGTGTATCCACTCGGTCTGAGGAGACAGAGGTGGCTGCACACGTTCTTACAAGGGTTGGGTACTGTGAAGAAAAGGAAGAGGGTTAAATAAGTTTCATGTCTATTTATATTTTGGATTTGAAGATATTACCCTGTGTGTCCTGACCTGACTGGTTGTGCCGGTGCTCCTGGTATATACGGACTTGAGTCAGCCAGGGGTTGATGGTCAGAACTTTGACTTTGTTTCCGTTCCCAAACTTATTAGTCTTCCACACTTCACCTTTCTCTTTTGTTGTCCAGTACACATGCCCCTCAAATACATCCAAACTGAACGGATGTCCAATGTCTGAAACACAAAGCACCTTGATTACTCTCATTGTTATTTCATTTAAAGTCTTGATGGATGAGTGATACCCATAGAAAGTTAAAATTCTTCATGTGAAACTTTGGTGTTCTGACCTCCTGAAATGACGATCTTTCTCTCTGTGCCATCAGGCTTCATGGACTCAATGATATTTTCTTTAGAGTCACACCAGTAGATCCTGTTTCCATTCAGATAGTCCACAGCCAGACCAGTAGGCCAGCCCAGGTCCTCCTCCCTCACGAGCACCTCTCTGTGCTGACCATCCATCCACGCTGACTCAATCCTTGGTTTCCTGCCCCAGTCTGTCCAATACATCATTCTGCCAACAGGACATGTCATGTTAAAATCAGATACAAAGGGACTAGAGCTGCATCAATTTAAAAATGAGGGCTTCAGCTTCATACCCCAGTGATGGATTAACAACAATAGCAGCAGGCTGATCAAGGTCAGAGTAGATCAACCACTTTCTATATCGCCCATCTAGTTTGGCCACTTCAATCCGATTGGTGCCAGAATCTGTCCAGTAAATGTGTCTGTGAAAGGAGATTGAAAGCACACTGAGAAACTAGCTGAAGCGATGGAAAATCTCTTTAATGGTTCAGAAATATTCTCTGTGAGTTACCCGCCAACCCAGTCCAAAGCGATGCCATCAGGATTAGCGATGTATCTCAGGTTCAGATCCACCTCTTTCACCGGGTTGTTGCCGTGATCGTTAAACGTTGTCATGTAGGCGCGTTTGATGGATCCAAACTGAGATCCTCGACCAAGTACTGTCCAGTAAACAATACCTGTAGCACATCAGGGGGTGAGGTTAACAGAGACAGACTGATGTGTTTTGTACCAATACCAATAGTGAGTAGTCAAGACGGCAGGTAAGTGAGTGGAGCTGATATTCATTTGCAGTAAAAGTGAAAATATTGGTATCAAAATTCAACTCTGACACTTAACTTAATTCAATCGCCTTGAGGCATACTGTTTAGTAAAGGGACTGTGGGGAATTTCGTAGTGATCTCAAAAAAAGTCTTATCTCTAGAAATATGCCTGATCATAATCGACAACTTAGAATGAGATTTTCAGTGCTAAAATAGGTTATTTCTAAATGCTATTTCTCAGCTGCCCGATCGGGTCGAGCAAGTGCACACTGATTTATGACTCCTCAAAGTCTCTCTGTCAACACCAGCCTGCACGAGAGTCAAGATAACCCAGTTTTAAAATGACCTGTCATCAGCTAATTATTGATTTAAAAAAACTGATGCCAACCAGCATCAAAACGCTTGCATTGGCGCCAATTATCAGTCTATTCCTAGTTAACAACATGTAAAGACTTAATGCCTGTATAGTTCCATGCAGGCTTCAAATAGCTTACTGAGTCCTTCTCCCTCTGGATCCCACAGATAGTCCAAAGCTTGAATGTGCTCAGCGTTGTCCACGTAGTCTGAATACTGCTCAGACGACAGGTTGAAACGACGGATTCGTACGTTGTCCGGTAAGAGCAGCACTGGCGGGTTCCCTTCACAGAAAACAACGTTTAGTGAATGAAATCAACACATTAATAGAGGAGGAAAACTTCTGCGTGCCTCTGCTGAACTCTTACCCTGGGCAGCACACTCTGTCCCGTGTGGCTCACCAAAAGAGATAAAACCCTCAGCGCAGAAACACTCGTAGCTGCCTTTTGTGTTCTTGCACTCTTGAGGACATGTGCCGTAAACCTCACACTCATTTATGTCTGTTTTAAAAAAAGAGAGGAAATAAATAAAAAAGGAAAAAGCATGAATGCAGCAGCAGTTTTGTTCAGATTGAGGACACGGCTGAATAACAGATGTGCTGTTTACCTTCACAGGTGTGTTTTTCTGTCGCTCTGGGCTTGTAGCCAGGCCTGCATGAGCAGAGTATTCCTCCTGATGTCAGGTCTGTGCAGTTGTGTTCACAGATGTTGTCACTGCATGTGTGCCCACTGCCGTGATCTGAGAGGAAAAAAAAGACACCTAATTACGCCTAATTCACAGGAGGATATTTTTCATTTCAGCTCATGAATATTAATATCTTCTTTAGTGATGCACTTACGGCAGCCAAGCTCATCAGACTGATCCCCACAGTCATCATAATCGTCACAGGCATACTGCAGAGGGATGCATTGACCGTTACTGCATTTGTATTCTTCATCTGTGCAGGGGCCGTGAGTCGGGTCCTGGCCTAAATCAGGAAAGCATGTCAGCTAATGTAAAGCCTCATATTAATGTCTAACTGACATAGTGGCTGCTTCATTTCTTACAGTTTTCTTGTCTTTCATCAGAGCCATCGCCACAGTCATCCACAGAGTTGCACAGCTCGTGGCTGTAGATGCAGCGGTTGTTGTCACAGCGGAAACGGAATGGGGTCTCACACTGGATCTCCACTGTGGACAAACAGAAACAAACAATCAATACAACGGACAATATTTCATTCTATAGCCCTTTACAATAACCAAAAAAGTATTTGTAGTGCTATACAATAGTGTCAAAAAAAACAGTTTAAGTACAAGCAGTACCATAAAAAACAGAAAACAAAACATGAAAATAGGAAGGAAGATGCATCACAATTGTAAGGTGTTAAAAGTAGTGATTCTCGATACTACCAATTTTCCTTCTAAACTGATATTGAGTAATATTCCAGCAGCAAGACATATCCAATACAGACAAGACAACACATCCAATTTATTCATTTGAGCCAATCTAACAGTGACGGTGCTTGAGGCCACATTAAGCTACACATATTCTCCCTCTGTACCTGCATGCAGCACCTGACACTTTGCTTTCTGGGAGCAATGACAGCAAAAGAACAGTCACCCCACTTTTAATTAGTGAGTTATTGTTTGTTTTCCTTAATTGTTGGCAGGATAATTTGGATTTAAATTGTGTTAAAGTTTCTTCTTACAGCAGAGGTGGAGCTCCTCGTCTGAGTTATCCCCACAGTCGTTGTCTCCATCACATTTCCAGTGTGGCTGGATGCATACGTGGTTCTTGCACTCAAACAGGAAGGTGGGACAGTATGTGCCGTTTGGAAAGCGTGTTGCTGAGAATCAATCAGGGCAAGATAGACAAAATATTTAATCATGAAAAAGGGAAATAATCTTGTTTTTTAACTTTCATTTTTAAACCATAATTGTTGTTGAGAAAACCATGAAACACTTACGACAAGCCGTCTCATCTGTGTAGTCCAGACAGTCAGGGTTGCCATCGCATTTGAAACGTTCTGCAATACAGTGTCCACTGGTGCACTGAAAGTAACCAGGATGACAAGTCCGCAGCTCTGCAGAGACAAACCAACACAAAAAGATAACTTGACTTTCAACAAAAATGTACTGAAATCACAGAAAAGAGCTCCAGCTTTGATTTTGTCACAACTACATTCAGACACATACTGATGTGTATAAAGGGCTTGAATAGCAACATATTTTTCTGCTCCACAATCTTCTTTTATATCATGTATCTCAAGTTCAAGTGATGCCTAAAAAAGTAAACTGTCTTGAATTCTATGGGCACTTTCAGCCCAGTGAATAAACTCGTTTTGAATAGATGACTATAGGTGGTCCTGTCTGTCTATTCTCTGCCCCCAATACTTGAGGTTTTATTGCTTCTTTGTTTAGTGCAGCCCTCCGTTACTCACAAACAGCCGGCCCACAAAGAGCCTCCACTCACCACAGTCCCTTTCATCCGAGTTGTCCTCACAGTCGTTGTCATGGTCACAGACCCAACGGTCAGGAATGCAGCGCAGATTATCACAACGAAACTCACTCTCTGTGCACGCGCGTGGAGCTGAGGGAAAACATGAAAATAGAAACTAGGCATTGAGGAATTATAAAAATTGACATGGCTCATACACTAGTGGTGGCAAGGTTTTCTTTTTAATGCTGTAATTTTCTGCCATAACATCCGCAGCATGTGCAGCTGTAACTCCACCGAGCCCATGACTTCACCAAGTGGTACCACCATGATTTAACCACAGACAGTGTTCCCCCTTTGAGAAGCTACATTATCGCAATGAACTGGCATGTTCTCAGACATGTTTAAACTCCGCAGGGCAAAGGGTGACAGACTCCTTCACTCCCTCTCGCTGACACACTGAGGACAGCCTGTTTCTTCAGCAGCTGATAAGGGAGGAAGAAGTGTTGAGCCTCTTACAAAATCTCTGCTGTTGTATAAAATCACAGCAGGATTGTTCATTGCCACTAACACTCTTTTTTGATTTGGAAAACTAACAGAGGCTGCTTGAGTAAACCTTAAAAGACACCTGATGATGGTAAAACAATGTGCCAAACGGTCGTTGTTCACACTCTGCTCAGTAAATCTGAATGTTGTCATTTTGAGGAGTGCTCACCACAGCTGCGTTCGTCAGAGTTGTCCCCACAGTCATCGTCTCCGTCGCAGCTCCATCTGAGCGGGATGCAGTGGTGGTTGTCACACCTGAAGTCCCCATTAGGATCACAGGTCAACTCATCTAGAAAGGGGAAGATGGTGGTTAACAAAGCTTGTTTTGAAAAAAAACCTCTGAATTTATTGCATTTGAAATGAATGAATCTTATTGCTATTCTTTATATTGACATTGGGTTGATTGCATCACTGCTTCTTGCACCAAAGAGAGATTTCCAGCAGTTTAACTTTAAGAAAATACAATTTCGGGGGTATAAAAAAATTGCCTTAAATCTCCTAATAGCACTTGTTCCATCCTCTGTGTTGCATGAGTCTGTGCAGCATCCATACAGCAAATCAAGTTTCCTCTATAAGTAGGGATGGGTACTGAATTCAGTACTTTTACAGGTGCTGATTAAATTCTGTCAGTAGTAATGTTGTATTGATATATTTGTTAGAGTTTATACATTGAGAAACAAAAATGCTAAATTGAAATATTTTGACATTTTACAACTACACGTTATCGTCTGTAACCACTTAAACATACAAAAAAGTACTGAAAGTCGGTACATTGAGTATTGATACTGATTACCAGGTAGCTGGCATTCTTACAGTATCGGTTCAAAATGGTACCCATCCCTATTTACAAGTTATCAAAATTTAGGTGTCTTAAAACATAGGAAGGAGAAGTAAAGTCCTCATAAATTGTATTGCAGGGGTTGGGAAATGTTGTTTAAACTAAACAATTGGAATTTGTTCGTCTTTATGAAAATGATGGGAATCTGAGTTTGAAGTGAAGGCATCTTGTTTCTTATTTAACTCTACACAAAGGGAGGAGAGCAGCCTCTCAAAGTGTGGTTCTGTGGAGGATATTACTAAAAGAGATGAGAAGCACAGACGGATGAGGAGTGGAGGAGAGCTGCTCTGAGCCGTCTCCACCACACAGTGCTGGGGGTCAAAGATAGCGCAGTGTGAGCGAATCCTGCCCTTCTAGCCCTCCACCTGGCCCATCTGCTACATTCTTACAGGAAGATTAGCACGGATCTCCCGTCCCGCGCGGGCATGGCACTAATGGAGTGAGGGCCTCCGATAAGAGACGGGAGGGCCGCGGCAAGTGTGTTTGGATCGTAGCAAAGTACAAAGAGGCTTGTGTGAACCCTGCCCCCACGCAAGGACAGAGCAACAACATGTTCACATACACACACATGTATGGAGAACCATACCACTGGACAGCTCATAAATCTGTGGTGCTCGGAAAAGGCAAATCGCGGGGGAGGGTGAGTGGTGAGACCCTCTCTATCAGCACCTCCCACTACCTCACTGGCTAATGTTCTACAGGAGGCTGAGGTGTTGGCTAATTGCCTTTCACTCACTGCATGAACATTTAATCTCTTTTCATGCCTAAAATATTTTGAATCTTCTAAAATCTTTAGGAACAACCTGATGTAGGCAAATTAACGTGACTCACTGGCCTGAAGGGCTCACATTTGAGGGGCTGATCAATCTTTGTACCCATCACCTGTCCTATGATAATGATACGCCTCTCTGGGAGTGAGCATGAACTTATAAGGCACTCAATGGTTGTCTAAAACTATTCACAGCCAAGACTTCCTTGTTCAGTTCTTTATTGTTCAGATTTAAGTTAGTACGGTGGCCCATTGGTGCCAGACAACTTGCAAAAGTCACAACATGAAGACAAAAGCTACAGCATTAATGCAAAAGGCACAGCTACAACGGAAGTTAAAAAAAGTTAGAGTTTTAGCAGTCTCCTCGTGGACTGTTATTCCAATGTACCAGTCTATACAACACACACAGAAACGTTATCTTTATCAGAAAGTCTCATACTTATCAACTACAGTCATCGGTGCAGTTGATAAGTATGAGACATTCCACTAATATGAAGCCATTAAGACTTAAACAAATTCATGTACTTTTTACTGTTTTTGTGTGAAATGATTTTTTTGAAGTACTGCCTCTTAATGTGTGTAACTCACGGTTGTTATTACACTGTTTTGCATTGCACTGTACTACAAAACATTTGTTAATAAATATTTATAATACAATAAAAACAGTTTTACTTACTCCCACTACTTTTGCACCGACTGGTCCATTGGGGTAACAGTCCATGAGGAAACCCCCTAACCTTTAACTCTTTCAACTTCAAAAATTGGCTTCTATTCCTGTGTTGTAGCTTCTGCATTTGCATCATTCTGTTTGCATTGTGGCTTTTGCAAATCACCTACAGGCCACCATAAGTTAGCATCCAAATAAGTAACAGTGCAGCCAGGTGTGGTGCCTATTCATCTCAGTTTTGCTGTAAATAATAAAACACCAACTCATGTAAAAAGAAGATGTGTTTCCTCTCACGAAAGGTTGTAGCAGACTTACCACAGCCCTGCTCATCACTGTTGTCTCTGCAGTCATTTTGGCCATTGCAAACAGACCACAGTGGCACACAGCGGTAGTTGGTCTTGCAGTCAAACTCTGTGTGGTTGTCACATCGATGTGCAGGTCCCACTGTGAAGAGAAATACAAATTTTTCAAACAAATGTGACATAAGTAACTGCACTTTTAATCATCTAAACACAAAAGTAGGATTGTTGACTCACTGCACTCCTCTAATGGTTCATCAGAGTTGTCTCCACAGTCATCATCCACATCACATTTCCAGTTTTGCGGGATGCAGCGTCCATTTCGACACTTGAACTGCCCTGGGCTGCAGGTCCTGGTGGAGCAGTGAGTGGGATCCTCATCAGACTGATCCCCACAGTCATCCTCACCGTCACACTGCCACGTCTCAGGGATACAACGCTTATTTGCACACTGCCACTGACGAGTTTCACACTGATGTGTGGCTAGAGGAGGAGAAAAATCAATCAGTGGACTCATGAACTTTTATCAAAAGAAATTCATTAAGAGGAAGAACTCAATATACCACAAAGCACAGGGTCTTCATCTGAGCCGTCATGACAGTCCCGGTTGCTGTTGCAGAGGAAATGTGGACTGGTGCAGTTTCCGTCATTGCACTGGAACTGGCCGAGTCTGCAGTGGCGAGCTGGGCAGGTGGAGGGCTCATCTGATCCGTCTCTGCAGTCTCTTTGACCGTCACATTTCCACCAGATAGGAATACATCTGTTGGAGTGGAAGTTTTTCAGTGTCCAGAGCATAAATGTGTTCCCCTTAACAATAAAAAGCTCATAACTTGAACTGTAAGTACAACAAATTGTGAGAGGGCTTCAAATTAAACTTTTTTGCACACAAACTAAATGATTTAAAAGTTAAGTTTTAGCGACTTCTGACCTAAACTTGTAAACGTAATATTTTCCAAACCTCAAATAAACTAAATTATGCCACAGACAGCAGGGGGCACTGTCTGCCAATGCAAAGACTGCCAACACACGTTTACTGCACAAACCAATGTTTTGAGCAACAGGTGATGGATTGAGTTTGTGAATAGTTTAAATGACTACTTTCAGACTTAATTTGTCTCCAAAGAGAAGTGGATAAAAATGCACAACTCAAACTCAGGTTTGACGCGGCACACATCTTTTTGTGGTAGAAAGTAGTTACAAGAACTCTGGCAAGAAACATCCACCAGGTTACCTACCTAGCAGTGATCCAGTCATTGCAGTCTCACTAATGAATCACAAACCATTAAACAAAGATATTGGGATAGAAACAGATGTACACAGCATGCAATGGAAAGAAATCTTGACAAACCTTTCGTTGTTCGCACATCTGTACTGAGTGCTGGTGCACATCGGAAGACATCTGCTCACACCTCCTATTTGCACAGTCAGGAAATGATCTGGGCACTCACAGGT
The DNA here is from genome assembly GCA_008086565.1 of Thalassoma bifasciatum. Lineage (NCBI taxonomy): Eukaryota > Metazoa > Chordata > Actinopteri > Labriformes > Labridae > Thalassoma > Thalassoma bifasciatum. The sequence continues at coordinate 173,303 of RPOG01000921.1, forward strand.
GTGTTCCCGCCCCCCATGACGGATGAGGCACAGGTGAGAGCAGCCTCCATTGTTCACAGCACAGGGATTGTTTACTGTGAGAGAAAGAGACACAATCAGGAATCTCAGATACAAACCAAGTGTTGTTCAGCTCATGGTTGAGAATTGTATTCAAATGGAGGGTCCATCATTCATGAAATAATCCCAATGTGTCGAGGTGGAAAAGATCTCACTCACCGATCGGCTGTCTGTAAGGATGACAGACATGAATGTCAAATGGTCTGTGAGTGGTGTTAACAAGAAGCTCATGACCAGAGCCGTCGTATTTGTTGCCTTTCTCAACTGAGCGTGTGTTCCAGTCAGTCCAGTAGATGGTGTCTTCAAACACAGTGAGAGCAAAAGGATGAGGCAGGTTTCCATCATACACTGTGTGTCTGTGTCTCCCGTCCAGATCTGAGTATCTGCAAAGGAAATTGAATTCAAAGAAAAGAAAATAGTCGCTCTACATTTACTAAAGCCAAGCCAGTGTAGTTTCCCCGATGAATGTGCTGCTTACTCGATGTAGCTGAGGTGAGCATCAGACCAGTAGAGTTTGTCGTTTGTGTAGTCAATGGTGATCCCGTTGGGCCACTCGATCTTTGTGGTGATGATCGTCGTTTTGTTGGTGCCGTCCATTCCAACACGCCCAATAAAGGCTTTGTCTCCCCAGTCAGTCCAATACACATATCTGACAGGAAGCAAGAAATCATTTAAAAACACATCAAAGAATAAAAAGGGACAACACAGTCTAACGATGTGTCTGAAGCTAAATTAGTAAGACAGCATTAGGTATGAAGTATTATTTCTTGGTAAAATTTTTACTTAATTTTTTCTCTGATTTTTTTCCCCCCTTTTATTCATGGGAGAACTGAAGGACAGCTGCTAGGTCAAGTAGCATCCCACTGTTTAAATCATTATGAAGAACATAAGTAAAATTTGGTGGGCTATTTAAATGCTCTGAATGAAGAATGAAGACTATTTTGCAGAAAACTTGACAATTATCTAAAGTAGAAATGAGTAGAAAGTAGAAATCTTGACAAAATTAAAAATATTTGTCCAGAATTTCTTTTTAAACCCCTACAGAGCTACCAATGATGGGTGTGATGAGTCATAGCTCCAAAAGACCAACATGATTTTTGCAGAAAATGTTTGTAAATCACTCTCTTGAAGCATTGCAAATTGAATTTTCTTATAATAAAATGAAACAAGATGACGAAAGAGCTGATGAGGGCCTATATGTATCTATATTTTGCTGAGCTGCAATTTCAATTACCGAGTGACTGTTTCAATCATAAACTGTTATCTGAACATGTCAAAAAGCAGAACTCTTTGCCTCTTACCCATATTTGGGATGCAACACGATGGCTCTGGGGTTTTCAAAGCAGTAGGTGTTGTTGGGATCCACACAGTGCTCAGCCAGTTTCTTCACAAATCGACCGTCCAGCTCCGACACCTTGAGACAGTCCAAGAAGCTGTCAGCCCAGTAGAGTTTCCTTGCTACCCAGTCAACTGCAAGGCCCTCTCCGTGCAAAACTCCATTTACCACCACCTCTCTGTTACTCCCGTTAAAGGACATCCTCTCGATCACTCTGCGGCTCACATCAATCCAATAGAGACGCTTCTCGACACGATCAAAGTCCATGGCGACGACGCTGGTCAGGCCTTGAAGGATCAGAGAGTAAGCCTCCCCGTCTGTTGACAGGTTCCTCAGGTAGTAGCGGTTGCTGAAGATGAGGTATGGCGAGATGTTGCTGTTCTGACGACAGCTGTGGCCGTCGGGCTCTCTGAGGAACCCGGGTGCGCACTTACACACGTAGGAGCCGACGGTGTTCTCGCAGATCTGGCTGCAGACACTCGGTGTTTCTGCACACTCGTTGACATCATCGCATGTTTTTCCATCGGACATGAGACGGTAACCGGGGTGACAGGTGCAGACGAAGCTGGTGGGTGTGTCAGTGCAGTTGTGATCACAGTGGTGGATGGACGGGTCTGTGCATTCATTGACACCTAGGGTCACAGAAGCAGAACATCAACTAGCATTTATTCATTCATTCATTCATTCATTCATTCAACCCTTATTCATCATCAGTATTTTCTTCTGTCTACATTTCTCCCTGGAAGATGATGGTTCCTCACCATCACTCCAGTTTTTAATAATGCGTTGGGCAGTTCTTAAGCCAGTTTTTGTAGTTTCTGCAGTCTCCTGAGATGCTTTCTCTGCTTGATGCATGCCAATGATTTGACCCTTCTTACTCAGACTAACATCTTTTCCATGACCACGGGATGTTTAAGAAATGAGAAATTACTCAACCGCCTATGCAGTAATTATCCAATAGGAGGCTTGTACCTATTTTCTCAGTGAAATCCAGGTGGTGACCTTTTTTGACCAGGCAGTGTATAATGAGAGGAGTACAGGACCTAAAACTGTTTACTCATGTATTGATTCTTTTTGCCCTTCTCAGAATGGCCTCACACTCACCGCATCCCTTCTCGTCGCTGTTGTCAGAACAGTCATCACTCCTGTCGCACACCTGGCTCAGAGAGATGCAGTGTCCATTGTCACACCTGAACTCTCCTGGGGGGCAGGTGGGGGCTGGAGTGTGACACATGTGCTCCAGCTCGTCCGACTCGTCTCCACAGTCGTTGTCTCCGTCACAAACAAAGTCGTGGGAGATGCAGCGCCCGTTCTGGCAGGTGAACTGGTGCTGTTGGCACGGCAGGTAGGTGCAACTCTGCTCATCGCTGCCGTCTCCACAGTCGTTTCGTCGATCACACCTGGATTTAGAAAAAAGGACCAGAAAATGAACTCACGCTGCTATGTAGATGAAAAGCAGCTGTGATTTATGTTAATTCTTCTCACCTGTAAACACTGCGAATACAGAGGCCATTGTTACAGGCGAACTCGTTGATGCCACAGGATCTACGACTGCAGTTCTGGTGTTCATCTAATGCGTCTGCACAGTCTGCATCTCCGTCACACACCCAGTCACGTGGGATACACTTCCGCTGTGGTGGTTGGTTATTTGCACAGGTGAATTCCATATTTGAACACGTGCGATTAGCTGGAAAACAAGAAATAAAGCAGAGGGGTTTACAAATGTTACATAATGACGGTGATGACCCAGTGTAAACCTGCGTGTTTAGCAATCCGCACATTCCAAACTCTATTTCCAAACATGCAGCCGTGACTTCAGATCCTTCATCCGTCTAATGTGATTGATGCACATTGTTTGAAGTGAGTCTCCTACAGAGGCTCAGGCTGCGCTGATGTCTTTAGCTTCAGGCACCTTATTGTTGGAGCGTACATTGATGAGACATAAAAGTCTTGATCCACCCTGAGCTAGGAAGCCAGAGAAAGGAGACATGCACAAAGTAACGAGTGAGGCAGGAGAAATCAGGAATGTCAGTTCCTTAGGATGGAGACCTTCTACAGGAGACTAAGATGCCAGGCACTGACTGCCAGTGTCTCCCACACAACACTCCCCCAGTGGTGTGTATCCTAATCCATCAGCGTCTTGAATAACGATAGGATGAGGGAAGCGGGAGGGGGGAGAGGTGGGGGAGTGATGGGAAACAAGAGGATGAGCTGTGAGGAGAGGAGAGGATGAGAAAGAGGACAAAGAAAGTAGACGCAAAAGGTTATGAGGGGACTCATACCACAGTTATGTCTCTGGTCTTCATCGCTCATGTCCCCACAGTCATTGTCTCCATCACAGATCCAGGAGGAGGCGATGCACCTGCCGTCATCACAGCGAAACTGGTCAGAGTTGCAGGTCCTAGCATGTGCGGCTGTAGGGACAATTCAAAAGACATTAAACTGTTGAAAAAGAGCAGAATAACTTGTATGATATTTTCTGTTTAAGCTATTTTCTGTGGGTAAACATCACATTTTTTCCTAAGAACTTCCCCCCATTTCTTGATTGCCAATTATTTCAGGTACTTCCCCCACCGCTTTCCTGCTAATAATCAAGGCACAATACAACACAGGCAAAGCTTTCAAAATAGTCATGGCAACTCCCCATTCCCATGCATGGTGAGCTGTCTAAACAAAAGCCAAAGTGAGGCTCTGTAACCCCTGATGGACAAAGGGAGGGGGAGGTGCTGTTTGTTGGAGGACACTGAGGGGCGTCAGCACACAGGAATGCAGCACACAATGGGAGGCCTGACTGACCACATCGTCAACAAAGAAATACACCACTGACTCGCACTTTCTGCTACATCACTCACACACTCTCTCACACTGGCACACAGATGCAGATTGGAGCAGACACCCACAAACACACAATAACGGAGCAGCTGATAGCAGGGCGGGGGCAGATGCACAAAGCCAGTGGGGCTGCTTTATGGAGGGTGAGAGAGTCGTGGGACACTCACTGCAAGAGAGGGGTTCATCAGAGCCGTCAGCACAGTCAGGCCCCCCATCACAGTACCAGTGGGCGGGGATGCAACGACCACTCGAGCATCGGAACTCACTCTGGGAACATGTGGATGTCGCTGTGGGGAGGGTAGAAGACAGGCATGAAATCAGATGGAGGACTTGGCAATGTGAAAGAATGATACAGTATTTGTAGGACAGCAGGTGTACAGCTCTTGGGTCTTGCACATATAGGAACGCGATGTAGCAGGTGCTCACTGGGCTGGTGTGTTCATGTAGCGACGGCTATGAGGTATGATTGTAGGTAGTGGGTCTGCGCCTCTGCTATTACCGACCCATGGAAGAGAAGCCCAGTTTGGATGTTGTGTTTACAAACGGTAACAAAAAAAACCTGCAGACCCCACCTTTACATTTGCTCTGTTTGTTACAAAACTCTGGCTCTAATTTATAAACAATTCGCAATTTCATGATCACTAGATCCAAATGTGACAAAGATCAAACCATATCTAATTTAATCCAACCTAAAAACCCAAAACGCAACACTTTCCCCCTTTGATGGATCTGCAGATTACAGTCATGCAAGACGTTAAGACACTAGTTACAAGACGTTGATATATTGCACTAACCCTTGGCACTTTTTTAAATGACTTTTTATTCACATTCTTCTCTGACATGGGAAAGAATAAATGCTTGTACTGATTTTGTCTGATCTTCCAGACAGTAACACAATCTCAAAAAAATTGTGTATTTTTGTCCTGACTCACCGCAGTGTGTGGGGCTCTCATCACTCATATCCCCGCAGTCATTGTCTCCATCACACAGGTATGAGCGCGGGATGCAGATGTTAGTTGACTGACATTTTGTGTGCTCTGGCTGGCAGGTTCGTTCAGCTGAGAAGACCATAAATTGTATAAATAGATATTCTTTACATGATATATGCAAAAATCATTTTGATTTGAACAGCAACTTCTGTTCAGATACTCACGGCAGTTTTGTTCATCAGAAGTCCCGTTGTCATAGCAGTTGTTGATGCCATTGCAAACATAATCCTTGGCAATACAGCGGCCGTTGTTGCAGCTAAACTCAGTGTTGGAGTCACATGGTCGGAACACACAGCTCACCTCGTCACTGTTGTCTCCACAGTCGTCGTAGTGGTCACAGCGGTAGTGGTAGGGTACACACCGGCCATTGCCACAAGTAAACACCGTGGGCTCGCAGGTGTGGAAGGCTGCCAATCAGAATTGAGAGTTCAGAGCTCAGACTGGTAGATAATGAGTCAGGGGTTGGGGGGCTGATGTAAACAAGCAACTAAAAGTCATTTTACCTGACAGGGCAATAAAGGAAGACAGCAGCTGTGGGACTGCATGCAAAGATATTTGGAAATAGATCATTTTTAAGAGTTAGTTTCTCTTAGTAAGGTGCATGTTAATGGAAATATGATCATGAAGCAGATGCATACACACCAACATAGTTGAAGACAGGTTTAGGTCCTATGAAAGGCATTTGTTTAAGCAGATAAACAGAGAGGGTTAGCACAAGGGAGAGATGACAATAGATAAATCCATTATGAAGAGCTGAGAGAAAGTATCTCACATGCACTAGTGCTTAGAGACAAATAAATATCTACAGTGACTAAAGTTGATCCAAAGAAGAAAGAAAGGAACTCAACAAAATGGAACTAATGCATTAAAGCCTTTGAGTGAAAGCCCTACCACAGACTCTCTCCAGCTCATCGCTGCCGTCTCCACAGTCATTGTCATTGTCACATTTCCACTGGGCTCGAATACAGCGGCCGTTCATGCAGGTGAACTGACTCGGCTGGCAGCGAGTCCCATTATCAACGATGCAGTGTTTGTTGTCAGCCAGGTACCAGCGGCCCTCAGATGGACACTGACACTCTGCTCCGTTAGGTCCTTACAAGACAAAATTACATAGAAACATTCAAATAAGTCACCAACAGCTACAATAAAAAAACAAACAAAGAAGCTTTACATTGGTGCTGTCAAACCATTAGATTTTTTTAATCAGATTAAACAGAGTTGCTGTGTGATAAATCACAATTAATTGTGATCAATAAAATATCATTCATTTTTTATCTAGATTAAGTGTTTCATTTTTCATGAGCAAACAGACTCAAGAAAGAAGGGAATATACTATATGCACTTAATATGTTTATTAAACACACTCCACTTGGGAATCCAGTCCAGTGTAGATATACTGAGGCCCTGTCAGCCACTGAGGCTGGTTTTACACGCTGGGCGATGTGTTAGCCAAAGTGCAAGTAGAATCCAGAAACTTATGCTTTCCATTTAATATGGTATTTCATACTGAAAGTGTTCAGTGTGAAGAAAACTCTCTCCAGCAGAGTGTGCATAAAACTTTGTATTGGTCGACTGTTTGGTCTTGTTGTTGTTTTTTGTTTATTTTTGGGGTTTAGCAGCTTCAATAACGAGTTGGTTGGTTCTGTTTCCTGACATACTGAATCAACTGCCCATTTTTGCATGTGCTGTTGTTATTCTACTTGGACAAATTACCCGAAAGGCATTACTCAGGGATTTTGAGTCATTTTGCATGACTGATGAGTTAAATGTGTTTAAATTTCTAATCAGATGAATCATGATAATTGGATAAATCTGGTTTACTGCCTTAATATTTATAGCCCTAGCATTAATATAGAACAGTGTATGTACCTGGAGTACAGATGTGGCTGCAGCCTCCATTAAACTGCTCACAGGGACTGTCACACTGCTGCTGCTTTCTCGCTGCCAAAACGTGGACGTCCATTGGTCGAGATGGAAGGTTCTGGATCATAACTCTCTGATCAGAGCCGTCATGTTTGTTAGCTCGATAGATGCTGCGTGTGTTCCAGTCGGTCCAGTAGATGAACTGGCTGAACATGCTCATAGCGAAGGGGTAGATGGCCGTGCTGACGATGACCTCTCGATTGGCCCCGGTGAGTGAGGATCGCTCAATCTTCTGTCTGATGGCAGAGCAAAATAATGATAACAGCAGAAGCTTGACAACATAATAGATAAAGCATGTTGTAAATTTATAGTGGTGGAATATTCCAGGTCTTACAAGCTGGCGTCTGCCCAGTAGAGTCTCTGTTCTTCATAGTCCAGGGTCAGACCATTAGGCCACACTAGACTGCTGTTCACAATATCTGTCCTGAAGTTTCCTCCTAAGGTGGCTCGCTCAATCTTTGCATGAGTCCCCCAGTCTGTCCAATACATGTATCTAGGAATCAAGTCAAGATGATTATTTGTAAACTTGTTTTAATCTAATTGGTAATAAAGTAGATTGTTTCAGCTTACCCCCTGCAGGGGTCCAACATGATAGCCCTTGGCCTGGAAACGTGAGCAATAACAGTCCTCTGAGAGCCATCCACAGACATGGAGCTGATGCTCTGGTTGACATAGTCACTGTAATAAATCCTTTTATTTATCCAGTCATATGCTATGCCATCAGGAGCCCCCAAGTCTGTGCAAACACAAGAACCAAAGCATCTTTAGAAACATATCTGTTTTAAAATCCTAGTTCCCAAATTAAAGTAGAAAGAGGAAAAGGAGAGGAAGAAATCAGCATGTTTTAGTTTAAAACATACCATAAGCCACCACCACAGGAGCTGCAGTCGGAGAAGACAGGCTGATGTAGCTGATCTTGCTTGATCCAGCACCTGAGCTCTGTGTGAAGTAAATCCTCCTGTCTGTCAGGTCGAAATCCAGAGCCACAGAAGTGCGTGGCACATTGACCACAGGAAAAGGCAGCGCGTGGTCTTCAGGATCCAGCCGCAGGCTGCGCACAGTGCTCTCTGTGGTGTAGATGAGATAATCGTCACGAGACACGACACAGTTCTCATTATCAGCAGCCAGATTCCCAAAAGCGCAGCTGCATTTTTTCTCCTGGTTATTTATGATGGATGCTGGAAATGCAAAGCAGAAGTGGGCACAGCCTCCATTGGCCTCTAAGCAGGGGTTGAAGTTGAGCTCCCGGGCAGTGGTAGGTTGAGTGCGCTGGTCAAATATTGTGACATCTCTCAGCATGTTGATGTTGTCTCTGATGACGGCAGGCTGCTCTGTGCTGCCAGGCTCTTTACTCGCCTGAAAGACTTTCTTTAAGTTCCTGTCCACCCAGATGATGCTGTTCTCAAACACTGTTATTCCATAAGGAGTTGGATAGCGACTCCCATACCTCACTATTTCTGTTTCACCACCTTGTGGATTGACCCGAGCTATCATATCCAGGGAATCATCCACCCAGTAGATGTAGCCAGTTTGCCAGTCCACAGCAAGGCCTCGTGGAGTAATTATTCCTGATGATACTAAGACTGTGCGGTTTGTTCCATCCATAAGCGCTCGCTCAATTTTGGGATTTTGACCGTAATCAGCCCAGAATAAATATCTGTTCCTTGGGTCCACAACAATGTGACGTGGCATGTCCACTTGAGTTTTCAGGAGCACCCTACGAAATGTGGTGTTCAGACGGAGAACTTCTACATATGTCTCAGTCAAGAAAGCGTTGGTGAAGTAAATGTTTCCTAAAGAAGAAATACAGGTGTTACACTGTAAAAGCCATGCCAGCACAGCGACGACACAAATCAGAAAAGATTCCAATGATAGTTCAAGTATAATCTGACATAATGACATACCTGCAACCCAGTCCACAGCAATGCCTCGAATCCCATTACGTCCTATTCCAGATGTCACTATATTACGTAATCCTGAGCCATCTGGCTTGATTCGTCTGACCCCGTTCTGCGATGCTATTGTGCTGCTGAAGTCACACCAGTAGATGAAACTCGATGCCATGTGTACATCAATGTGAAGAGCATTACGGCCTGCAGGAGGATGACACAGTCATGAGCGATTGAGATGTTTCTTCAGACACATTGACATCATTGTGAGTAACTGATTTTCAGTCCTTTATTGTTTGTGATGAAATAAGAATCACTAACCTCTCCCAGCTACAGGCACCATGGCCTCAGAGTGATCTGCTCCTTCCAGACTGAAGCCTTTGACCGCAGACAGAGTGGAGATGACAACATAAGACTGGTATGGAGCACAGGTCCTATTGTCAGCATTGAGTTTAAAACCTGTGGCACATGCACAGGTGAAGAGACTTTGTGGACGAGGCAGGCAGAGCTGCTCACACGCTCCCACATTGTTGGTGCAGCCGTTGGATGTTCCTGCAGAGGCTGAGAGAGGAAAGAAGAAAAAGTGTTTGATAAGAGCAAAAATATCCATAGCTTCAGACCAAGCAACAGAGGCTACTGATGATGATGATGACGATTATGACGATTATGATGATACTGATGATCATGATGATGATGATGGTCTCACTCACTCTCACGATAATGCACTTTCAGGACCCTGAGCCCAGAAACATTATCTCGCAGCACGACCCTGTTGGCACCCGTGGACTTGTCCACACGCTCTATGACCTCAAAGTCCCGATCAGTGAAGTAGAGGTAGTTTTGGTGGACAGCCACACCCCAGGGGTGAGACAGGCCGGTCACTATAGTTATGCGGTTACTTCCATCTGGATCACCGCGCTCAATCTGTGAAGAGCCAGAAGGTCAGTCAAACTGGCTTTGTTGATTTTGAGCAAATACTAAAATGATGTTGTAAAGAATGAGACCTACCATGCCTGTGCTTGTCACAGCCCAGTACAGCTTGTTATCTTTTATGTCCACAGTAATGAACTCGATGTGATCGAGGTTGGTGGTGAACAAGATCACAGGGTTTAAGCCGTCCATGTCTGCAGATGCCACCTTGGCAGGGATGCCACTCTCTGTTCCCTGATCTGTCCAGTACAGTTTGCTAAGAAAACAAGAAAACAAGTTATTTACTGAGCAACAAATGTTATGAACTTAGTCACAGTCCGCTACCCTTGTTACTTTCTGGTCTAGGCAACATATTATTGTCAACAGACTAGATTAGAGCCAGGTGGCACAAAAACCTGTCACAAATTATGGGTTTCTCCTAGGTCACAGAAATCCCTCCACACTGACAGGACAAAGTCATTCCTGAATTTGATGAAGACCTAATTTTGCTGATAAAGTCAGAGTTGAAAATGCTTTTCACACCAGAGAGGATGACTCAGAAAGGTTTTCTCATGTCTTCAGTCAACCTCAGTTGTTCTCTGCTGTGGTTTGAGTGTGCAGCAGAGTATTCAGTAACACTGGTTGAGTTCTCTCTCGAGGCAGAGCAGAAGGCGATGAGGAGGCTGTTAGAGCTCAGTAGCTGTGGGGATGAGCGGCTGTGCCAGCATTGTGTTAAATGGGGCTTACCCACGTGCTGGGTCCACTGCAATGCCAACAGGACTTCCAGCGCCAGTTGGAGAGCCGTTATTTGTGATCAGAGTTTTACGGTACTGTACTTCTCCTCTCAACTTCAAAACCTAACAAAACACAAAGTCAAAAGGGGCATTTCATTGCACTGTGTGGCTGTTTTGTCATTTGTGATTCTCCTTAAAGTAAAGCAGTATAAAGTGTTTTTTTCCCACCTCGATAGACTGAGTGGCTGGGTTGGTGTAGTAGAGGTTCTCTGTTATCCAGTCCAAAGCCAGACCAACAGGAGAGCCAAGGATGGCTGCAGGGGCGAACTCTGTCCTGTTAGTACCATCGGACTTCACTCTGTGGATCTCACCCTGGTGAACGAGACAAGACAGCTTCGTCAAAATTGGGCTCTCAAAATCTAGCTCCCAATTTAATGTTTCAGACTAAGATCTGAAGATATTAAAACTGTCTTTGGACAATAACTCACCGGGTGTTCTACCCAGTAAATGGCTTGTTCGTTGTCATCAAAGTCAACATCATATCCATTCTGAAGCCCAGCGACAGGGACCATAGCGTCATTACTCTTGTCCTCTGGGTTTAGTGAAATACCATAGATGATACTGTCTCTCACAACCACCAGGAAAGGATCTTCAGCTACAAGTAAAGCAACAACCAATGATGAAACAGGAAAAACTTAAAATGATAGGATTCTTGGATACAGATTTAGCTTGGGGTAATACTCTTTTTTGATTTAATCAAACCCGATGCAGAATAGAAATCTATAGCTCCTACATCTCTGAAGAGGATTGCTGGTGAAAGTTGTTTCCACAATCTGATTTGCTTTGTCGTCAGAGATTAGAATCGATGAATGGTTGCGGGGCATTTTCATTCTTGGATAATCATTGCCCTCAGGGGGAGACTGTGTTCTGCTTGGCTTGAGAAGGCTGAAACCTGAGATGAGTTAAGCTGTTGACCCAAGGAGGACTTTGAATTAAAGGTCCCTTGTCTTCTTAAGACCTTGAAAGACGTGCTTCTATGATTCTAAATATTTATGACTTGGAACAGAAGTTTACAAGGAGTTCTAAATGGGACCCTGTTGACAAGTGCCTGGATCGATTTTCATACTGGTTGGTGTTTCCAGAGATGTCCTCGTTCTAACACTGAGATGGTTCAAAACATGTATTAAAAAATGCAACAACAGGTTTGAATTTTTAGAATACAATGAATACCTTTGGAGTAAATCAACTTATCAGCTGCTTCTGACCTGACTTCCTTCTTCATCAAACTTAGTGATGAGTGTTCTCCGTTTGGCAGAGATTCATACCTCTGTTGCAGGTGATTTGGTCCTCTGCCAGTATCCAGCCTGAGGGGCAAGCACATGAGAAGTACCTCGGTCCCACAGCGGAGAGCAGGCAGATATGAGTGCAGGTACTCCTCAAGCAATGATTCTCACCTAGGAATTGCAAATTTACACAGGATCAACAAATAAATTTGCTGATTTCTGCAGAGTCATTCTTGTTATTTCTGCCATACCTGGTGGCTGCCTCGCTGAATGCAGTGCCACTAGACCCATGGGCTGAGGGAGGTTGAACAGCATCACTGTCTGGTTCTCCCCATGCCACTTATGGGCTCGCATCACACGGTTGATGTATCTGTCGGTCCAATACACAAAATCCTCAAAAATGGTAATTGCGTGGGGATGTTGCAGTACCTTTTCACAGAGAGCAGCAAAAGAAAAAAAAAACGTCTTATACATCCTATGACAGGAAAGTGAATGGTCTCTGTGCACTTTAGAGATGAATCAGAAAATGTGTCGTTAAAATAAAGTTATCTTACAAACAGACTCACCAGGTCACTTGCCAAAACTTGCTTCCTGTTGTTGCCATCATAATCGCAGAAGTCGATGAAATCCAAGTAAGCATCAGCAAAGTACAGCAGGTTGTTTGGGTAGTCAATTGTGAGACCATTGGGCCAGTATAGTTTGTTGCTTATGATGACAGTCCTCAGTTTCCCGTCCATGCTGGCTTTTTCAATACGTGGGTTTCTCCCCCAGTCAGTCCAAAACATCAGGTGAGCACTGCAAAACACATCTTTATCTTTAACTCAGACGACATGTGTAACATCAGAAGTTATGATCACTTCCTGGTATGTCACAGACCTGTCTCTGGGGTCCAGCACCAGGCCTCTGGGGTTGGTTATATTTTCACTAAGTAGCACCGTGCGGTGAGTGCCGTCAAGTTTCGACACTTCAATCGTCTCCAGAACGTAGTCAGTCCAGTAGAGGTTCCTGCCCACCCAGTCCACAGCTAGGCTTTCTGTTACTGTCACTCCACTGTCAAATATCTGTGCATGAAAAAGTGCTTCTTAATTTACTTTGTGCAAGAGAGGAAATCAAAGTTAGTGTCAAAATAAAAAAATCCAACTCACCACAGTTCTGTCACTGCCATTTTTGTTGGCACTCCAAATTCTGTCCTGACTAGTGTCAGACCAGTACAAACGGTCAGTAACTGAGTCGAAATCCAGAGCCACAATATTGCGTCCATCCCGAACAAGAGAGCGAACCACATTTGGCTGAGAGGTTATCTCATCTTGCACAATTTGATTCCTACTGGCCACCAGCAGAAATGCTTGACGGGAATCTGCAAACAGACATCAAAGCTCTGTTGTTGTTGTTGTATGTCTTTTGTCATGCTAATAAGATCACCTGTTAGTTTTTGCATGTCTTCCAAAACTCTACACCAGGCTTGTTAAAAAGGCCCAGCTCAAATAGCAATCTGTGGGGAATGCACTTTTGTGCAAATAATGACCTATTGTGTTGCAAAGCCTTTCAGAGGGTTATCTGTGTGGAAGAAGAGTTCGTGTTAGGCACGCTCCCCATAAACAGCCCTTTGTTGGTGATTATGTCCTAATTACACCAATGATGGCCAGTGAGTGACATATATGTTATTTGTCTTATCTGAAGAAATCAGAGCAGCAAGCAGAGACAAGGGAGAAGAAAGACATTGTGTCTGTCTCTTAGTCTGAGGGCCAAGCCCCCCCTTATCATTACTCATTCCTGCCCGGCACAGCAGAGGAAACTGAGATATGTACTATATAACCATATCATCTTGACAACCAAATCACTGCTGGCCAGATTATTGGCTTACTTCCTATTTTGCATCATAATGAAATGATAGGATATTTCTTTCAGGGAAGAATTATGTTCCATTCACATCAGATTTAAGACAAATCTCTCCTCACCTGAGGTCTTGCAGGTACGTTGGTCTGCTTCCAGAGTGTAACCATCCTGGCAGTGGCAGCGGAAAGAGCCTCTTTCATTAAAGCAGTGCTGGCTACACTGTCCAGGGGGGCTGCATTCATCTATATCCTCACAGGTTTTAGAGTCATTACTCAGTTGGTAACCCACGGGACATGTGCACTGGGCTCCAAAAGGGCCTTGAATGCAACCGTGGGTGCAGCCAGCATTGTTGTCAGAGCAGCTTTCCTGATCTGAGGGAAAAGAAAGGAAATCACAATTTAAAACCCAACTCTGGAGATGAAAGGGACAACTGATATAAAGCTGCTCTAACTACTCATTTTGTAGCCAACCCACTATATTTTACACACATTTCGCAACAATTAATACACTCACTCTACTGACAACATGTTTCTTTGATTATGTTTTGAAACCATCTGCTAAGTTTATTGAGACTGAATCAAATTTACTTGCAGCATTTCTAGCAATGATTGAGATTTTGTTCCTACCTGGAAGAGGTTCATCTGAAAGTAGTGAGAAAGGCAAGAAAGGAAAATCACAGATCAATTTGGGTTAATACAGCTCAAATCACACACATGCATGATTTTAACACAAAAATCCAAAGACAAACACTTAACATCCAGCACAGAATGAACATAGTCCATTCACAGAACAGAGGCTTTATAGGAATGTAATTTTCAATTAAATTAAATGAAAGTTTGATCTTTTTGTCATGGGATCTGAAATTCAATTGAATTCGCAAAGTTCAGCAAACACACAAATTTAATAAAACAATCAAGACCCTGTGATGGACGAAGAACATGTTTCAGACTGAAACAGAAGCAAAGATCATACTTACTGCAGAGAGGAGACTCATCAGCGCCGTTGGGACAGTCAGGAGTGTTGTCACACACGGAGGTGATGTTGACGCACACGCTGTGACCAGGGCACTGCCACTGCCAGCTCGGACACCTGAATGGCGGTGTGGGGCAGTCCTTTTCATCGCTCATGTCCCTGCAATCGTTGTCCCCGTCACAGATCCAGCTGCGTAGCACACAGTTTCCATTGTCACAGCGGAAGAGTGAGGAGGGGCAGGTGCGAGGTGGACAGGCGTGATGCTCATCGCTGCCATCCTCACAGTCCGGGTGACCATCGCACTCCCAGGTAGATGGGACGCAGCTTCCATCAGACTGACACTGGAACTCACTCTCATGGTGACACATCCCAGGTGGCCGAGTGGCTGGGAGGAGAAATGCCACAGATTTATTACAAAAAACGAAACACAAAAAAAATGACAAACCTGATGCCTGAGATGATTTTCAAATACTCACGACAGCCTCGCTCATCTGAACGGTCACTGCAATCGAAGACCCCGTCACAGCGGTAGTAGGCGTTGACACACTGGTGACCACTGGAGCACTTGAACTCGTTTGCAGTGCAGTTGTAGACTGAAAAATCCAGTTGAGTATGTTAAACCTAGCATTCATATCTACCCAGTTTTGTATATATACTATGCTGAATTGTTGAGAAACACTGGTAATGAGGTCAATGAACTAAGACGCTTACAAAATGCTTGATGAAATTTTAAAAGCGTTCAATTGACCTGTGCAGCTTTGTGAGAATGCTGAATGCATTTATTCATGAGCAACCAAATGAATAAATCCTTTCTGTTTGGGGAAAAGAGGTGAAAAGGCTCCAATGTAAAATATCTCAAAGTTAATGGTTAACAATTAGGTCTAAGTCTTACATCTGAAAACGGAAAGAGACATGTCAAATGTTTACTATAATTCAAAGCATCCTGTCTCATATACACAGAAACTGAATGCCAGGAAGAAAAAAAAAACTTCTCCTAAAAGGTGTTTACCACATCCTTGCTCATCTGCTCCATCCACACAGTCCCTGTCCCCATCACAGACATAATTGGGGTCTATGCAGCGATGGTCTGGACACTGAAACTGCCCTGGATGGCAAGTGCTTCCCAGATCTGTCAACACAATTACAACAAAATTTGACCAGGAGCCATGCTGTCTCAGAATACACATTATTTTGATTACTTGATCCCCGTGTCTAGTCATGCACTGAATTTTTGAAGGGCAGAGGCTAAGAGTAAAAAAGGACATACATCTTGCCAACAAAGAGGACAAGAAATCATATGTTAACCAAAGAAAGGGGCAGTTTAGTGTGTTTGCACTTAAACGTGTATCCTAGCTCCCAAGAGAAAACTTCAGTGTGTGTTTTGGTTACCAGGAGGGCACTTTGGGGCTCACTGGTGCAATCACTTCATAAAACCAACTATGTATTCAAATAACACCAAGGCATAATAGAGTCAGTCATACTTTTGTAAAAACTTGTGCACATGTGCTTTTCCTATTTATTCTCCTTTCACAGTCTGGATGGATACTCACGGCAGTCAGCTTCATCTGAACTGTCCCCACAGTCGTTATCAGTGTCACAGCGCCAGGTATGTGGGATGCAGCGGCTGTTGGCACAGGTGAACTGGTTGGCAGGGCATGTTCCTGGCACCCGTGTTGGGCAGTTGACCTCATCACTGTTGTCAAAACAATCATTTTGGCCATCACAACGCCATCCCATTGGCACACAGCGCTTGTTGGCACAGGTGAATGCAGTGGGAGAGCAGGTGGTGTCTGAAAAAAAGAAAGAGTGAAAAATTTCAAACTACTTTCAAATAACCAAGGGGAAACGTTTTTTTGTCTAATGTTGTCAGACAAGAGCAGCTGAATAGAAAAAAAGAAAAGCATTACTGTTAATTCCACAGTTGGCTTCATCACTGTTGTCATGGCAATCATCAACACCATCGCATCTGTAGCTGTTTGGGACACATTTGCCATTGCCACAGGAGAAGGAGTTGGCTCCACACTGCAGAGTCGGGGGCTCGTTGGAAGCGTCTTCCACACAAGTCTGCTGATTGGGCTGCAGCTTCATGCCATACGGACAACCACAGACCCTCTGAGAGTCGGGGGCTGGAAAGCAGAAGTGGCTGCAGTCTCCATTCGGATTTGTTGGCCTGCTGCAGAGGTTGGAACCTGAGAGGGAGAGCAGAGTGTAATTACCACTGATATGACTGACAAGTGGGGGTCTCAGCTATGTATGAATAGTAGAGTGAGAAAAGATGTGAATAAAGCTACTGACCAGTCTGAGAGTTGGAGTTGAAAGACTTGACATGCATGATGTGGCTGATACCCCTTCGGATAACGACCATCTCCCCACCATCGGTCTTGCGTACACGTACAATGCCACCCAGGCGCCAGTCAGTAAAGTATGCATAACCTTAAAGGCATGAGAGTAACACAGCATAACCTTGATTCATTTATCTTTCATCTCCTTGTGGTAACAATAATTGCTTTTTTCACATCATTAGAGCAAGAATAAAAAACTAGTTTGAATAAAATACAGAATAAGGAGTGTCCTCTGATAAATACAAGTGCTAACCTTCAAAAATGGTGAGACCAAATGGATGGGAGATTTGGGTAATTCGATCCAAATGAAGTCTGTTCTGTCCATCAAAACTGCTGTGCTCAATTTTATCAAAGAAGGCATCCACCCAGTAAAGACGCATTGAGCTGGGTCAAGAAAAGGAGACAGAGCGAAACAAATCAAGGATGCTCTCAGGGATTAGACATAAATGTAATGACAAAGTCGACATGGTGTGCTGTAGAACAGTTCTTTCAGCTACATGAATGAAGATATTTGGCTCACCTCCAGTCAATAGCCAGTCCATTAGGCCAGCCAAGAGTTGTGTTTACTATGGACATGGCATGTGACCCGTCAGCCCAAGCTCTCATAATCTTTGCTGGCCGGTACCAATCAGTCCAAAAAATATATCTACCAATGAAAAATGAAAGAGTGTCAACATCATCTTTTAGTAAAAAAAACAGGGAAGCTTTAAATACTTCATAAAATACACAACATTCAGCTGGCAAATTCCTGACTTAAACTTCATATTTTCAGATTTTGGATACCTCCACATTGTTGAGCTTTTCTGTGTAAGCTGTGTAACTCCTTAGCAGTCTCTACAATACTTCCCTTCACACTGAGCTAATCTCAGCTGCTGGAAACAGAGGCCTTATGACTCTGAGATAATTGGAAATAACAGCTTGTTCAAAATAAAGATTATTTTTTATCAGGTGGGGGTTTATTGGAGGACTTTTTGAGGGAGAAATTTAGTCAATTCATATTTGGATGGTGTAGTGGGGTCAAATTTAGGATGGAACATTAGACCTGTAGAGTAAAACCTCATATACAACATGTGTGTTTACATAAAACCTTGTATTTACTCTCATGTTGTTGTATTTACCCAATTAGAGGATGCACCACGATAGCCCTGGGGTTGTTGAGGTTTTGAATGATGGCTCTCCTGGACTTATCAGCTACCTTCATGACGGATATGCTCCTGTATCGGGGGTCCGTCCAATAAAGGTTTTTTGAAATCCAGTCGTAAGCCAGGTCCTCCACTCCATCCACTCTGTTGGCTGCCAGTACCTCCCTGCCTGTGCAGATCAAAGCAGTCAGACCCCCGTTTTACACAGAGATGAAAGAGGAACACATTTAAATAAATAGGCTGTCAGCTTCCATTTTCCCCATGCAGGCCTGACAGAAAAAACTAGAGCAGCTCCAAAAACAACACCAGCGATCAGAGCAGTGGGGTTTCTTCTGTTGTACAGTGTGGCTGCTTGTGGATTATCACTTCAGTACCAACTTAACGCAGCTTAAGTTGGAAAAGTAAGACTTAAAACTACTCAGAAAAAAATGATGAGTCTCTCTGGTTCAATTTTGAAAAATTAGTTGAAGATATAAGTTGTTTACATGATCTTTTTTTCACTGTCCATACTCCTGTCCACTCCCTCCCCCATAGTACCAGTCGGCCCCATCAGTCACTCCCATAACTCCCTGTATAAGCTGACTGAATCACATGGTAGAGCTCTCTGCTAGGAAGAAATTATCAAAGGATGTAAGCACAGAGAAAATACCCCAAACATGTCAGCTAGTTGCATTATTTTCTTCTCTACTTGTATTGGCTTATTAGCTATTGTGATGACATCATTCGCAAATTTCAAGATTACTCTGTACAAATTCAGCAAAAGAAGAAAAGATGCTCACCAGTCCCATCCACTTTCTGTTTAAAGATTATGTCTTTAGCTGTGTCTGAAAAGAAGATAGCATCGTCTTCAGCGCTGAAATCCACTCCTACAAAGTAAGAGGGTGATCCAGTGATAGGCAGGATGATGTCTTCCTGGGAAGACAGGTTAAAGGGGATCCCTCTCACTGCCAGCTGACTGGAGAAGAGCAGGAACTGCCTCACAGCTAAGGATGGGAAATCAAATAATCACTAATGGAAAAACTCACAGAAATATTGGTACAAAAAAAAACTTGAGGGTGTGGTGCATTACTTTAGGAGGCATACAATCTCACCATAACATCGTTTTCCATCAGCATGTAGATCATAGCCCATGCGACATTTGCACCTGTAGCCTAATCCTCCGTTATCACTCCGATGGCTAAGAACACATATCTGCTCACATCCACCTCTGTCTACACTACAAGGGTTTGACACTGCAGACAAAAACATAAATAGAAAAGAAATATGTAAAGAACTACAAAATGTAAGCTGCTTTAACTGTGCCTATTTATGGCTTTACTTTTAGTAACTCCAACAGTCACATGTCAGAAAATCTGAGTAAACTTATATCACACTGCACAGTTAACAATAAGAACTGTGAGCTGCAATAGAACCAATCAAAGTGACACATTTAGCTCAATGAATGGATTACCGTATGGCTGTTGCAGCTGATGTATTACTGCCACCCCATGAGGAGTCTGAGGTGTACTATAAACAACCTGAGGATTGTTTTCAGTGAACTTGTTGGCTTTCATCACAGCCATCTTGGTCCAGTCGGTGTAATAAAGATTGTGCTCGAAGAGAGTGATTCCAAATGGATGCGGGATCACACTCCCTCCATGGACCACTGTTTTTCTGTTGGAAATACGAAAAAAAACACTGATTTAGTGCAATATAAAACCAAGTATTTCAATGCACAATGTCTGGCCAAAAGCAAAAAGTTGTCACCTGGATTTAACTGTGAAAATAGGTACAGGCCTCCTTTTTGATAACTACTGCATGGGTAATTATCTTTCAACTGGTAACAAGTCATTTAACCCCAGCTGATGCAATGAGTAACTTCTCATTTCTTTAACAACCATGAAGAAAGACACATCCTGTGGCTTTGCCGAATTAAACGGAAAAAAACAACAGTAGAACTCAGCAGTATGTTCAATAGTGAAAGTAAGAGCATTTCTTCACACACAATGCGAAGGGATTGGGATTGAACAGCTGTGTTGCCTTAAGAAAACACTAATCAGTGAGGCTGACTGGAAAAAAAAAAGTCTTTAGTTCGCTAAGGAGTGTAAAGATTGGACTCTGGAAGATTTCAATATTTTAGAGATCAAAATCCACATTGTACCTGTGAAGGCCATCGTACGTTGCAGTTTCAATGTAGTCATAGCGACTGTCCACCCAGTACACACGCTGTGCAGCTATGTCTAGCGTGATGCCAGCTGGCCAGCCCAATTTAGTTCTGACAATCCCATAACGGTTGGTACCATCCATGTAGGCTCGCTCCAAAGCAGGCTGTCCATTCAGCGCCTCCCAATCTGAGAAGAACATGTACCTGTGAAAGGAGGTTAAATATTTAGAGCAGCAAGCAGAAACCTTGGCTGTTGATACAGGACATTTCTCTCTCATTAATCACTTCTTCACAATCACTATATGGGTCCAAGTGGGTGGCTGTGCATCCCCACAAAGAACTGTACATTAATTTACAATCAAGAAAATTATCTACAGCCACATGGCTCTCCTCCCCCTCCGGCTATACTATTGGATTACAATGAGGGTCATCACTTACATTGCTCCTTCCTAATCCACCCAGGACAATCTGCTAATCTCACACACACACACACACCCCATTATTCCACGCCACTGGAGCACGACAGTTACTGTATGTGGGGTTTGGGAACAGGTGGATGGATGAATGAGTGTAGACTGGGAGATGTGCTTACCCGACAGTGGGGTCCACGGCCAGCCCTCTTGGGTTTCCTAGATTTTCAGTGATGAGTGTGACCCGGTTACTTCCATCAAAGTCCACCATGTCAATCCTGTTGACGCTGGCCTCCACCACATACAGTTTATTGTTCACCCAATCCACCGCCAAGTTTTCTGGGTAGTCAACTGATACATTTAAAACCACCTGCATGTTGGAACCGTCCATATCCACAGAAAACACCTGCACACAAAAGACGCCATTGTTGACAGGAAATCAGCACAAGGTGGTCGCTTCCATCAGAAATAAAGAGAAGACACTGAGGATAAGCTTTGATCCACAACGAGGCTTAATGAAATGTCTTTATGAGGGTGAATACAAACAACATACCAAAGTTTTTTTGTTTTTTTTACTATATGTGTGAATGTGAAAAAAATTTAGGATAAATTTGAAAGATGACACCTATTATTAAAAACAGAAGGCAGGTTAACATAAATTAAGGTAACAACATTCAAATCTTTATAGATGAAAAAGGCATTAAGAGACAAAATTCTGTCCATTTAATTTCATGAAGTCTGTAAATGGTTGTTTCAGAGCCCACCATGCCACCAGTCCCATCACTTCACCAGTTTCTCAGACTGGAAGCTCTACCTCTAGGCAGCTGTTTAGGGAGGTTACTGCTCTTGGCCTCCTTGCTTCTTAAGAAACAAGATCCATTTTCATCTGACCTGTTTAAAGAGAAACTGAAGATGTGGAAATACTCTGGTAGTTTAACCTTTCTGGTTGCATTCACATGCCCTGTTTGTGCCTTCTCTACTTCTAATCGGATGCACAGTCTTATAAAAGTCTAAGCCTTTTGGCACAGTGGCTGCAGTTCAAAACACTGAGGAGTTGAACAAAAACTTTTTAGCTAGCCAAAGAATGCAAAAAGATGGACAGTGCTGCTGAAAACAAATACAGCATGATTACTTCCAACAGGATTGAGTTACAAAAATTGCACCGAGGTATGTGAACATCATAGCTGCCTATCAGACAGGTCTCAAGATTAGGCTATTTGGATTCCATTCCTAATCTACTTCCCTTCATTATTACCCAGCCAAAGGAGCCAACAGCTATTCCATTATTATAGTATCAACACTGCTGATATTTTTAAGGATAGCAAAAAGAATTTAATTCGGGTGAGCTCCAGTGTAGTATTTCCACTTACAAGAAAGTGGCCTGCTCATAGCCCTGGCAACACAGAGCATTTCACCAGATTTTATCTGAGAATTGGATGTGAAAATTTGATTAAAAAATGTACCTTATTCTGAATAGTATCAGTCCAGAAGATTCTTCTGAGGCTGTAATGGAAGTCTACTCCCACAGCAACCCCTCTGTTCTGAGACTGGACCAAAGTGCGCAAACTGTTGCCATGGATGTCACCTATTAGCAAGTCTCTGCCATTGGAGAATATCAAGGATGGGACTCCAGCTGTAGGGAAATCAAACAACATGTGATGTATGAGAACAATGGGCAATTCTGTAGTTTTCATGTTGAACTACAATGAACTAGAGTATCAGTGGAAATTTACAGGAAGAAAATCCCTGACCCAGACTAATGAAGGAAGCACTCTTTCCAGCCACTATCATTACACACTCTTTTCACCAAAGCTAGAGGCAGAGAGGTCAGCCTCTCAGTCAACACTCTTTCTAGGTTCCACAAAAGAGAGAGATTAACTAAAACAACCTTCGGTACGCAACAATGCACTAGAAAGGAGCGCAGACGGTCAGTAAAGCAGCCCCGGTGCCTGGCAAACAGGAAAGGAGGCCATGCTAATGAACCTCATTTGGATGAATCATTCACACATTTAACATCAGGGCCTTCTGTGTGTAAGAGAATCTTTAACGAGAAAAAAGATGTTGGAAATGGCACTCACTGGAGACATCAGCTCTGCAGTATCTGTGCTGCTCCAGGATGTAACCCTCTCGACAGCTGCAGCGATGGGAGCCAATGCGGTCCTCACACAGCTGGTCGCACACGCCCCACATGGAACAGTCGTCAAAGTCTTCAGCATGAAATCAAAAGCACAGAAGATGAGGGTCACATCAACAAACAGCGATCCGTTCAAGTAAAGTTACAATTTAAAAACAGAGGACATACTGAGGTTTGAAACAAAATAAACGGTCGGCGTAACACCTTCAAAATAATTTCTGAGCATTAATCTTAAGTATAAAAAGGATTTTTTTTATTTCAGATTCCACCTGCTATTGTCTGGCAATCTGCTTGTGGGAATAATAGCAAAATTTCTCAGGCATTCAGGGAATTGAGCAACAAGAGAATGATGTCTCTTCATAGTCCACATTGTAACTTGAGGTTAAGTTTGGGATTTGGAAAGAAGAGTTTACTGAGTAACATCAGTGAATGACATGTACCTATACATGAGCGACTGTTGTTGGTGCTGACTATGTATCCAGATGGACAAGAACAGACCCCCCCATCAGGAGACGCATGACAACGATGCTCACAGCTCAGAGAGGCACATCTCAAAATGCCTGAAAAACACAGAGACCAGATTAGTGAAAAACTGCACAGGACAGCAAATGCTCTTTGATGTGAATCCTTCTATGATCAACTTGTTGGAAATGTGTTGGTACTAACTGCAGTTGTGTCCAGCAGTGGTGTTGCTTTCATCCTCTCCCTCTGGGCAGTGAGGCGTCCCATCACACAGCTGATCCATGGGGATACACAGGCCAGAGGATGGACAGGCCCACTCTCCTGGGTAACACTCATGTGCTGCGTTATCTAAAGGGTTAATTAAAAAGGACAGCAGAGAGTTGCCCTTGACTCAAACTGTCGGACATTTAAGGACATTTAGCGTGCGAGGTTGTATCAAGCACAGACAGTCTCCAAAGGAATGTGGCTCTGGTGTAAAGAGAGTTGTGCCCAGGACTTTATTGTCAGGGAAATTACTGTCACTTTAAATCGATGCAGGAGAGCGAAGCTTTGAGGGGGTCACATGGGGGCTCAGAGAACTTCTGCAGCCCATCCTCTAAAAACACACACTCTTCACAGCCGTGTGTAGGAATTCTAAAGCCCTTTGGGGGGCTGCGCAATCTAGTGCCACAAAGAGCCATTTGAACAACACACTTAAAGGAGCACAGGCATAGCGTCTTGCTAGCACGAACCAACCATGGAGACTGGACATGAATTAGGATCACACAGAGAGCTTGAGCTGTTAACTACTTCTTGTGTATCCTTACCAAACAAAAGTGTAGCTCTTTAAGCCCTAAAAGTAAAAATTAACCAGATTAAGACAGAACTATTTTAACTTGTGATCATACCACAGCCTTTTTCATCTGCATTGTCCTCACAGTCATCCTCTCCATCACAAACCCAGACTTGGTGGATACAGCGGCCACTGGGGCATGTGAAGTAGTTTCCTCTGCATGTAGGATATGCTGTGGGTGAAGATAAAGGATAATATTGACAAGAAGGAATAAGGGAAAGGACATAATGAGTCACAGTT
Organism: Thalassoma bifasciatum; assembly: GCA_008086565.1. Classification (NCBI taxonomy): domain Eukaryota; kingdom Metazoa; phylum Chordata; class Actinopteri; order Labriformes; family Labridae; genus Thalassoma; species Thalassoma bifasciatum. The sequence continues at coordinate 197,768 of RPOG01000921.1, forward strand.
TTGTGGCAGATAAGAGGACAGACATAGAGAGGTTTAGGTGACATACTGCAGTTTTGTTCATCACTTCTGTCTCCACAGTCGTCATCATGGTCACAAACATAACGTTGTGGAACACACACCCCGCTGTGACACTGAAACAGGCCCGCATTGCAATGCTGTGCTAAAGAAAACACAACAGGAGAAGAAAAAATAGATTTGGTGATGATGTCACATTAAAGGTTTCAATTTATGACATTTAACTACACGTTTTGCATCATTCTGCAATGTTAAAATCTCAAATCTAGTGGCTTCTTACTGCAATTCGCCTCATCAGAGCCATCCCGGCAGTCAAGTACGTGGTCACATCGCTGGGTCCGATTATAACATGCACCATTTGCACACCTCAGCTCTGTACACTCTGGATAATCTGAAAGATTAAATCATCATCAGGCCAATGCTATTCATCCAACTCTACTTGACAACTCTGCTCTTTTAAGCCTCTCGGAGGTGAAAAGCTTGGCCAATGGGAAGGATAAGAGACCAAAACTTAATGCCGCCACCACAACAACAGCAGTCGTCACAGCATTCTTTATGCAATTGTGAGATTACCACAGTGTGTAGCGCTGCGAGTCTACCATGTCGGCACAATAATGGCATAGCAGCTGAACTTCAGCTTGACTAATCCACCAAGGAATCTGCAATCAACCTCTGACAACAAGAAGCATATTGTGGCCCATTCTGTCAGTCAGCGAGCCTCTTAATCTTAACAAATTGATTAAAATGCCACAGGAGCCTGAGATAAAAAGGAAAAAAAGGAAACCACCCTGGAGAAGACTTACGGCAGTCTCTCTCATCAGACCCATCCGAGCAGTCAGCCATACGGTCACACCGGTATTCTTCAGGGATGCATGCCCCGTTACTGCAGCTGAACTGGCCACTGGTGCATGTCCTTCCAGCTAGGGAAAGATTGGAGAATGAATTAGTAGCATGAAGAAAGGTTTTATTCACTTACAGTGTGTCTTCTACAGAATGCATGTGATATTCTTGTACTGTAGATATAAGTACCAAGACCTTATCAAATTCCCTAAATTCCTCTGTGCCACGGAGCCTTTGGCTGCTCAATATTAAAGATCTTATTACTCACATACCTTCATTAAGCTACCAGGGAAAATTAATTCAATGCATGTTTGAGCTTTACAGATAGCTCCCCTTAATTGAATGATTGTATTCAATGAAGCATGATATACTCCAGTTTCAATCAAGCACTTGAATCAAACACACAAACTAATCAGCTGGAATACAATTATTTCAAGAAAACACATGTACTTAGACGCAGGGATAGATTATCTGCGCTGACATTGGCATTTTGACACACATCTGTATCAATTTCCATCAATAATCAGTCAATAAGAGATCAATGTAAAACTATTATTTAACTTATTTTGGCGCTCATGCAGCTGTGCCTTTGTCTGCAGTCACCACTGTCACCAACATTGAAATTGTCATTGTGTTGGAGTCCGTATTATTCAAAATTTGACACCAGTATTTTCCCGTTCACTGCAAATGAATATTGGCTCTAAATATCTGTTATTTGACTGCTTGACAACCAATAATTGGTATTGGCCCTGAAAAAAAAAACATATCAGTCTATCTCTACTTGAGATCTGCATATAATGTAGAGTGTCCTTACGACAGTGTTGCCTCTCATCTGAGCCATCTTCACAGTCCTCTTCGTCATCACACACCCAGGATTCAGGGATACACTCCCCGTCACTCAAGCACTGGAAATGACGGTCATCACATGTTACCTGAGCTGTGGGAGAACATAGAAGGCATTTGTGATTTACAACAGCTGCTTGGATGGACTTTTACCCATGTTTGTTGATTTTTTTGCTACCCTGAATAACTTATTCAATTAGTTGCTTTCAAGATTAGTATGTCAGGGTGTGGAAAAAGCAGAGATGTGCTGTAAGTTGGGGTGAGGAGAAAGTCTGGGTTTAATGTATGTTTGAAGGTCCAGAAGTGGAGCAACTCAGACTGTACTCCTCTGAGCTGTCTTTATCAAACACATTACAGTCTTTGAAATAGGAATGGGTACAGTATTCTGTACTTTAATAAGTGCTGACCGGATTCTGTCAGTAGTGCAGAGTATCGATTGATCGTAAAATCAAACACTACCATGTTTCAGTACCTAAACACACCCTTGTTACTATGAGGGGGTGGAAGAGTGGGAGATTTTCCATGCCGGACATGGGCATAGCGTACGTAGAGCTGGGCTTCAATTTGTGCACTATTAAGAAAAAACACTGTGTGGCTGTAATTGATTTATTAAGTTGTAGTGAATTTTAGTTAAAGGTTTTCATGTTGAAGAAATTTGTGAAACAACTGCAATGCTACAGTAAAAACAGTACAATGCTGTTTTGATATATTTGTTGAAATCTATATATTGAAAAATAAATTAGTTAAATTGAATTTATTTGAGATTTTTTTGGTTGTCAAATTAACATTTATTACCACATGAACCAAAATAAAAGTACCAAAAATTGATAGCATTGAGTACTGATACAAATCTCAGGTACCAGGCATCAATACGGTATCGGTTCAAATGTGAAAGGTACCCATCCCTACTTTGAAACATCATGTAAATCAGGCTGCAAAATACGAATTAATGATTTCAAAACATTTGGATAACAACTGTAACTTACGGCAGTCGTGCTCATCAGAGTCGTCCACGCAGTCTGATGTGCCGTCACAGTGCCAGCCACCTGGTATACATCGCCCTGTCCCACAGCGGAACTGCCCCAACTCACATCCTATACACAAGTTGGATTTGAATGACAGAATTCAGATTCATTTGAAGCTACTCCATAAGGTTTGTTTCAATAGTTGTTATTTTTGTTTATCTTTTTCCCCTTTAACACTCTATACCTCATGAAAATGAATGTACCCCATGGTAGTAGGGGTGCCTTCCACTGATGGAGCAGCATTGACAAGGCTTGGAGACAAGCGTGCCAGCAATCTCTCCCCCAAACAGTTACACAACCCTTCCCGCACTCGTCAGAAGCCTGCTTTTGATGTTCTCTCTGAATGGCATCTGTAGAGATAAGGTACCACGACCACTCTACCTTCCCTGACGTTTTCCAGGGGAGATTGATTCAGGCGGCATAGTTCAGTGGCAGAGCACTCCATCAGACCCGTCCATACAGGAATGTGCAATTCTGATTGTCCATCTGACAGCCTGATTTATGGTGCATGCTGCTCCTGTCTGGTCTGAAATGTAATTTGGATAAATAGTGGTACTGGGTGGTACCACAACCATTTCAACCCAGATTCTTTGTGTGAAGAGGTGTGAGGTGGTGATAGGTTGAGCACGAGTGAAGTTGGTTGTCTATCTTCATCCAGTCTGACCTGATCTGTAAACGTTCTTCATTCTTGATCAATAAGCTTCCTACAAATGCAGAATATCAGGGCTACTGTAATCAAATGGTGAATTTCCCAAAGCTGTAGCTTCTTAACCCCAGCTATAAAATCTTCAGGTTGAGTTGTTTTAAATTTAAACTCTTTTAACTCTCATGGTAAATCCAGTCTACAACAAAACAAGCAGCACGTTTCACCCCTTCAGCAGTCATCCAAAAGGCTAAAGTTTTTCCTGCTCAGTTTACTAATGATAAAATTGCTCACTGTCTGCTCAAAGGGAGCCTTTGTTAAAATGCAGTGATCCCTGAGATCTCAGCATCATCTATTGTACAGAAAAGGGGAGATGTGTTGCAAACAGTTGAAAGAAATGAGGGTTCCTTGACAAAAACACTGAATTTACATCAGCAATGAAATGCAAAATCAACACAGATTTTTAATGAACTGATAGAAAACCTCCCTACTGTCCAAACAGGAGTGCAAAATTGTAACTGTTTTAGCTGTTTTTCTCCTTTGATCTTGTTGACCAGAACAACATAGTTATGCATTTAGACTTCCGTTGACAACCTAAAACCATGTATGCCAAAGAGAAACCAATCTGTTGGAGGCTTTCAAATGCAGCTACTGTTTCCTGACAGTGTATCCTGACAGTATCACTTCTGGGAAAGGTGACAGACACACTGAAGCTGAACCTTTCAACAGCACTATCTCATGTGTGGGCTCTTTTCACTGTCTCCACTTTTTAGAGTGTCTTTAAGGTAACTGTATTTCCTGATCTTTTAAATTCAACATCTTTATCCTGACCAAGCCTCAATTTCACCATTTCAATCCATATAAGAGAAAGTTAATGGGGTAAATGATGTAAATCTTCTATTCAGAGTGTTTAATTGGAGTCTTGTTATTCATGTTTTTTGATGGTTTAGTGATTTTGTTTGGTTAAATGTTTTCCTTTCCTTTCTCTACTCCCTTTGTCTTTCCTAATTAGCAACTTAAACCCACAGCAGGAGACAGCACCACACTTTCCATGCAGGAAGATAAGGACTTCCTACTATTGCCCAACAAAGAGGAGCAGAAGAGGAATTTTCATTAGAATGAAGCCCCGCATGCTTTAAACCCCACTGTGAATTTACAATGACACAAAAGAGGTGCCGGCAGGGATTCAAACTCATAACTGGAAGTGTCACCCTAAAATAAAAGCTGCTCAGGAGATGGACAGCAGAAAGCAGAGTACAGTAATGCTTACATCCTCGGTACACTGAAAAATGTGACACACAAGCTCCCCTCTTAAGGCCACCCATTTAGAAAACACCTGTCCATAAGCACTGAAACATCTCTCTCTCTCTCTCTCTCTCTCTCTCTCGTCACATTGGGTGTCTGAAAGATGTCTTCAAGCTTTCATCAATGCCGTCTTGTTTTGAGCCAAGTCCTCTGGACTCACTGAATGTGAGTGGAGAAAAGTGGAGAAAGCGGCTGCTGGCAGCATGAGATGCTGGACCTGTCCATGCTGTCAGAGCGGAGTGCTGCTGCCTATTTCATATGGAAATCAATGCAGCAGAAAGCAGTCAATTGCCAAACAAGTGACTTTGGCTCTTACAGCTACACACAAAACTGTGAAAAAACAAAGGTCTTTGGCAGTGGCATGGAAGCAGAAGGGAGGGAATAAATAGAGTAAGAAATAAAGCCACAGTTAAGTTGGAATTGAGAAATACTCAACATGATTTCTGCTGTGTGTCCTCACAAAAGCATGGGTACAAGATGTATGAATAAGATGTCAAAACGTGATCACATAACCAAGCACATTAAGCCAGAGTTCGCCGACTGTTTATTGGAACATACACTTCATCCAGTGCGTCTGTTACCTAGACAGAGAGAGCTGCAGGAAAACAAAGGATTTTCTCCGGATTGGTGCCAATTGTGTTCCTGTTTCTAACGCAGTGTAACTGTTGCTCAAGGATTTAGGCTCCTTCACCAGAAAAAAGCCTGCATGTGTGAGGTTTAAAGTGCATTTAGTGATCATTACCGAATACTAAAGAAGTAGAATGTTTTGATTATGTTATCACTGATTTAAACTAAGATAAGTTTTCAAAAAAGTTAAAAGTAGAGGAAATGTTGTTGTAGAACAACACAATTATACATAACACCATTAGAGTTGTTAATGTACACTCAATATGTCAAAGTGTGAACTGGGCAATGATCTATAGAGAAAACAACAAGATTCACTGAGAAATGATTAAAAGAGAAAACACTGGCTAAAACTGTCTGAACAAGCAAAAATAGCAGAAGTTAGCAAATAACACAGCAGCAAGAAACCTCCTCTCACTGTCACATTAGCTATTAATGCCAGTGTAAGCACTCTGCAGCAGCATCAAGCTAACAGCTAGATAATATGTCACAGAGGTCAAGGAAAAATAACCATCATAAAAAACATTTCATGTACAAGTAAATAGCAGAGAAAATAACCCTACAACAATTATCCTTAAATAATTAAAAGCCTGCTCTCCAGGTGCACCTGATGCTACATGGTTAAACTAAATTCAGGCCAAAGGCAGTTGACTCCATTAACCACATCAACAGTCTTCACCCTTGTCTGTTAATCACAACAAATCCAAGCTAATGATCAACATCAACATGCTGACAAGTCTGCTCAGTTTTAGTCAAGTCATCATTTCGTTCAACTCAGCTGTCATCAGCAGATGTCAGCGAGAGCTAACTGCAGCTCAACAAGGAAAAGGCCAAATAATGTCTTATGTTTTTTTTTTTTTTTTGATGAACTGCAGTCAGTTCTAGCTGCCACAGTCTCAGAGGAATTAAATACTGTTTTACACTTTTCTCTAAGGCCTGGCCTGTCATCTCTTCTTCATGTCAAAAAAAATGAATGAAAGCTCTTGCCATGACCTCACTCTTGGTACTCTAGGGCACCTTTTCCTTGCTTCAAACTGCTCCTCAAGGTAGAAATGGTTCAATTCTGCAGCAGCTGCAGTGTAATTAGTTGCTCGATTCACACTAAGGAGCTTACATACTGAGGGTTGAGCAAAAAGAAAGCAGATTACAATTTGAGAAGTAGGATCTAGCTGGGCTACATACACAACTGACAAACACAAGACTGATTTATAAAAAAAGGCAGTGTGTGAGCATTGTGTCCGTCTCCGTCTGTCATCAAAGAGCAATGTTCGTCTCTGACTCTGTGTCAAATTTGTGTCAGTGTTTTGCGGCGTAAATTCTGCTCCACTGAATGAGATTTGTACCAGTAGCTCTGAGTCCTCACAGATTGTCTGTAAGTCACATGCTCTTTTCTGTTACCTAGCAACAGTAAAGCTCAGGCAAAAGTTCCTCAAGAGAACTTCCAATCTGTCTGAAGAAGGCTTTGTGCTCAACCTTTAAAGTAATACTATGTGGTGAAACAATTAGCTCTAGAGCAGGAATTACTGACCTATTGAGTGCATTAAAACGCACCGTATATTTTTGACGTAGCACTGACTTTTATAACAATAAAGTTATTTCCATAGCTTAAGCTTTTTATTTATTTATTCACTGTATTTATAATTGTTCAGGTGAAAGACAAATACAGAAGAAATCAGTTATGGGCCAGTGTTATATTTCAGTAGTCTGGTTGTTTCATTTTGATGAGCAACAGTTGAAGTGGGTGAGTCACTAGTGGCACAACAACTCTGCAGGTCCTCAATGAATCACTCAGCTGGCAGTCTGTGTGAACAGAAAAGAAAACAAGAAACTTAAGGAGGAAAAAAAACAATCTTACCTTCAGAGTGGCACCATCTAACACAGCATATATAGATGAGAAAGAGTTGAAGCAGCAGTGCTCTCCACATTCTTGCTGGTCCGTCCAGCTCCGCTGTGCAGATGGAGGAGCTGTAAGGACTGGGGCTGAGATGCTGTTGCTTTCTTCAGTCTGTCTTTCTTGGCCCGCTAGTTGATGAAAGGGGCGTGCACAAAGGCCGGGACAGCCGCTCCCCCAGCCAGCCTCGGCCCTCCGGATAAATCCCTCCTGCCCTGGAATCTGCATAATGCCATGCAGGTCCGACTTGTACTGAGTGCCAGTGATTTTTCACACACAGCAGGCCATCAACACTGTTTATCTGCATCACACAGGGGCTGTGGCGTGGTATACCTACAAATATTTGAGAGCTGAAAAACCTTATAAAAATATAAAAATGTTAAGAAAAAAAAGATTGAAAAAGAACAACAGACCACAGGCCGTCTGACAGGCCTAGAGAAGTCACATAATCCCAAAGTCTGTTGTTGAAATCCGACTAAGGACTCTTGTTGCATGTTTGCATGAAATTCCCCAAATAAAACTGGAAAGAACAACAAAAGTCACAGAAAGCAGCTACACATTAGTTAAAAAAAGCAATGTAAATGTTGTAAACTTTCTACAAAGCATTTGCAAACGCGATAACAATAGTCACCCTTGAGCTGGTTTAACAAAATGAATAATCCCCCTCCCAGTATTTCAAAAGTCTCACTGACACGTCATGAACACCTTGAATACGACAGAAAAGCTAAACTACAGATGTGAAGAGGAACATTAAGTTCACCTTAAAATAATATGACGTGACACAGTGTCCAGAAAGGGCAGCACATAAACATTTCTCCCACAGTTGAGTTGATCTTCTCCATTTTTACACAAGCCCAACAGCGCCACCACGCGGCCGTAAAGTAGCACCGCTCTCCACCTGTTGTTGCCGTAAAATCGGAGCAGCGCAAAGGTGGTTTCCCTAGCAACCGAGCAACTTGGAAGTTTTTCTCTGCGAGTTGTGAAACCAAGATGTAAAACAAATAAATGGTTACGTTTAAATACAGGGACCGAATTCGCTTTCTTCATTTTCTCGATGGCAGCTCCACAAAGAAACGCAGAAAACTTCTTGAAAATGGAGGGCGACACGACGGAGGTATGTAAAAGTTAGTGGGAATCTGTGGACTGAAATGGGGACGCCGCACGAAATGGCTGTTTATTAATATGCAATGTAAATCATATTTATATAACAAAAGAAATTATTTTCTCTGACCCCGAGATTAGGTATAATTTGTTCAGTTTGGACCCCAATTCAGTGCATAATAAAATTATAGTCTTTACATTGACTCCACGCCGTTAACCGCAATTGTACTTACAATTTTAAGTTTTAATTCCCTGAAATGCATGATTTTTTTTGTATTATTATTATTATGTGATTCGTACATTCTCTTCTCTTGCTTCCTTTTCCATTGATGGTATAACATAACACTATCTCACTTGTGATGGTCTTGTCTGTCTTAAATTGACTTGTTTGCTTGTCTGTTATGTATTTGTTATTTTTATGAAAAACAAAGATAAAGTACATAAATTTGTATGAAAATGTATGACAAATGGTGACATGTCACTTTGACTCCCCAAACTAAAGCTGAGGAGTTAAATTGGTCTGACACACTGTCACCCTGTTAGAGTGATGCTGTACTGCCGTGCTTGTAATCTATGTTATCATTCTGACGTCAAGGACAGACTGCTCATGCAGAAAGTAGGTATCAGCTGTTTACAGAATGTGGTTACATGATGTCCATTCAAGTATGTTCTGCCTGTGAACTTCTGGTTTTTACATGACTAATGACTATACGATCACGCCCATATGATGAATTCTCTGTGAATAAAGAGCTGAACAACGGGGAAGTCGGCGGAGCTGATGGGAGTCAGGGTGCTGGATGCACCTCTGATCAGACTTCCCTTTTGCAAATGCATTAACTAAGAATCTGTGCCTTGGAGCTTCTTTCGACACCCACAGCAGCTGATAGCCAGTTGGGTGCTTAGACCCAACACACCCCCTCAAAGTTGGTCTGAAATATTTTCTCCCTCTTCTCAGGAAATGACAAGTTTGTTTCAAAACTAATACGTTAAAGAGTTCACAGGAAGATTCAAGCTCGTAAATAATCCAACACTAATTAGAAACTCGAAGAAAACAGTCATGATTTATGAATTGTCCACAAAAGCGCTCTCTAAGTCCAAATCTCGAGGATTTGGTGTCTCTGACAGTTTTATCTGTGTACAAATTCCTTTCAGCTATGTTTGGACATTGTTTATACAAACTTCAAAATCAAGAACCAGCATAACTTATCAACCCAATTCCACAAAAAGCTGAACATCAAAAATCATTTAACTTTAATTTTTCCCTGTTTTCCATAGCATATGGACAGTTTTCAGAAGTCCCTGGCAAAACTCCGGAGCCTCTCTGTGGAGGATTCATCAGAGACAGGGATGCTACGCTCCAGAATAGACGAACAATCAGGTCTGATCTGCATGTTGAAACACAGAGCAGACGAGCTGCTCCTTCGATGTGAAGCCCTGCAGAAAATCAATGCAGAGCTAGAAAGCGGCAAGCAAGACTACCAGACAGAGCTGGAGAATGAAAGAAAGAAATCAGATGTGATAGAAAAGAGACTTGAGTATATGGCAAACATCAGTGAAGGGATTGTTGCTTTGATGGAGGAGACCAAAAGTCAAAACAGCCTCTTGAAGCAGGAAAACGAACAGCTGCAGGCTGAAAATGATTCACTTTTCTCCCAGAAGTTGCAAGATAAAGAAGATTGTGTTCGAAACCTGATGCAAGAAATCAAAGAGCTGACAGAAAAGTACACAAATAGGGAAAAAGAATACTGGTAAGACAAATCACACAGTTTTAGAGATATTAGATTTATAATAGGAAAAGATCTTTTTTTAACTGTGTATGCTTCTGTGTTTTAGTAAGAAACTAGCAGATTACCAGTCAAAACTCCAGGCACAAGAAAGCCAACATCAAGCCAAGGAGGCCTCACTACTTGAGCAACTGCATGACACACAGCAACAGAAGACAGATGCTGATGAGATGTGGAGAGGTGGGAGTTACATTTCTCTCTAACCTGTGACAAAATAATGCAAACATTTGTGAGCTCATGATTTTCTTTGTATAATCAGACCTCAAGCTGAAGCTTCAAAAAGCTGAAGAGGAGCATGCACAGAGGGAAGTCAAATTTAAAGAAAGTGTAACCAGCCTCACCAGAGACAAGGACAGATTGGTGGAGCTGTCAATGGAGAGAGGAAGACTGATTCAGGTGATCAAAGTGGCTTTTTTTTTGTATCTCAGGTCTGTGTGGATGAACAGTATTTGTACATGTATTTTTCCTAAATGCAGGGGAAGCAGCAGAAAATCCATCAGCTTGAGATGAGATTGAAAGAAGAGAAAAAGGCCAGGATTGAAGCAGACGACAGGTGTGCCATACTGTCCATAACACAAAACTTCAAGATATCTTCGTAACAGAAGGTGTTTTTGTATTAATCTATGGTGTTACCGCAGATTTCAGAGGGAAGCAGAAGCTGTCAATGCAGATTTGAAGGTGAAGTCTCTCCAGTCTACTCTTGATGAAGCAACCTTGAAACACTGCCAGTTCAAAAAAGTAGGTTGAATTTCAGAATATCAAAATATTCCCAAGACTTATATTGCACTGCACAAAAAAACACTTATTTGTATTCTCTCATTAATTTTTAGGAGTTTGAAGCCTATAAGGAACACAGCACCAACCTTCTAACACAAGAAAGAGAGTTGAATAAAAAACTCCGCCACATGATGGGTTGAACTTAAGCAGTGTGTGAGTCGTGGTTTCATTAAAACAAAAAGCTGTCATCCAAATGTTTCTTCAGTGACACTGCCAACAGTTACAAAGGGAACAAATGACAAAAACAAAAATGTAGCATCTCTTTTTTTATTTTGATCCTCACTTAGAAATTATACAAATGTACAAATGCTGATTAAACCTTGCAAAGAAATCCCTTAAGAGTGCTCCTCTGCTAGCTTTTCAGCTTTTTGGACTACTTCTTCAATTGGACCCACCATGTAGAAAGCTTGTTCTGGCAGAGCATCGTATTGACCTAGAGTAGAGAGAAAATATCCTGTTAATCATTTGTAAAGCTTCCCTTTTATAGGAATTATCTCCAAAGTTGATATGACATCCCATCCTACCTCCTAGAATGTTCTTGAAGCCTTCGATTGTTTCCTTCAGAGGCACCAGTTTCCCCAAGTGACCTGTGAAAACTTCAGCTACCTGGAAGGGCTGCGATAAGAAGCGTTGGATCTTGCGAGCGCGAGCTACAGTCAGCTTATCTTCCTCTGACAATTCATCCATACCCAGGATGGCAATGATGTCCTGTAGTGATTTGTAGTCCTACAGAAAGAGATTTTTAAGTTTTAGTTTCATTTTTTAAATTTGCAGTATTGAATATTTCAACATCCAACTAAGCACTTGCCTGAAGAATCTTCTGCACACCACGAGCAACATCATAGTGTTCAGACCCAACAATGTTCGGATCCATGATACGGGACGTGGAATCAAGAGGGTCCACAGCAGGATAGATACCAAGCTCAGCGATGGCACGGGACAGCACAGTCGTTGCATCCAAATGAGCAAAAGTTGTTGCAGGAGCAGGGTCAGTCAAATCATCAGCGGGCACATAGATGGCCTGTGACAAACAGAGCACATGTGGTGAGAATAAATAAAGAAAATAGGACTACCCTGGCACTTTGGTTGGCATCTCTTACTTGTACTGAGGTGATGGATCCCTTCTTGGTGGTGGTAATTCTCTCCTGCATCGTTCCCATGTCAGTGGCCAAGGTGGGCTGGTAACCCACAGCAGAGGGGATACGACCTAACAGAGCAGACACCTACAAAAAAAACAAAAAAACAAAACAGTTATATTCATATCTGAGATCAGAAAACATGTTATTTGGATCATGTTAACTGAACAATGATAGATCTACCACTCACCTCTGACCCAGCCTGGGTAAACCTAAAGATGTTGTCAATAAAGAGAAGCACATCCTGTCCCTCCTGATCACGGAAGTATTCAGCAACAGTCAGACCAGTGAGAGCTACTCTGGCACGGGCACCTGGAGGCTCGTTCATTTGACCGTACACCAGAGCGACCTGGAAACGTTCACAAACACCCGGGTGATTGATTGCCACTACGTCAATCTTTCCAGAGGTTAAGTTTCTGGTCTGAAAAGTTTCATTTTGTTTAAATAAATAAGACAGTGAGCAATTTAGGTCTCACCTTCGAAGTGGTGTCCTTCAGGTTGATGACACCAGACTCGATCATTTCATGGTACAAGTCATTTCCTTCACGGGTTCGCTCTCCCACTCCAGCAAACACTGAGTAGCCACCGTGGGCCTTGGCCACATTGTTGATCAGCTCCATAATCAACACAGTCTTACCAACACCAGCACCGCCAAACAGTCCTGCAGGAATAAAATGGACAAATTAAAAAAATAAAAAATCAGAGTGGAGAATAATAATAAACTTAAGGTGTCACACTGTCACCAACCAATCTTTCCACCCTTTGCATAGGGTGCCAGCAGATCCACCACTTTGATACCAGTGACCAAGATCTCCTGCTCCACACTCATGTCTGTGAACTCAGGGGCTTCAGCGTGAATAGGAGCAGTTCTGCAAGATAACATTTTTTATGTCATATTTCAAGGATAAGGTGAAGACGTTAAGCATGATAATCTCCCACACTCACTGTTTGGTGCTGATTGGGCCCCTCTCATC
>RPOG01000922.1:0-210527 GCA_008086565.1 Thalassoma bifasciatum
GGGAGAGACTCAAGAGCCGTGCACCTGACTTTCTGCAGGTAAATGAGGAATCCTACATTTACTGTATCATACTTTCACTGTGTTACGGCAGCTATCATAGCCGCTCTGGATAGCTTCTCCCACTCGCTCTCATCAACACGCAAAGTCACTTGTGCACCGGACACGCTGTGATTGGCTATTTTCCACCCAGAAACATGAACGTACAGGCAGAGTATGGGGTTGAGGCAGACACAGACACTGACACACATGTAAAGAGGCCCATAGATGACGTTTGGGCTGGATAATCCCCATAAAAGTTGATGTTTTATTTTTTAAGAAAATCCAGCAGACCCTACCTTTAAGAAGGAAAGCTTTAAAATGGAGGGAGACTGTCAGTCCCTCGACCTCAGCTGGTAAATGATTCCAAATTATACCTAAGGGCTTTACCTCTGTAATTACTTTTAGAGACTGTAGGTACAACGAGCAGGTCTGGGTGCTGAGAGCGCAGTGATCTGGACGGATCATCCAGAGCAATGAACTGTTTGGATAAGACAGCCTGATGTCATTATGAGCTTTGTAAGTCAGAAGAAAAATTTCAATTCTATTCTAGATTTTATAGGTAGCCAGTGAAGAGACGCTAACATTGGAGAGAAGTGCTCTCACTGCTGTTAACATGATCTGTAACTGGCTTTCATTGCAGGTAGAGAGTCTGGTTGTGGTGCCAGGCAGGGGGCAGCAGCGCCCGCTTGTTGTGCTGTCAGCTGCAGAGACCGTGTACCTGTTGGACCCCAGGGAGGAGGAGCCACAGACGCTCCACTCAGTCTATGGTCACCCTGTTACCTGCCTGGACGCCTCGGACTCTCAGGTTGCGTTTGGAGTGAAACGCTCGGGGTGGGCCATGCACGATGGAGGCAACAAGGTGAGTTTTTCATCCCGGTTTATGGCTTCTTTTGGACTCAGATGTCACTGCAATCAACACTAAACAGATAGTCTTCACAGCGCTGACTACAGATCACAAGTTAAACCCTGAAAGACAATCAAAACACAGTGACCTGATCACTTGAATGAGAATCTGTAAAGGGAATTAGTGCAGCGGTATTGAAAGGTCATGTAATGCAGCCATCCAGAAATTCATGTCATCTCTGTCCACTCCACACCTCAGTATGAAAAAAAGGAACAGCCATCTTTTGTTTGCATGTTAATGGGACTGATGGAGCTGAATCAAGGCCTCTTTTGTGTCCTGATTTTAGATGTAATCATAAAAAAAAATATTCCCCAGACTTAAGTACTTCAAACTGAAAAGCTCCCACATGTAGAAACCAGGTCACATGTTCTCTCAAACAGGCTCCTAATGAAAAAATGGGTGAATAATGTCTCATTTGATGAAATGGAAGAATGATGAAGATGGCTCGGGGCGAGAATCACACACTAAAATATGACCCTACCAGTCAGAAAGAGAGCTTCTCATTTTCTTTTAGGTTATGTTTATTCCACTCTGATTTGTTTTTTAATATCAAAGAGTGAGCCTCTCCAGATGTATCTCATCTGTGTAAACATAAACTCGGTCTCTCGACAGTGTGATCAGTATTACTCCACGTCTCCTCAGACCTCTCGACTCCCCTCAGAAATAAATGTGATGTACCTGAGGAGGGTTTGTTTATAGAACAAATACCGCTCTGAAATAGCTCCAAACCCCTCGTCGAACTCGGCTCCTAATTGCTACGATCTTTAAGGACACTTTGATAAACTGCTGTCCCCTGAGCTGCGTCTGTTTGCGTCTACTAGTACAGTGTTTCTAATGACCCCGTGCACTAATTGACTCTTCAGCCTTTACTTAGAAAAGTACACAGAGCCAAGAGACCAACAAGTCTACAGGGATCAGGAGGCAGATATGACTTCAATTTCGCATCATCAAGATGTTTTTTTTTCTTGTCAAATAAAGCATAATTAAAGCTAAAAACTCAGATGTTAGTTGCCATAGAGACTGGACATCTGCAAGTACCACGCAGGCATATTGTGTGTGTGTGAATGTGTGTGTTTGCAGCGCTCCTTTTGTGATGGACAGGTTTTTGGCAAAGCATCTTCACTGACGTCATCCCGCTGCAAGCAAAGAACAGCTGACACACTGTAGAGAGGATTCAGAGGCAGCGCTAAAGCACCACACAGTGGAGCAGAGAGAGAGCAGCAGTGGAGGAGGAAACACGTGAACTCTCCTCAGTGTTTCAGCTGTTTTTTTTATTTAGCCTGAACACAGATGCATGATGAGTTTGTTTGAAGCTGGAGACTTGAATTTATGTCCTCTCTGCTGTGAATATATTTTCTTCTTGCGCTAAAAAGAAGTTTAATGGTGATTAAATACAGGACCCCATTATTTCATCACTGTTTCTTTACTTGTGGCCATGAAAACTTTCATGAAAGTTGTCTCTTCTACTGAGGAATCTTTTCAGTCTGCAAAACAAGGAAGAGAAACTAAGTTCCACTCCCAGAGTCCTTTCTCAGGGTTCCTACTCATCCTTAAAAAGTCTTAAAAAGTCTTATTTATTTATTTGACAGTGACCATGCAAGACAAAAACTGTCAAGCCAGAGTTAGCCATAAAGCCAATTTTCATCTGTGGTCCCTGGGCAGGAAAATGCACAAGGATATACAATACAAACAGCATCACATTTCAAATGACATTTCATTGTTTCAAATTTGATTAATTCAGAGGACGAAATCAGTGATCACTTGATTGTTTTGTTGTTTTGAGTCATAATTTCAGTTTACTTTTAAAAACACTGAGGCTTATCTCTAATGCTTGGTGGGATTGAGTTCCATTTTTCTGCTGCTCTGACTGAAAAAGCAGACTGCAGTTTTCTTGAATTTAGCTGAACAGTCTCCTCTTGCTGATGCCCTGGTCTCTCTAAAATTCATGTATTTAAAACAAAGGCCTTAAAAAGTCTTCAATTCATTGAAATGTTATATTCTGGTCTTAAATAAATTACTCAAGTTTCTTAAATTTGTCAGCGCAGGATTTTTTTTTAAATTTATTTTTTCATTTATTAATCTATTTTTCGAGGAAACAAAGGGTGGATACAGTCGTAAAAGCTGCTGATTAGATTTTTATCTGTATCTTGGGTCACTGTTTACACTTTGACACACAGCCTTTAATCAGAGAGAATCACTTTATGTTCAATAAACAGACAAAAAGTAAACTCTCACAGAGTAACACCCATGCTATGATTTGATTGTAAAACCCCAACCATCGACTTTATTTATGTGTTTTTGGTCTTAAATTTCATTCAAAGTGGCATTATAAAGGTCTTAAAAAGTCTTAAATTTGACTTGCTGAAACCTGCAGGTACCCTGTTTCTATCTCTGATTAATCATAAAACCACATGGAGGTGTATGGTGAGAAAAAATTAATAATAGAAGCAGTTTTTGATCAGGTTTCTGAAGCTTTTGTTGATGGACTTTGGCTTTGCAGTATTTCTGGAAACTCTTCTTCTGCACAGTGTGTACTGTATTTTATGTAGAAGTAACACAATTAGCGACTCAATAACAGGCAAAGTAACTACCTTAATCATTTCTGCTTTTGTACTAAAAGATGACAGCTCTCTGATACTGAACCAATCCTCTTGTAACTTGGGTACAATGACAAAAATTTTTTTTTAATTTGATTTAATTTTGTCTCATGCTCCCTGAACCACTCTTTCACAATTTGAGCCCCATGAATCCTGACATTGTCATCTTGGAATATGCCCATGACAGTAGGTAGGAAAAAAATAGCTGACCTCATTCTTTGGGAACATAATGTTGCTGAACCTGAGTAAGTGCAGCAACCCCAGATCATAGCACTGCCCCCACAGGCTCGTACAGTAGGCACAAGGCTTGACAGGTGCATCACTTTACCTGTCTTTTTTCTTACCCTGATGCACCCATCACTCTGGAAACAGGGGAAATCTGGACTCATCAGACCACATGACCTTCTTCCATTGCTCCAGAGTCCAATCTTTATGCTCCCTAACAAACTGAAGCCTGTTTTTCCCAGTTAGCCTCACTGATTAGTGGTTTTCTTAAAGCTACACAGCTGTTCAGTCCCAATCCTTTGAGTTTCCTTTGCATTGTGCATGTGGAAATGTTCTTACTTTCACTATTTAACACACTCCTGAGTTCCACTTGTTTTTCTTTAACTTGATTTGGCCAAACATTTAAGTGATCATCCAGGATTTTTTTCTGACCATATTTCTTCCTGGAAGAGGATGGTTCCCCACCATCCTTCCAGCTTTTAATAATGCATTGGACAGTTCTTAACCCAATTTTAGCTATTTCTACAATCTCCTTAGAGGTTTTTTCTGCTTGATGCCAGTGATTTGACCCTTCTTAAACAGACTAACATCTTTTCCATGACCACAGGATACGTCTTTCCCCGTGGTTGTTTACGAAATAAGGAGTTGCTCATTGCATCAGCTGGGGTTAAACAACTTGTTGCCTTAAAAGATAATCACCCATGCCGTAATCATCCAATTGGAGGCTTGTACCTGTTTGCTTGGTTAAATCCATGAAACTTCTTGTGTTTAGATGTAAAAGCTTCTGAATTTTTACGTCCCTGCTTTGTTAAGTCAGATCTTACTAGTCACCTCCAAAATGAGGTTTAAAACCAGCGGTGACCGAGCCTTTGTGGCGGCTCTGGAACAACGTGCTCTGGCGTATCCGCTCTGCCGGATCAATTGAGGTTTTTAAATCTTCTCTGGAGACACACCTCTTCTCCCTGGCTTTTAATCAAGGTTGAGTGGACATCTGGTGAAATTTTAATTACATTTTCATTTATTTTATTCTGTCATATTTTATTAATATATTTCCTGAAATGAATCTGGCTCAGAATTTTAAAGACATTAAGAATTCTGTGGTAATTTTCCTCATCTTCATAGAGGTCATAAATAGGATTTTAGAAATATTTCTGGTGTTGCTAAGCAAAACCACAAGATTCAACTGAAGCAGCCACACTTCCATGGTAAATTCAAAAAGCCACAGTTTCTTTCCCATTGAAATGCATTTTTGATTTTTGTTATTCCTTTTACTTTCAGAGCTAAAGAACAGAAAGTCTTAGTAACTTTCCTGTTTTCCATATTGTGCCCCATGAATTCATTACTAACCCGCTCTTCTTACTAATTAACGTATTTCACAAATTTAATTAACCTTCTGTCGCTCTTCTAACAGTAAGGGAGACAAAGCACGTATTGGCTGAAACCATTTTTTCCCCCAGTTTTGAGTCAGAAAACATATGCTTCATTAAAATCTGTCAGAATTCATGGAGGAAGTCATGTCACACCTTTTTGTCTCACAGGAGAGTGACACATTCATTTACAGGGGCGTGAACGCAACACTTTGTGAGTTTTTTTATGCTAATCACTGAGTTTAGTTCAGTTTAGTTTTTAAACTCTAACAGGTTGAAGGACAGAACCCGCTTTGTTCCCCTTTAAATCAGATTCTTTATCATATTCTGAAGCACGCTTTTATTCAGCTGGTGGCTTTGTCTTTGCACATTTATATTTGTGTATGTGTGAGGTCGGAGCCAGTCTCCAGATCCTCATTACTACGTGCCGCCTTCTTGCCAGTGGACTGGGGGGCACCCAGGCAGACACCCAGCTCGTGGCTGGGCATTCAGTACAAGCTGGCATCTTCACTGGCAAAGTGTCCGTCCACTGCAGCCCGTCTACCACCGAGCTCAGAGCAGGAGACGCGTCTGAAAAGCTGTCAGCCTCTCACTGCTTTGAGTCGAGAGGCTGGATGGATGAGGCAAAGTTTTCATGTTTAGTCTTTTGGAATAAAGATGAACAAATTAAAGAGGAATAGAAGTACTGTGATGGATTAGTCCATGAGGGTCATTTACTTTGGAAAATCATGAATAGATTGCTGTGAAGTATTTTAAAGCTGCTCTTCAGACATTATCGGCTGCCAAACCCACCATTTAGAAATATAAATGATGTATAAAAATGATAACTTCCTACTTTGTGGATGTATAGTCAAAACATTCAGGTGGATACTGGGATGGAAGAAAGAGAATTTCTTTTGTCATGAGAGTGTGAGACTAACTGAGGAAGCAGAACACTTAAAAAATATTATAAAAGATCAGACTATCTCCCTGTGGTGACTTCTGACAAACAGCCCGACTGAATAACTCAGTGATTTTTCTCTCATGGCTCAGTAAATAATAATAATAATAATAATAATAATAATAATATTAATAATAATAATAAAAATAATAATAATAATAATACATTTTGTTTATAAAGCCCTTTTCAAGACACTCAGAAATGCTGTACAGGAGATAAAAAACAGCAAATAAAACATCACATAGAAACATTACAGTTTTTAAAACAGATCTTTTTCAGTAGACCTTTTTCTGTTACTCTTACAGTAATCAATCAGTTTTGTTGGGTCAAGGGGTCTGTGAAATGCCAGCAGAAATCCACAACTATTTAGAATAGCATATTTCATCCATGCATTTTTACAACAGTGGATTAAAGTACGTTGCGAAGATATTTTGATTTTTTGAGGTATTTTGCAACCTGTCTTTCTGAACCCCAACGGAAGCCTATAGCAATGAGGAGTGTCCCAATACAACCTTATCACTTCTAATATGATACAGATACACTGCAAAAACTGAAATGTGGCAACATATTATGTCTTATTTGTAGAAAAAATTGTCATATTTTTCTTGATTTGAGCCACATTCACAAGACCAGGTCATAAAAATGTCTTATTTCAAGTTTTATAAAGTAAAAAATGAGATCCGAATTGCTTGTCACAAATCAAAAAAATCTGCCAATGGGATAAAAAAAAATTGCTTGTGAAGTTTCTTGAAATAAGAAGGGTGTCTTAATACAAGAAACTTTTTTCTTATCTTGTTACAAGCAATTCAGACCTCATTTTTGTCTTTAAATACCTTGAAACAAGACATTTTTTTGACCTAGTTTAGCGAATGTGGCCCCAATAAAAAAATAATAAGAAAATTTGGATCAAAAATAAGACATAATGACTTCTTTAGGTTTCAGTTTTCGCAGTGTATTTCAGCCTTGAGTATTGGCCAATACCAGATCAATTTTGAGTCTTCAAGGCTTGACTGTTTAAAGTTTAATTGTATTAAACTTATCCAGTTCTGTTTAACTACAGAACACTTGTGCATGACAAGTTTTGCACTCAGCTATAACGTCTTTTTGAACTTTAACACCAAATACTGCCACACGGCCGACATCACTCCTACTCCTTGCTACTTTGTCAGCACCTTAGCACACACTGTTGTTGTGATCACATGGGATCTGCGTGCTAAATCTGGGCACTGCTGGATAGAAGTGCATATATATAAATGAAATATTTAGAGACCAAAAAAACAAAACAAACAAAAAAAACCTGCCAGCTTTGAGGTGTAAATTTCCAACTTTGCATAACATCTGGTGGCAATAGTTTTACCCCTTGAGAATATACTTCCTATGCTGTTTATTAAGCATGTGGCAAACACCCTCAGTGCAAGGATGGAGATTTTTATTTCAGTCATTTCTTCTTTCACTATTTGCCGAAGTGCAGTAGCTGCATGGCAAGCTAATTACCAATTCCCACTTTTCTTTTGTGCTACACCTGTGTTTATTGAAGCACCTCAAACACACAGATGTTTGTATTTTCTTGATTTTTAGCCACAGCCACAATTATCAAACCACAAACCAGAAAACAAGCAAAGCTGCACAATGAAACCACTCATTTAGCTTCTTGTTGTTTTCTTCACGACTGGCTTTGTTTTCGCGGGCTGCAATTAACTCTAAGATGTGATTCTGTGCACATCCTGCTGAAAGTGTAGCGCCTCTCCTTAAGTTTTAAACTCTGCCCCCCTCATCTGCTGGATGAGCTGCAGGTGCAAAAACCTCCAAATGACATCAAAGTACAAAGCTGCCATCGTCGTGTCTCAGGTCCAATGTGCTAATCTCTGTTTGTCCACATGGTGTCTAAACCAAACGTGGCTCTGACTCTGTTTGGTTCAGATGTGGGTGTTTGTGTAAGACGCAGGCAGAGAATCAGAAATGAGTGAGAGCCAAGAGTCTGCAGATTTCATCCAAATCTTTCACCTTATTTCCAGGGGTGGAAGTAATTCATTACAAATACTCAGATTACTGTAATTAAGTAGTTTCTTTGGGGTACTTGTACTTTAAAAAGTAGATTTTCAAGTCTGTACTTTTACTTGCACTGAAGTAATCATTATGCCATGTAATCTACTTAGTTACTTTTAAAATCATAGTTGAGTACTGAGTATCGCCCTTTTATCTTCATTTTTGTAGCCAGTAAGGTGATTTGATAACAAACAAGCAAATGAAAACCAGGACATATGGATGAAAAACAAAACAAAACAAAAAAATGTTAATGGATGTTAATGATTGATCGCTAATTGATTTTGTGTTAAGTCTTTAACCAGTTAAAAATGTATTCATGGATGTTCTATCAACTGCACCTCATCTAATTTTGTTTTTTGTCTGCCTGAGACTTTTGCTGAATAAGGAAATAAAAACTTAGAATGAGAAAAAGAAAGACAAAAAAACAACCAATCAAAATGAGCGAAAAACACATGTTTTCTATGTTATAAGTTATTAATGATTATTGATTGTTAGCGTTTTAACTGTTGGTAAAGCAAAACACAAACTTTAGAGTCCTATCTGGAGAGGTGACAGTGATATCACTAGTTAAAAGTAACTAATAATCTGAGTAGTTTTTTGATGAATACTCTGTACTTTTTCTTGTGATTGAGTAATGTTATAGCAGTGTAACAGTACTTGAGCAGAGATTTTCATTACTCTTTCCACCACTGCTTATTTCACTGCTGAGTTTCTCTCTTGAAGCAGTGAAAGTATCTGATTTTGGTGGTTGGAGTATGAACCTTCAGGACGTGTCACCTAAGATTATTTATCAGGTGAATTAAAAAAAAAAAAAAAAACTTGGGCTGGTTTTATCAAAAATATTGCAATTGAAGCCAGAAAAACTTAAATGAAAGTTGCTCTTTGTCCAAATTTTCTCCATAAAACAGCTTCTCTAATCATCGCCAAATGTTTCATCTTTTTAAAAGCGAATAAGTAATTCCATTAACATCCCGGTGCAAGCTGCCATTACAGTTTCTTTTGTCTGCGAGCCTCACTGACGCTCCAACAAGTGCATTAACCAAACAACTCATCCGTAGTCATCCTCATGATTATTCTTCCTCCAAACAACCTGCTGCAGACTCCAAACAGGCCCCAGCATCACCACAAAACGTCTCCATGCATCCCTGAGCGGCACTTCTTCGTTTTAGAGGGTGGATATTTAATAAGAAATCTCTGCCCGACGCTGTAATATTTCATGGAGAACAGCAGGCTCAACCTCATTTCTGCACCACCCCCCTCTCCCTATCCTTCCTCTCTTTCTCTTCCGCTGTCCAAATCCTATCAAGCTGTCATTTCAAAGTCCGGTGTGATTTGGGTTTTGCCCCTGGGTGGTGCACAATTAAAGCTCTGCTTGGCTGTAATAAGGGACACACAGAAACTGCTGGCATCTCCTTAAGGCTTACATCATGCCTCTGTTTTTTTCCCCTGCTTCCTTCAAACTTCCTTATCATCCCTGCTGTCTCTCCATCTCCCTCTCTTTCTCTCTCTCTCTCTCTTCTACCTTCTGGCTCCTCTCACTCTCACTCCATCCCTCCCTCGGTTTAATTCTTTATCGTTTTAATTATTCAAAGTCAATTTTGCCTGGCGGTTATCCTGTTTGTTCTGTCTCATTTGGATGAGAAAACACCAGCCGCTAATTGACCAATTAGGCCGCCTGCAGATGACATCATTGTGAGTTGTAGGAAGAAGAAAGTTTGTCGCAGCCACGGAGCCGCAGGCGGTAGCGAGCTTCTCTGTCTGTAAATGAAGAATGCCTCGAGGTGATTTATTTTTCTCTTTTCCCCCAGATTTGGTACTTAAGTGCTGCTTTGCTTTTAATTAACTGGCAAAGAGTCACTTCAGCTCGCTGAGCTTGTGTTTGTATGATTCATGAGACACAGAAACATCAGTTAGTGTGTTTTTCAGAGTGTTACATGCTTCAGTGTGGGGAGAATCAGAAAGTAGAGCGACACTTTTACATGCTTTTAATTAATCAAAGCTCATATGAGGTGTTTGGAAACGCTTTATTTTAAGGGTCCAAAAATTTCATCGAAGTTTGGTAATAATGAAACAAACTTTCTTTTTATGTATTTGAACTTTCCCCCCAATTTCATTATGATTGTGGGAAAATAAACTAACAACTTCTTTGAAATAATGCCTGAATTTAATTTTAACCAAGCTGCAATTGGTAAGTAACTGTTTGGTTCAATTTATTTGAAATGTCCTCTGCATTTCAAGGTGAGTAGGGAGCAAAAAGTCAATAAATCATTTTAAACCAAATCACAATTCATCACAAAATGTATAGAAATATGTCTCAACATCACTGTGTAACTATATTATTCCATTTCTGGAAAAGTAGGTGCTGCTGATTTATCAAACATATTTTGAGTAATATTAAGTTAGGTTCACAAATAGCCATAAATTATTCATCATTTTTTGTCTAATAACCTTGAAATTTTGAAGAAATTTCAGAGAAACTTAACAAAACAATTACTCATCAATGGTGATTTGCTTACAGTTAAATTCAGAACTTATTTTGAGGAAGTGACGCGCTTATTTTCATCAAGTTGTCATGAAATTTCGGGATAATTCAAAGAAAAAAAAATTGAAATGTTTGTGGACCTGTGCAGTCAAGTGTTACCAGGTGTTTTTAGCGTCTTTAATGAGTAAAATTAAAAGCATTTTTTAAAATTCATAAGGGACTCTGTTTAACTTGGCCCCGCCCCCTTTCATGAGGAAGTGACCCAATCCAGAAGCGGGAACAAAGACTTTGCTATCAAATGCTTGAAGTTAGATCATCTCTACTTCACTGTTAAATTCATTTTACTGTCCAAAGTGAAATTCTCCGGGTATATAGGGGAAAAAATTTACCTTACAGGTCTGCACTTACCATTTAGTTATTTGAAATTTTCCCTGAATTTCATGATAATTGTGTAAAAATAAGCACAAAACTTCTGTAATATAATGTCTTAATTTAATTGTAAGCAAGTCACAATTGGTAAATAACTTTTTTGTTCAGCTTCTTTGAAATTCCCTCTGAATTTCAAGTATGTAGGGGACAATAAGTGAATAACTTATTTCAAATCAAGTGACAGTTCATCACAAAATGTGTGGAAAATTGTCCCAACATCACCATGTAACTAGAAAGCGGGCTCACATTTCCTTTCAGCAAATGCAGGATGTTGAAATGCTGAGCCCCCTTTCAGTATTAAGCGCTTTCTTGCAGGATGAGCTTAACTTTGAAATGCTGAGCCACAAATGTTACCTCAGCATCTTCATTGCTTTATTGGGGCAGTGCTGAACTAAGTGACACCCATGAGTCCTGTTATATGCTGATGCTCAGCATTTCGACAAAACAAGCAGGTGATAAAAAGCTGCTGATTTATCAAATACATTTTGAGTAACATGAAGTATCATTTTCACAATCTTCAACTTTGAAACCAAATGTTGCCTCCACCTATTTCATTTAGATAGTGGTTCAGAAAGTAGATGTTGGCGTCTCCTCCACTCTCAGTTTTTTTTTTTTTTTGAGGCTTTGTGTTTGTTTTAATGATAAGGAAATGCTGATCTTGTTAAAGTTGAACAGACCAACTTCAATAATCCAAATGATGATGTTTTGTTCTTGTGTTTCAGATCCACGTCTACAGCCTGGAGACACAGAAACCCGTCGCCTGTGTTGGAAACTCTCCTGGAGACTTCTCCTGCATCAACCTGAGGGACAGTCCGCCTCACCTGCTGGTGTGTGGGAACAAAGACAGGAGGTAGGACGCACTTTTCAATCATTTAAAGTTCAAAAACTGAGCAGAAAGTTTCCCACAGTGACACCTGATGGAGCAGCTCACATTAGTCGACAACAGGTGTGTAAGAGGCTGGATCCAGTCTGAGCGTTTTAACACGTCTGAGCGAGAAAGCTTGGAAACACTCAGAAGGATGCGAGACGTTCTTTGTGTCGAATAGAGACATCTCTCCATCTGTCTCCTCCATTACCTGGGAAACTATACAAGAAAGACATCTGGCCACACGTGTGTGCGTTTGCACATGCTTGCCACAGCGCTAACCTGGCTCTCCAGATGAGGAAAAGAAGCATAAAAGAGTCGTTCTCCTCTATTCTTCACTTGTTAACGAGTGCCGCAGTGCACACGCTGGCAGCAGGACAAAAATCCCTGGCGCCTCCTCGTCCAAAGCTGCCCCTGCTGTTTCTATTCAGCACCAAATCCATCTGGCTGTTAAGTAGTTGGCTTAAAGAGAGAGATGGACCGTATCATATTGTTAAGTTCTGTTTTTTTCCCCTTTTCTAGTTGGTTACGCCTCCTAGCAACTGCATAAAAAACGCTCTGTTAGAAACGTTTGTCAAGTGGATGCAGAAATGTTGTGCTTTGTTTTCATTAAAGAATTGTTTTTTTTTTACCCCCTCTCTTCCGATTGCGTCCGCGCTTTGTGTCGTTTTTCTCTCTGAAAGACGAGCGCTTTTTTTGTTCAGAGGTTCCACTTTGGCCCCAGCTGATGCTCCGTGGAAGACAAATGGAAATGATGGAGACGGAGGGACGGTCGGTGATCTTGGCTCGTTCACAGGGTGGCTTCAGGCCAGACTCTAATGCATCCCTTCCCTTTTTTTTTTTGTCCAAATGATTTCTGTCCCTCTGCTTTTTTGTGAGATCCAGGGAGCAAATGAGGGCGTCTGATAAGGGCTGCTGGAAGACGGCCACGTTTGTTCAAAACAGGAAAGAGCAAAACTGAATAAAGAGGAGACAGAGTGAGAATCACACCTGTGGCTGTTCTCCTTTTTAATTATGACAGACTAAACCCAGTATTCTGGACTTAACTCAATGTTTTTCATCCAAGTTAAAAACTTTAGCATCTTGAAATGAGTTTTTCTGTCACACTAGTTACAAGTTTATGTCCGTCGTCTGTCTTGCTCTGAATGAAATCTCTCAGAAACTTTGAGATGGATTGTGATGAAATATTATTGAGTCTTCAAAGGTTGACTCAGAATAACCTGATATTTGGTTTTTGGATGGATGAGCTGGTTGTAATTGCGTAGTCAAATACTAAAGCTGTTGATATGTTTTGACCATATCTGGGTCAACTCAGTTACAGATTATCTTGCACAATAATCCAGTTTATTTGCGACAACGTGGAAAGAATACAGTGTGTTTTTATTTGTCTTAAGGCATGAAAAAATGTTTTCCATTTTTTTTTCGAATATTTGTAACTGAGCATTCAACATAAAACAGTATGAACTTAACCCTGTGGTTCCTAGTGGTCACTACAGTGGACACCTATTTAAAAGTTATTTACTCCTTAATTCAATGGTTCATGTGGTGGAAATTCATATTAGCCTGTGTCAGGATATTTTTATCCTTCTTAGGGCCTGAAAAAATGTTTTCAATTGTTTTTCCAAACATATATATATTTTTGAACATGTTATAGACAAACATTTAAGGGTGAAAAAGCTTATAAAATATAAATTATTCATTGTTAAAATGGATGAAAGAGAGTTAAAAAGTTTTGCAAAACATTAAAAAAAGATAATTCATGAAATTATCAAAGAAAAAAGACAAAAAAAGAAGTCAAACAAAAAAAAAGAGTCATATTTACATTAAGTTCACAGTGTTTTATGTTGAATGCTCGGTTAAAAATATTTGAAAAAAAAATTGGAAAACTTTTTTTTTATGCCTTAATACGAATAAAAACACTCAAGGGAAAAATCCTGACTCTGACTTTCATAATTCATGCATCAGAGAGTTAATGTAAATATGACTTTGTTCAAAAAAATTTGGTAATTTCATGAATGATCTTTTTTTTAATGCTTTGCGAAACATTTTAACTCTCTTTCATCCATTTTAACACTGAATAATTTATAGTTTATAACTTTTTTCGCGCTCAAATGTTTGTCTTTTTAAAAAAATATATGTATGTTGGAAAAAAAATTGAAATTGAAACGTTTTTTCAGGCCCTAAGAAGAATAAAAATATCCTGACACAGGCTAATATGAATTTCCACCACATGAACCACTGAATTTAGGAGTAAATAAGTTTAAAATAGGTGTCCACTGTAGTGACCTCTATGCACCACAGGGTTAATAACCCAAATTTAACATTCTTGGAGACATCTTTTAGTTTGAAATAAAAACAAAACTTCTTCATCCATTTTTCCCTAATCCTGCATTTCTAATGATCCACGTCTGCTACAGGATTAGGAAAGTAACCAGAGTTATCTGATCCTCTCCTTCACTGAGCCGCTCCTGATTAATGAAGAGGAGTCTTTTCGCTGACAGCTCACTGAAGACCGAGCTGCCTCCAGCGTTAGATTTATGACTCCCCGCGGTCTGCCAGTAATGCTCAGTCCTCATTGTTTAAACGTGTGCTTCCATCACGTAATGCCCCCCGAACAGACAGAAGTAACTGCAAGGACAACAAGTCCACCGTGCCCGTTTAGCCATTTAACTCTAAAATTTGGAAATGTAAGCTGTCTGAGTCCCCAAAGTGGATTTGATTATGGTAATGAGGTCTTGGAAGAAGGTTGAGGCTGGATGGAGTCATGTCCTGGATGCTTTCAGCTGTAATAAAGCCACAATGACAACAGATGGAGCTGCAGGTCCCCTGGGCTGCTGCTGCTCAGGAAACCCAGCACGAGTCCACACAGGCCTGTCTGCCTTTTATCCAGTTATACACATTCAGCTTCAAACACAGCCACCATAATAACGACGAGTAATTACAGAAAAGAAATGACCATGATGACTATGAGGAGCATGTAGTTTTTGCTCTTTGTCGTCATCTCCAACAGTTTAGTCCTCTAACACCCTCACGTGATCTCTTTGTTCCTGAAAGATTTTTAATAAGTCCACATTCTGTGAACAAGCTGAATAAATCTTTGTTTGAAGACAGAGGATGAAGAAACTTGAGATCTAAATTGATAGCAGGACATGTGAGCGTGGAGCCAAAATCTGTCAGCACATGTGCTCCGGCTTGTGTTTGTCTTCTCTCTCCTGGCTCGGGATGTCGAGAAGTTCCTCTAAATGTGAGAATAGAGTCCTTTTGTCTGCTGATGAAAGCGCTCTTTGACTCACTCTACTCCCTCTCTTCTGTGGCCTTGGAGTCCTCCTCCTCTGTAAACGGGAAGTGAAATCTAAATCGATCCCGCTCCATTGTTAGTGACCGATCCTATTGACAACAGTCAGTCAGGTCAGATGTAAGAGGAAATAATCTGGCTTCTTAGATGTAGAATATTCTTTTAGTCATTACACAAGCAATGAATGACAATAAAACTCCTTGAATCCTTGAATCCTTGAATGCATCATGTGTAGGAATGGGAATCGAGAACTGGTTCAACTGAAGAATCAATAAGAAATGGGTCATTTCTTTTGACATAATCAGCCGTTTTGCTTGACAATTCCCTTATCAATCATTCACAATACATTCACACCGGACCTTATGTCAAACATTTTACTCGAGCTGTCTTAGCTTAGCAACTAGATGACTCTAATTTAGGAGTTTCTGCATAAATTTTTGCTTCAGAAGCTGTAAAACTGAGCAAACTAAGAAATGTTCACTACTGTCTCACAAGAGATTTATATTCACTACATTAAACATGTTGTACACCTCCTAATGCATGACAGACAATATAGACCAGTGGTTCCCAACCTTTGCCATCTCAGGGCCCACTTTTTCAGTCTCAAATATTTTTACAGCCCGGCTCTGACCCCATAAATTTGGAGGCCGTATTGCACTATGTTGAGGCCTGATTTATAACAATGACCCAAAATGTAATTTTTTGAAAAAAGGAAGAAACCCAACAAGTAATAATTGGTTGATAATGCAACAGATGCTGAGTCAGAAACAACTTTATTACATTTCAGGTTTTGTTACTTTTTTTTTCTCGTTATATATCAGGTCATTGTTACATATTGGGCCCAACATGCCTTGGGTTAAGTTTTTTAAATATCCTTTGAACATAACTGAGTTCTAACAATTAAGAAATAATTCTGTAGATTATTATCTTTATATATTTACATTAATCCCCCATCACTACCACCACTGAAAAAAAAAAATCTTACAAGTCGGGAAATGATTTGGCGGCCCACGCGCAATACCTTCATGGCCCACCAGGGGGGCGTGACCCACAGGTTGGAAATCACTAGTATAAATAACAGTGCTAGCTTGATGCTAACATATATAGGGAATTGCACTGATAAGCTCATAGTCGGTATACATTTGTATAACTTTGGTTTTAAAACAGAATTTCAACTTTCATCGAATTCTGTTTTAAAATCAAGGTTGTATCAAAGTACGCTAACTGCTAGCATATCAATGCAATTCCCCATATGTGTTAGCATCAGGCTAGTGTATCACAGAAGCATATCACAATAACTCTTTGTAAACAAATCTGAAACCTCTAAATGTGGGAAAATACTTGCAAATGTTTTACAACAGGATGATGAAAGAAAAGTTATGTCAGCACAACTACGGCAAGCTCAAGGATCCAAACTACTCAAGGCGTAATTCAGAAGATAAAACATAAAACAATACGTCGACATGAGATTTTTACTTATTCTTATTTATTCACATCCAGAGATCTTGGATCCAGTGAAAAAGGGCAAAGGTTTTTATTTACTTCTGTTAAATTATGGTCTAGAGATATCCAGATTCATTTAACAACTTCATATTTATTTGTGAATAAACTCAATACAATCAGAATCAGAATCAGATTTATTGCCAAGTACACTTGTATACAGAGAATTCACAGGAGATATTAACAAAGCATCAGATTTAAAAGTGGTAGCAATAAAATCCAATCCATTCCCAGCTCTAATCATGTTTCCTCTTCTTATCTCTTCTGTGAATCAGGGTGAGGGTGTTCGACCTCCGCACCAGCTCCTCCGTGGCCTCCCTCTACGCCCACCACTTGGGCGTCACCTCGGTTCAGGCGGACGACTGGAAGATCGTGAGCGGCGGAGGCGAGGGATTGGTGTGCGTGTGGGAGATGAGGATGGGAGCCAAGCTGTGGGAGATGCACAACAGGTGGGATCATCTTCCCTCTGATCCTCCAGAGAGGAGACTGCAAACTCTCAGAAACGCTGAAAACATGTGAAGCTGAACGGTTTTCTAAAGGCGTCGCATCTGTTCTTGTAGCAGAGCTGCTCACACATTACAGCTGTGAAGGGAGCCTTTGAGATTAGAGTCAATTAAGACTGGAACAAAACACAGAGTAGATGTTTTCTCCTCATTTTAGTCTCTGATTGTTCCCAAAGTTACAAAAAACATGACAAAAAAAACAACAATTCTTTGGTTTCATGGCCAAATTTAACCCTGTGAAGCCTGAACTATCAAGAAATAGTCAGAAAATTGTAACTTTTTTGGAACTGAGATGTTTATTAACCCTTTTAACAAAATCCATAAAAACATGCTTTATCATGACATTCATGATATATTTCTTATATCACATTTGACACACTGGGTAATTGTGTGTACTATTTTATTTAAGTTTCTTTGTAAATATGCATTTATTTCATGCAGAAAACACTTATTTAAAAAGAAAAAGTAACTATTTGGATGTTATTCTTACTGCAACTTCTTTAAAATTACACAACTTCAGCCGACTGTGGTGATATGACAATCCTCAAGGTGGTAGAATATGTTTTTAAAAATATTTGTAACAGGTTTTGAAAGGAACTATTTATCATGTTGATGAGATACAGGTCTTTGAACTCATGTATCAAATATGCTACATTTGGCTTTATAGGGTTAAGATAGTTAAGTTCACATCCACATCATCCAAATATCCCGCCATGTCAAAATAAGCGAAAGTATTATTTTCTCTTTGTGTTGCAGGCATCCTGTTCGGCATGTTCGCTTCAACACCAGCACGCTGCTTACAGCGAACATCCCCGATGACAAGTCGCCAAGAGGAGCGTGCATCACGGACGATGACCTCACAGCTCACCGCAGGTCGCTCATCCTCCCACACTCTTCTTTTACTACTCTCCTTTCTTCTCTAGATCCAACCTTTATGTTCTTTCAAGCTGAGTCAGGAATCCTCAGCTTCAGCTCAGTTTATTTCTTCATTTTCCTCTTGCAAAGAGTCAATCGGTCCCTCTGATCAGCATCTTTCACTATTGCATAAAGATCTAAAGCACAATATGTGTCTAAGGGCTCTGAAGTGGATGAATGAGGCTCTTTCAGCCGACTTTCCTGTGGGATTTTCACAGAGGTCATTGTGGCATTACTGATATGAAGGATTTGATTGTGCAGCCCTCTTTGTTTACTAATCCGAGACAAACTTCCTCATTCATCCATATTCTACCACTTATCCTATCCAGGGTCCCAGGTGGCTGGAGCTGGAGTTTTGCTTCTTTCTTGAAAAATTCTTTTCCAAAAAATCAGTCACTAATTAACACTTGACTTGTGAAATCAAACCTCACTTGTCCCTAAAGGCTCATTCAATTCTGCCTGTAGGTATGAAAATGTACACGTCATTTTCTAACTATGTTACCGCTACTGCTTATATGCTTCCATGCGTCCTTTACATTGGCATTGCTGTTAATGAAAACATCCACCAGGGGGCAGCACAGAGTCAAAAGTTAATGACAACAACAAACTCAAAAACAAACATGGAGACTGTGGAGGTGGAATAGTTTATATACCTCTTCCACAAAAGACAGAAACAGTCCTTAAGGCCGTAAAATACGTTATGTTTTTCTTCAAAAAGTTCCTCCGTTTTTGTTACTTCTTCTTCGTGTCTCACTGAGGCTACGTATCGAATAGTAAGAGCAACACTGCCTCCACAGTTTCAGGTGGTACTGCTCTGTTTGGTTAGTATCCGTAAGCTTTGGGCAGAAATCTGGATGAAATGAATGCAGAGCACAGACAGAAGGCTCCACCCATATCAGAATCTGTATTTAACGTTAAGCATTAATGAGCCTTTAGGGTGAAGTCACAGTCCATCCGAACTGTGCCAGTACAGCTGGTGGTCACATTACTCTAATATGAAACACACTTAAGCATGATTGCCGACATACACATAGCCTGCCTATGTCACCATGAAGCGCCTGTTTATAAGATGTGATCTCATTAGTCGGCACAATGGAGAACGCAGAGAGCATGGCTACAACTTAACTCACTTTTTGGCTCATGTTAAGTCGTTTTGGAACAACCACCGTTGTTTAAAATGATTGTGGAGAGGAGCGGTTGCAGCGATGATACATTCTGGATTATGCATCATGTCCTTGCTGCGTCCATGTGCTCATGCATGAAGCGTAACAGGCCTAAGCACACCTAAGCACAATTCACTTGTGGTCACTCTGACCAAATGAGTGAGACTTAAGAGCTGAAGCACGGTACATGTGACCAGTGTGACCATGCTCCTATTGATACCAGATGGTAAGTGGTCAGTTTTCTGCAGTGTTACATGCTGCATAAAAATCAGCAAAGTCTGCTTTTAAGCAAGGAAAATCTTCTCCAGTAGGGGGCCATATGGGGAAAATATGTCAGAATTTGTTTGATGTCAGGATCTGGATTTTACCAGGATTGTTTTCCATACTAACACTTTTTTGACCTGCTGATAAAATTTTGTATCGCCAAATATTTCTCATCTTGGATTCTGAATGATTTTTATGCATCGATTTCATAACTTAAATCTGGTTTTGTGTCCTCTGATGTGTTTTTTTGAAAACATTTCCCCCTCATGATTAGAACATTCATTTAGAGACATTAGTTGTAAGAGTTCTTGAGTTTCTACAAAATTTACAGAGCTTCAGCTTTACACAAGTGGCCTATACACTGTCTAAGGGAATGTAAATGTATACAATTTAGAACATGATTCACCTCAGTGCTACAATTAATCCCTTGTAAGTTGAAAGCTATAGGCTGTATTTTAAAGACACACGAGTGACGTCTCTGCTGTTGTTTTCCTCCTCAGACACCGTGGAGTTATCTGCCATTACGATTTCTCTGAGGATGCGCTGTCTCAGGATCACATCCTGCCAATCTGCAGGTCCGACTACATGGAGTCACACGGATACAACTACAATATCGGGCTGGCCGTGCCTTACGACAGACTATCTGGATCACATCCATCCCATTAAACGGACAGAACAAACTCTGACTTAGCATCAGTTTGATTCTCCAAACTGTCTCTCTTTATTTGACTTAAATGATCTGCACATGTAGGGATTTGTCATTTGTGAATTGGTGATTGCATCTGCAATAAAAAAGGTTTTATTTTTACCTCATATCTTTGTAACTCCAGTTTTAGCATCTGAAACAAAAACAACATTCACACGTTTTTATCTTATGTCAGAAATTTATTGGATTATTTTCTGCAATTCAGTGCAAATTCCGCTTTAATTAAAGGAAATGAAAGTGTTTATTTCTCCACTTGTGGTGTAAAAATAGCAGATGTTTCTGTTTAAAGAATAGTGGTTACAGAAAGACTCATGGGAACAGATAAATTAAACCTGCAACTATTCTGGAGCTGCAGAGAGGAATGGTATGTGCCTGCGGTCTCACGCTCTGGATGTCAGCCATAACAGATGACCCACGGATGCCAGAGCTGCCACTTAGCATGACGCTTTTGACCGAAGTACAAAGAACCCTTCACAGTGACACAAGATTAGTAGAAAAGCGGGAGAAAACAGGGAGGTAGATTGTTAGTTTCAAACCTGACAGTCTCAGTCCAAGGTGGGAAAAAATCTCTTGAAATGTGGGACACTGATTCCTTCTTTAAGCACCATCTCGTCGTCTGAGCTTTTTAGCTGCTTTAAAAAAATGTTAACATATCAGTATTCATTATTTTCCTCCATCTAAAAATACATTAGTGCATATCAAAAAGTGTTTGGTTTAGTTCCATTTAAGGACCGGAGAGTTTCTGCTAAAAACAGCAGCAACATAAACATTTCTCTACAAGAACGACTCCATCAAGAGGTCGATTTCCCACAGCGCATTGTTGTAGTGTCCACATCCAGAAAGCGAATGTGCATCCTGGACTCCATCTCCAGTCCTTTTAAAATCTGTGGGGAGAAAAAAAAAAACATAATCACCAGAAACAATAAAGAAAATAGTCATATTTTTCTAATACTTGGATTGAAATTGTCTGACCTGCTCAAAATGCTCAAACGTAATCCCTTCATAGAAATCATCCGGAGCCTGAAGAGATGAAAACAGACATGAATCTGTCACTTTGCTGCAGAAATGTGAGAAACTTATTGTAGCAGTTTAGTCCTGGTAGGGTCCATTACCATGTGGGGAACATTTGTGCTCGCCACTTCCAACATGGCAGCATCTGCTATCGCCTTGGCAGCTTCCAGACCGATGGCGCCGCTTTTAGACAGAAGCTCTTCCACCACCTTGGAAAAGAAGAGAATCAGTAGTTTCTAAATCCTCGACTGGGATTAAATGGCATTAATCACCAGCCGCAAAAGGTTAATTGCAGAGGGTGAGGATAATTAAAACAAAGTAATAATTGTTGGATGACGTAATGCAACGATCTCCTGTAGAGCAGCATACACGTTTAAAGAAGTTTGGATAAAATGTGATGAAAAAGTCAAATCTACTTTTTAATTAAGGATACACAATGTGGATTTTTTTTTTTTACAGAAAATTTGTTTAGTAGGTGTAACTGGGCAATTAGAAGGTGTGACTAAGAAATTGGTCGGTGTCATTTAGCAATTCAAAGGCACCGCTGAGTTTTTGGCAGGTGCCACTGAGGTATTTGGAAGGTACCACTGCCCGACTGGTAGGTGTCACTAAGAAATTGGTAGGTGTCACTAAGAAATTGGTAGTTGTCACTAAGCAATTTGTAGGTGTCACTGAGTTTGAAAACACCGCTGAGCGATTGGTAGGTCACTCTGAGTTTTTTTTGGAAGGTGCCACTAAGTGATTGGTAGGTGTCACTGAGATTTTGGAAGGTGCCACTAAGCGTTTGGTGGGTGTCAATAAGCGATTGATAGGTGTCACCGAGTTATTTTGGCAGATGTCGCTGAGTTTTTTGGAAGGTGCCACTGAGGGATTTGTAGGTGTTACTGAGATTTTGGAAGGTGCCACTGAGCGATTGATAAGTGTCACTGAGCAATTGGTAGTTGTCACTAAGCAACAAGCAGTTGTCGCTGAGTTTTTGGAAGGTGCCACCGAGCGATTGGCAGGTGTCGCTAAGCAATAAGTGGGTGTCACTAAGCAATTTGTAGGTGTCACTGAGTTTGCAAAACACTGCTGAGCGATTGGTAGGTTCCTCTGAGTTTTTTTGGAAGGTGCCACTAAGTGATTGGTAGGTGTCACTGAGATTTTGGAAGGTGCCACTAAGCGTTTGGTGGGTGTCAATAAGCGATTGATAGGTGCCACCGAGCGATTTGCAGGTGTCACTAAGCAATAAGTGGGTGTCACTAAGCAATTTGTAGGTGTTACTGAGTTTGCAAAACACCGCTGAGCAATTGGTAGGTTCCTCTGAGTTTTTTTGGAATGTGCCACTAAGTGATTGGTGGGTGTCAATAAGCGATTGATAGGTGTCACTGAGTTTCTTTTGCAGGTGTCGCTGAGATTTTGGAAGGTGCCACTAAGCGATTGGAAAGTGTCACTGAGCCATTGGAAGGTGTCACTGAGGTTTTGGAAGGTGCCACTAAGCGATTGGAAAGTGTCACTGAGCAATTGGTAGGTGTCACTGAGTGGTAGGTGGGTGTCGATGAGAGACTGGAAGGTGTCCCAGAGTTTTTGGAAGGTTTCACTGAGCGAGGCCAGAGGTCACTATGATTTTGGAGGATGCCACTGAGTGATTGGCAATTGGAATCAATGGCATACCATGAGCCACTTCTGGATCCCACTGTCACTCTGCTTTGAGGCTAAACAGGAGTCCGGATGAGCTGAAAGTTGGACACCGCCTTTTGTTTAGAATATAACGGAAGTTTTGTCAAAAAGTCAAATTGATGTTATATATAATTCTTCAAAAGCATGAGCACATAATTAGATCTATGTAATTAACAACATAACTGAGCTGCTGTTAGTGAGGTTACTTTTCTGCAACCCTCGCTCGCCCTCTGCTCCACTTCAACTTCCTCTCTAAGTTGAACTTTGAATAAAGAAGCATGACTCTGTATTAACCAGGCACAGAATATGGTCACCCTAGGATAGTCTACAGTCTGTGAGTCTAAACAGTGTGAGAAAGAGTACATAGATAATAGGCTACATGCTACAAAACATTTGAGTCAGAGAACGTCATGTGTGTTTACACTTCAAGGATGAGACAAGTCCAACCACCCAACAACAGTATTTATCTCATAGCTTACGTGCTTAATTATAGATTCCTATAACAGCAGAAACAGTCTGACTGCTTGTTATTGTTATTCTAATTGCACCTCCAAGATCCGCCATCACTAATTTATACTGATAATCTCAGTGTGTTTACTGACGACTGATTCACTCTGCAAAACAGCACTTTGCACCTATTTGTGTGGGACATCGAACCTCATAATTTTGACGAAACGTCTGAAGGCCTTGTGCGTTTTACAGAAACTGCAAGCTCAGCAGAAAGATCAGACAGTGAGTAACGACTGACCTAGAGCTCTGACAGATCATAAGATGCTGTGGTGACTTTGAGTTTTTTTTTGTTTTTTTTTCAGAGTTCCCTTCTCTTATCTCATCTCATCGTTGCACAGAGTAATAAGTACTGTAAATTCAAATACATTCCAAATACAATTCTAATTTTGTGCAAATTTATGGTCACATAAGAGTATATACCCCTCCAATATTTAACATTTTCAAACACTTTCTGCATGGAGATTTGTTATGTATTTAATTATCATAGAATACATATCTAACATTTAAAAAAATAATAATAATGATACCCCCCCTTTAATAAAATTAAAGCGGGGGTATCATGTGATCCTAAAATTGTAAACATGGATATGAAATACAATTTCTGGATGTCCAGAGCAAACCTGTACATACTCATATGTCGTTGAAATCCCTTAATCTGTCTGTTAAATGACTAAAATGTCAGTTCTAAAAATAGTACAAGATTTTCATTAGACTTGCAGAAATGATTACGTCATCGCACAAGGATTTCTGGTAACTAATTCATGACACGTTCAAGGAGCAGGCCTCAAACATAGTCTGCCCATAGCTTTTCCCACAGCAGGATCAAAAAATCTGGCCAATCAGAGGGAAGGGGGTTTGTGGAGAGGGGAGCCTTAAAGAGACAGTATCAAAAACAAAGTGTTTCAGATGGGGACTGAAATGAAAGTTTACTATAACGCCAGTGTGAGGAAAAAGAGATTATTCTAGGCTATAAACTATAAAAATATACAATTAAAAAAGCACAAAACCCCCTCTTTAAAGTGAAAAAATCCACACACTCCCTCGGCTGAAGTACTTTGGTTTTCTTACCTTCCTGTATTCCGCCAGGGTGATGGTGCCATCATTGTCCGTGTCATGCATGTTGAACAGGACTGCAGAGAAAAGCACAGGAGACTTTAATGTTTTTTCTGATCTCTGAGAAGCTTTTTCTCATCAAGTCAAAGAAAGCCGGATGTTTCTGACAGAGCGGAGGAAGCTGCGATTGGAGGAATGTTTGTAGAGATGCAGAGATAGAAGAGTTGAATAACAGAACATTTCCCCCTCAGACCGTAACAGAAACACCTCAGCAATTTCATTTCTTTCAACGGTGACATTAAACAGGTTTCAGCGACATAATATTTAACAGCTTGGTGTCAATATTCAACATTTAAACTTATACTCTTCTTTAAAATATCAAACTGTGGGGATAAATCTGAGGCTGTTTCTGTAGATTTTGTGCCTCATTGTTTGACTCTTCTCAGACAATATTCTCTCTTTGCTGCCAGCCTGGGCACCTCCAATTCCCTCAAACGATTTCACTTCATTTAAAGAATTCCCATGATTATAGAGCATGAAAATTACTCCATTAATATTTCAGCACCCAGGGCACAGACTGCTTTTGTTCTCCTGTTATCGAAAACCCACAGTTTCATTTACTCTGGAAGCTGAGAGAGAGAGAAGCCCTGATAAGTGAACTGTTTGAAACAACACAGACTGAGCAGGTCTTTCACTTTAAATGCACAGATTAGAGGTTAAGGAATTAAATCTGCTGTATCTTTATTTTTATGGATATACATAATTTATTTTGTCAATTAACTTTGTTAATAGCTAGGATACATGTTGGTTCAAACTTTTGAGCAAATCTTCTTAAACTGTTTCTCCCATTAACCTATAGGAAAATTAATAAATAAGAAAAACAGAGAAAAACCACAATATTTATCATGTGAAAATATCAGAAATGAATGGATAGATTATTAAAAAACAAGTAAATAAAATAATAAAGTCCAGACTTTTGTGCTAAAGTCCAGACCCAAGTTTAGATTAGAACATCTTGCACCTTTCAAGACATGCTGCTGTGTTTTTAAATTAATCAGTTGTGTACCCATGATGCATTGCTGGATTCCCCACATTCTAAGTATACACTGATGTCTCTACATGCTTTTGTTAGTCTGTGAAATGTAGAAGATCACATATTACACAGGGCGGGTTCAAGGAAAGGGTGAGGACAGACAACTCCTCATAAATTACAACCTGCTGCGGTTTGATATTACAGTAACCTCTCTGAGTGCTGAGGTCTGAGATTGGTGGTTTGAAATCGATCCTGTTATGGATGTGGAGCTGCTGTTCTGGCCTTGAGTACCTGCAAATCTCAGCTGTGACACGCAGCAAGGCCAAGCATGAGCAGCTATGCATCATCCCACCATCTGCGGCACGTAGGTGGTGATTGTAACAAGAAACTTACACCACTTATACAAATATATCTCCTCTGGGAAGTAGAGTTTTCTTATGAGAGAGACACAGAGGGAGACACAAGACTGAAATATCAGGCCTTAGATGAAGAACTGGAGCTCTGCACGTGATATTCTCAACCAACGAGTAAATCCAGTTCTTTTGTATCTAACAACGGGATCAAAAATGAGCTTCAGTGTCTTACAGCGAAGCTTCTCCTTCCTCAGAGCTTCCTTCTCTTCATCCGTCGTCTTCAAGGTCGGAGGGCGGAAGTGGGACATGACCATGAGGAACTGCTCAAAGCCGATCTCCTCGTAAGAGCCGGCTTCTTCTTGATGCTGGTTCCTGGATCGTAGAAAAGAAAAATCGACGTTTAAATCCCCTCTTTGAAGATCAACACCAAATAATATTTCTTTCATGCTTTCAAAATGCAAACAGATTTAATCTCCTCTGGTTCTGAATAATACACCATGCAGAAAATTTCCCTGTTATGCTCTTGCATTTGTTTCCTCGAGCGTCTCATTTTGCATGACATGACTTGTGAGCTTGACAGTTCGAGTCACATGCACTTACAAAAAGCTTGTTTGTCACCCAGTTCTGCTTGTAGTTTGCTTGGTTAAGCTAATCTTTTCAAAATAAAACAACTGCTGCTTATAAAATGTGTCCTTGAAGACAATAAATCCTCAGTTTTACTTGACTTTACTTTATCCACCTAAGTTGTTATTGGACCCCTTATTTTCTTCATAAACTGCAGACCATTCTTCTTCAGATGTAGATTGGAGTCCCATGTTATCAGCCTTGTACAGTTAATAGAGTTATTTCGGATAGACTGTGATCAATGGATTATTTACATTTGATTAAACAAACAGATTAAAAGCATTATGCCGTCAGATGTTTGATTTAATCAGGTGTCTACAGCAAATGACAGTCACCAATTAACACAAACACAAGTCCGAGGCAGCTGTTATGCTATTTGAAACCCTAAGAGGCCATAATTTCTGTAATAGATTTGCACGTTTTTCTCGAGATAACAAGTAAATTTTGGTTGTTTTTTAGAAAACAAGTTCTTCTTCTCACTATCTCAAGAAAAAGAAACTGCTATCCGCTCATTTAGTGATTGGGATTAGGTCAAAATGTCTGAAGTTTAACTAAGCATTGATTTCCTGATGCATCCAGCATTTCCTTGCTGGAAAAGCTCAATGTTGAAATGCTGAGCACTGCATTTCAACACTTGCATTTCCTTGCAGGAAAAGCTCAATGTTGAAATGCTGAGCAGCACATTTCAACACTCTTGCATTTCCTTGCAGGAAAAGCTCAATGCTGAAATGCTGAGCCCCATTTCAACATCAAGCACTACCTTGCAGCAAATGCTTGATGTTGAATATGTTGAATTGGTGATGCTCAGCATTTCAACATAATTACAATAATCATAATCATAATAATAATAGGTAGTTATCTCACAAAAACAACTGAAATTAATTTGTTAACTCCAGAAAACAGAGCAGATTTATTGTAGAAAACAATGACCTTTGAAGGCTTCCACATGATATATTTTTTTTACAAAAAAAATCCTCTACCATTTCCTTGTATTAAATATTTTTGTTCTAATTTATTGTACTTTTATATGTTGTTTTTGCACAAATTACATAATCATGTGTTGCTCTTTTGCTTTGTCTTGTTTTATATTTGTCTACTTTTGTGGGGTTTTTTTTCTTTTCATCTTAACTCTCCTATTGTCTTTGAGTCAATTTGACCCAAAATATACAAAATTATAGCATCTTACTGCCATTAAAGATACTTGAATGATTTCAAAACAATATCGATATCATTGACATGTATCTGTCTGTGATGATACATCATCATTTGGACCTCTGATAACAACCCTGGTGCAAATAAATCTAAATTTTTGCTTTTTTCTACACAAAAAAGAGGTATGCTTCTGTGTAAATAAGGTCTATCATTCCCTGTTTTACAAAAGTAATTGTTAAATATATGTGAACGTGTTGGAAAAATCTTCTCTGAACTAGAGGAACAAAAAAAAAAGTGGGGAGAAAATGTTTCGCCTCTTTTGGTTTAAGACTTATTTGCTTTACTCAACTTTATCAGTAAAGCACTTTAAAAATAGCCACGGATGTTATAAAGTGCTGTACATAAATAGACAAAAATAATAATAAAAAGGGATAAAAAATAAGTAGAAGCACTAAAATAATTGTCTTGTTCTTGAAAATAATTAAAGAACAATGAAAACAATTACTTAAAACAAGCTGTAAAACATAAGAAAAAAGATTCATCATGTAAGTTTGATGTAATCAGCAGTTTGATGCTCTTATAATACACATCCTGCTCACTGTGTATTACACTTTCATCCACAACATTTCTTCACAGTCAGGAGATACTGATACCGTGCTCCCTAGAAGAAATAGTGTCTGTAAGTTTATATTAAGCTGATCTAGAGCCAGGAGATGTTTGGCTTCACCCAGGAAACTGTGGTCAGGAATACACCAACAGGAGATAAAAGCTGATATCACCTTTTTTAATATTAATACTTCTCATGTGAGGAAGATAAGCATCTGTGCTTCGATAAACTGACCTTTGATGGGTGAGAACTGTTGGGAAATGAAGGTTTTATTTTGAAAGGGTTTCATAACAGTGTAACAAAAGAGGGGAGATTATTATTAGGTGTAGGTAAAGTATGGTGAAAGCAGCCGTACTGTACTCACCTTTTATCAAAGAACGCTTCAACAATCTGCTTCTTGATTGGATTGTTGGCGAGGGCTTGGATGTTTTCCAAGTTCTGTCTGCTGCAGTGGAGAAAAAACACACAAAGATATCAAAAAACACACAGAGTGAACTTTTAGGAAGTAACATGAACTGTTACTCGGAGAAAAGAAATGTTTGACTTCTGTTCCTTGTTTCTTTTTAAGGGGAAGCAGCAGCGTGTGGAAGCAGACAGTGAGTGTGTGTGTGTGTGTGGGGGTGTGTTTGACGTATTAATGTGTGTACAGTGTGTGTGTGTGTGTGTGCCTGATGGATCGACATATTGTATTTGTCTGCTTATGCATTAGCTCAGCCACGGTGTCACCATATGTTTCTTGTTTGTGTCTGTGCCAGAGATACCACAAATTACCCACAATTCATCACTCCAGCCACAATGCAGGGAAGTGGTACTTTCAGGAGGAGTGATCACAGCAAAGGCTGAGTGACTGATGTGGCTGACTGACTGTGATACTCGAACGCATTTTACCTGATGGTTTCTTCATTTCCGCTCAGGTACTTGAATCTTTTGTGGAGATTTTTGATCTGCTCCGGTGAAACTGAAAACAAAAAGAAAGTATGTCAGTGAGACACCTGTAATTACTCCACACCCATAAACAAGCCACCTGCACTCCTTTAGTTGTCCATCATGCATGTCCAGTATATAATTAAACACTAATAAACAGGAAAACAACAACTAACATGAGGATTGAGGCGTCTTTGTGTTGATTTGCACAGTTGCAGCTCTGCTCTTTCTTTAACGGCAAAGCAAACAGAAGCAGCAGCAACATTCTCTTTTAATGTCACTTAAGGAGAATTCCCTGAATCATTAACTCACTGTGTGGACCGGTGACCACACTAAAAGGTTGAAACATCATAATCAAGTCTCGCTTTGCATCATAACGAGACGCATTTGACATTTTCAAGTGTTTCCCCCCCAACACTCCTGTTTGTTTTGGTTGCCAAAGCTGCCGATAGGATGTTTGCAGTAGCAACTGTAGCTGAAGAATATCCAGAGAAAGATAAAAGCAGGAAGAAGTTTCAGGGTCAGAGTGGGAGGTTGTGGGTATTTAAGGATCATGCACATGTAAAATAAACTAGAGTAGCATTTGTAGTGTCACTAACTGCTTAAAATCAGCAGCAAATTGTGAGGTTTGTCAACAAGTAAAAGCACATCAGTACAATCAGACATCTCATCAGTGTTCAGGACAAATGTTCCAGAAAATACTGCAGAGAAACAAGGTCAATGCCCCACCTTGGAGGAACAAAGGTGATAAAACAGTTCAAAGTCTCAACAATTAGAGAAATCAATCAGATAAAGTTTTAAACCTAAGTTTCACACCAGGATCTTGCTGCACTTCCTAAAAAAAAGACACACTTCTGCCGTTTGTGTCTGTTTTTTGTTTCATTTCTTTGCCAAACTGTTCAAGAAAAAGAGGAGTAGGAAGAAGAAGAGGAGAGAGAGAGCAGAGGAATAGGGGGGTTTTATGACAACAAATAAGGTGTGTTTAGGTTTTTATAGCAGTTGGGCGAACTCATGGCACAGGTATGAAATCAGCAGTAAAATAATGCGCAAAGTGAGGAAGTGCCAAATGAAATCAATGCAGGGACAAATAAAGAAAAGGCTTCAAATTAAGGAATAAAGGATTTTTTTTAGTGTTGTTTCAAAAGCGAAACTGCTTCTGTACTTAAATATTTCTGAACAGGCGATGTGCAGAGTTTTATCAGTCATTTTTTCCACAATCACAGCAGCTCTAGTTGTTTAAAACGTGCGTAAAGTTGATCCCGTGCGCTATTACGAGCTGATTTCATTCCACACGTGCGTCTACAAACCAAATGATCACACACAAACCGCGTAATTCGCCCTAAAAGCTCATAAAAATCCCTCTGAGTACAGATTGTCGTGAATTTTTTTCTTACTTACACCCAGTTCTGTCCGCCAGATCTTGGTATTTGCAGTCGGAGCGCGTCTGTGAAGCCCCCATCGCTTCTGCTGCTGTCGGTGCGTCAGGACGCACGATCCGCTTCAACTGCTTCAACTTTTCTGCGCCTCTGCTGCTTTATCGCGCTGCACGTCCACGCAACTGTATCCTGCTGTTGTTCCTGAATACATACGGCTTCCTCAAGGTCCTAAATGCTATGGAAGCTCATTTCCGTCAGTTAAAAAGAAAAATAAATTGAAAACTCGGCTGTATTAGGAATTTTCCCCCCATATTATGTCACAGTCTTGAGATAAAAAGTTGAATTTATAGATGAAAAGTTGGAATTATGAGATTAAAAGTCAAAATTGTGAGATAGTAGAAAAGAAGGAACCTTAACAAGCAGTAGCTTTACTTTGAAGAGAGCTCTTACTGCTGCTTATTGCTGCTGTTTATTTACTAGAGGACTGGATTGTGAGAAAATTAAGACTTACTTTGAACATTGCTTTAATAAAAATGAAATAGTGTTAGTGCTGCAAATGAACCCTTGAAACAATTTGAAGGAAAAAGTTTACAAGTGAGGGGATACAGGAACTATAATGACAGCTGGAGAACATGATACTCAGAGTTTCTACTGTTTATCTCAAAATTTTGACTTTTATTCTTTAGTTTCCACTTATTTTCTGGAACTTTCAACTTTGTATTCCTTAATTTCAACTGTATATCTTAAAATTTGTCTATTTAAACTCCAGTCTCCACTTTTTTATCTCGAAATTTCCATTTCTCTTCCCATGATTTCAACTTTTTATCTCAAAATTTTGACCTTTAATTCTCTAGTTATTACTTTTTATCTTAAAATTTCCACTTGTCTTCACATGATTTCAACTTGTTTGCTCAAGTTTTGGCTTTTCATAACTGGTTTCCACTTTTTTATTTTTAACACCTTTTTATCTCAAAATTTCTTATTTTCATTGTAATTT
Source organism: Thalassoma bifasciatum (assembly GCA_008086565.1). Lineage (NCBI taxonomy): Eukaryota > Metazoa > Chordata > Actinopteri > Labriformes > Labridae > Thalassoma > Thalassoma bifasciatum. The sequence goes on from RPOG01000922.1 coordinate 31,540, forward strand.
CAATTTTTCAGTCTCACAATAACAACTTTTTATCTCTTAAATTAATCTTATTTGACCTCACAATTTTGACTTTTTAATCTCAAAATCTCCATGTTTTATCCAATAATTTCAGTTTTTCAGTCTCACAAACATGACATTTTATTTCTGAAATTCATTTTTTTTCCTCATATTTTGGACTTTTATATCAACATTTGTCTTTTTATCTCAAAATTTCTCTTAAATTTCTGGCTGCTTTTTTTTTTTTTTTTGTTATTTTAATATATTATAGCATAGTTTCGTTGCTTTAATTAAAAATACAACCTTTTGTTACTGTCAACATTTTATCTCATTATTTTGATTTTTTTATCTCAAAATTTCTACTTTTTCCCCCTCAAAATTTAGACTTTTTATTTAATAAATTCAGCTATTCAATCAAGAAATTTTGGCTTCTTAATTAAAATGCTGACTTTTTAATCCTTTTATTTGGAATTTTTAATCTCATTATTTAGACTTTTGATCTCAAAATTTGACTTTTGAGCTCATACTTTTGGCTCCATAAACTTACATTTTTTTAAATCTCAAAATTGCAGCTCATTAATCCCATAACTTTTACTTTTTTTCTCATAGTTTCCACTATTTCAAAATTCCTGCATTTCATCTCATTATATCAGCTGAATAAATTCAAAATTATAACATCTCATCTCAAAATTGCAGCTCTTTGATCTCATAGTTTTGACTATAAATCTTATGATTTTGGCTTCTTATCTCTTAATTTAGATCAATATTTCAGCTTTTTTCCGTGGGTTAGGCTTTGATAAATTTGACTTTTTTAATCTTAAAATTATGTCTCAACATGCAAAATTCTCAAAAAAGCCAGTTTTTGTTTTTTACTTTTTAAGTTGGCTCATATAAAATCGACACAACCTGTGAAGAAATGACCTGCTCACTTCAGAGTTTCCTGCTGTAAATCCTGGTCAGTATTTTACAAATAAGAGTAAAAGAATCATTGTACACAGAAGTCAGAGAGAGAAGCTAAAAAAAAAAAAAAAAAAAAACTTGAAACGCTTTATTTTTCTTTTTATCATTTCCTCAAAGCTTTGAGTCGTTTCTGTTTCAAGTCAGTGGTGTTTGAACAACACTGGTGAGCTTCCACATCCTACTTGTTTCATTTGTAAATATACAGAGAGAAAAAAAAACAAACAGCTTATCTAGAAATGTGAAAGCTGAACTTTCATAAGTGCATGAACCTTTGATTAAAAGATGGAGAACTAAGTCAGATTTACAAAGTTTTTCCTTATAGTCTCTTATGTGGCACTGGAACTGTCGTTGAGAGGGTTCGGACTATACGCTGGAGGTTGTTAGACTGGTGTTGTGTGCAGGGTTTTGTGGGTAAAGGATCATTCCTAGGTAAAGGGAAATGTACAGCAGCTGAGCGCCAAAACTCAACCTACACATCCACTTAACTGTTTAACCCTTTAACTACCTCCTCCACCAAATAGTTTTGCAGATTTTGAGCTACTATAATTCAATAAAAGGGAGAATCAACTGTATCTCAAACTGATTTAACCATCTCTACAACCTGGTGGAAGCAATGCAATGGATCTTGAGCCATTTCCTGTCAGCAAATGCTGGATGTTAAATGCTGAGCCCCATTTCAACATTAAGCAATTTCTTCCAGCAAATGCATAATGTTTCTAATGCTCAGCAGTTCAACATAATTAATTTCTTTCTACATTGGCATTTTATGTGACTTTTTCCGACTATTAGTGGTATATATAAAGAAAATCTCATCTGATAACCACAAAGTAACACTTCAGCCATAGGGTAGAGGTCAATATTTTAACAACTTAAAGTTTTTTGTTTTTTTTTTAAATGTGGCTACTACCCATCCGTTGCAACAAGAAATGCTAAAAAAAAAAAAGAAAAATAATAATAATATTTAAAATTTTGCATTAAGAATATTATTAATAACTTCTTTTGTGTTTATAGTCGTTGATAATATTCTATATGCAAAATTTTTGTTATCTTTATTATTATTTTCCCTTTTATACCAAACTATTACCTTGTACAAAAGGGCACAGTATACCATAACAAATTCATTATATGTTCAAGCATACCTCGCAATTAAAGTTAATTCTGATTCTGAAAAAAAAAAATTCTAAACCTTTTTTCTTGGTGAGGTAGTTAAAGGGTTAATTCATGTTTGTTTTTCCGTAAAGGTGTGTACTTGTGTGTTCTGCTCTGTTCTCACACTGAGCAAAATTTTGGTTTTAAGCTTTGTGTATCCAAGCAGTGCTCGTTTTCTGCGAGAAATAAAAACATTAAAACGTTTTAAAACAACATCCTGACAAAGCCTCGACTCTTTCACCCACACCTCTCGATCTTGCACTTGCACTGAACAGTTGAGTGGATTGTAAATTGAGAATTGGTGACCAGTGAGTGGTTTGTTAGTCAAGTGTCGGACACGGCTGTTTTGCTACATGGGCATGGCTTCGTGGTTGTTTTGGTCTGAGGCCGTAGCTGGCTCCTGGTTGGTGGAGCCAGGCGTGAGTCTGTGGTAAAGCTCCTGCACCGTGCCCAGAGTCTCCACCGTGTCCTCGGGGTATCGCGTCTGCAGCTCTTCGTTGGCAGCGTAGTGGGTGTCGGCGAACTCGGAGAAGTAGCGTCCGACCTCCGGGTGGCCGATTTCCAGCGGGGCTGAGTGGGGCTCCAGGTTTTCTGAGGAACAAAGATGGAAAACAGTCTGCTGAGAGGGGGGATCTTTAAGGACAGCTTTTGTTGTATGAATAATTTAAGCTGTGAAACAAGCATCAGCAGACTTAAACGCAGAGCCAACAAGTAAAAGGTACGAGTCAGCCTGCGAGGAACACGTTTAAGTGGGAAAACTTCAGAAACAAGGTGACGCAGCTCTGCAGATTGAGATGACTCAGTTTGACTGACTCATGTAAACATAGTTAATACTCATGGGTCAGCATCTTTAATGTCTACACTGCAAAAACTGAAATCTAAGCAAGTTATTATGTCTTATTTGGAGTAAAAATTGCCTCATTTTTCATGATTTGAGCCACATACACGAGACCAAGTCATAAAAGTGTCTACTTTCAAGTTATTTAAGGACATAAATGAGGTCTGAATTGCTTGTAACAAGTAAAAAAAAGTATCTGCCAATGGGATAAGAAAAAAATCACTCTTAAAGTTTCTTGAAATTAGAAAGATGTCTTAAGACAGGAAACTTTTCTCTTATCCCATTGGCAGATTTCTTTTACTCATTACAAGCAATACAGACCTTATTTTTGTCTTTAAGTAACTTGTAATAAGACATTTATTCGGGACTTATCAGTTGAATGTAGCTCATATTAAGAATAATAAGACAATTTTACTAAAAATAAGACATAATGACTTGCTTAGGTTTCACTTTTTGCAGTGTAAAGACTCTGCTTGATATGATAAAGAAAGATTTCCATTTTTTACGCATATATCTTATCAACTGTCAGTTTCCTCATCATTTGAATCTAATAAATATAATTTCAGCATGTTTAATGAGTTTAACTCAAGAAACTGCATTTCTGTTACAGCTATTCAAAATTGTTGAAATATAGAAAAAGTACAAGAAAATAGGCACAAGTGTCATATAGAAATAGAAATAAGCCCCTAAGTATGTACATTCTACTAAAAAAACATGGAAAGTTATTGCATGAATAATATTTTTGACAGTAAGAAATGTAAAAATGAAAAACAGACTTTGTTGAGATTTCTTTTTTTTGCACATATTCAGACAAATTTATGTTTAAAAAGTCAAAATACTAACTTTTGTCTCACAATTTAGAGTATTTATCTCAATATTTCAAATTTATCACAGAATATTGACTTCTTTATCTCAAAATTTTGTCTTTTTATTTCAATATTTGACCTTCAAGCTAAAATTCTTAACTTTTTCACAAGAATTTGAGATCTCACAAAATTGTGACTTATTTATCTCAAAACTTTTTGTTTCAACTTTTAACTAACACTAATTATGGGCATTGCACAAAGGGTAATTGTTGCATCATAATGCAATGATTATTTATATATAAATTAAAACTAATTTATGTTGATATTGAAAGCAGCAAAACCTGCAGAGTTGTAAACAGAAATTATTGTGAACTTTGCAGCTCTGATAATTGTTTTCTTTTTTTTTCCGTTTCTGGATTTTTTTTTCTCTCCACTTCAATTCAACTTTTTATCTCAAAATTTTGAGCTTTAAATCTCTAGTTTTTACTTTTTATCTTAAAATTTCCACTTGTCTTCACATGATTTCAACTTGTTTGCTCAAGTTTTGGCTTTTCATAACTGGTTTCCACTTTTTTATTTTAAAATTTCCTCTTTTCTTCCCATTATTTCAACTTTTTATCTCATAATTTCTTATTTTCATTGTAATTTCATTTTTTCAATCTCACAATAACAACTTTTTATCTCTTGAATTAATCTTATTTGACCTCACAATTTTGACTTTTTATCTCAAAATCTCCATGTTTTATCCAATAATTTCAGTTTTTCAGTCTCACAAACATGACATTTTATTTCTGAAATTCAATTTTTTCCCTCATATTTTGGACTTTTATATCAACATTTGTCTTTTTATCTCAAAATTTCCAAATTTTCTCTTAAATTTCTGGCTGTTTTTTTTTGTGATTTTAATATATCATATCATAGTTTCGTTGCTTTAATTAAAAATACAACCTTTTGTTCTCATACTGTCAACATTTCATCTCATAATTTTTTTTTTTTATCTCAAAATTTCTACTTTTTCCCCCTCAAAATTTAGACTTTTTATTTAATAAATTCAGCTATTCAATCAAAAAAATATGGCTTCTTAATCAAAATGCTGACTTTTTAATAATTTTATTTGGAATTTTTAATCTCATTATTTAGACTTTTGATCTCAAAATTTCAACTTGTCCAAAAGAAATGATCGAACTTAATTTTAAGCTCTACGACAGGCTGTCAACCTGTCCAATGAATTGCCTGCCTCCTGTCTAATAACAGCTGAGAAAGGCTCCAGCCCCTCACAATGAATGGTTATAAAACTTCAATGCATTTGAAGAGTATGATGGTTTTTGATGTCTGTATGTTTGGACTCACCCTGTGCTGCGTAGCGACAGGTGCCGTCCTGGACGAGCACGTTGTAGAAAGGCTGATTGGCCCCGTTGGACAGCTGGTGGACCCTCATGGTGGTGATCCACTCCTGGCTCATGGTGCATTTTGGGTCCCAGCCGTAGATCACGCAGTTGTACCCTGACCTGAAGAAGAAGATGGAGCATAAATATAAACATGACAATTGTAAAGAGAACAACATAACCACTGTGCTGCACGTGACTCACCGTTTGTGATTCATGATGAGACCGACTGAATACTGGACCTCCAGGTGTTCAGGAGCGCTCCTCTTCTTTACCTCAGGTGTGACCGGGTGCTTCTTGTGCTGGATGTGCTCCAGTGTGTGCTGCACCAGGTAACCCACGGCCCCGTGCTGAGAGGGGTCCAACGCCTGGATGTGCTGCAGGATGTCTAGCACCTGGAGTCCAAACATCAGCAGACAGTAAAATGAGGTGAATAATTGGTCACTCTTCATTAAATCAAATTCATTACAATGAAAGAAAAAGCATCTGTATGTGAGTCTCCTGACCTTTTCTGGCCAGATGCCCAGGTGGAAGTAGAGGCGAGCCTGCAGCAGCAGGTACTGCACATTATCAGGGTTGATAGTGAGGTAGAGGTCCAGGGAGTCTCTCAGCAGCTGGTAGGATTTCTCATTACCGTCACTGAGATAATTAAAAACAGAGCAACACATTTAATTACAGCAAACACATAATGTATTCAAATGATGTATTTATTCATTATTAAGTCCACAAACAACATCCTCACGCCTGGACCACTTGTTGTTTTCAGTTCTAACCCTCAGGTGTGCGGTTTCTCTCACCCTCTCTTGCCGATGTTCAGCAGGTTTCCCACCATCCTCAGCAGCACCTCGGTGGTGCTGATGGCGCTGTAGTAATCTGCTGTCACCTGGTGGCCAATCAGGTACTCGCACTCCTTGGCAGTCAGCTGTTTGCCTTTACCGTAGGCATCGATGTAGATGAAGTCGTAGATGTCCTCACTCCTGCAGAAATAAAGAGACATTGATCTGACTTCGGACAAACAATTTGCAAAATTAACCTCACTGTGATTATTCTCCCTTGTATTGCAATCGCGATTTTTTGTGCATTTATTTTTAGGTTCCCCAGCTTATGTGTGTTATTGATATCAATTGCTACTTACTGTTTGGTTTGACATTTTTTCATTATTTTTTTCCCTTGTGAATAAGAAAAACACATAGATGAAGGAGAAAACTAGGATTTTAGTTTTTTTAAAAATCAACTAACAAAAGTCTATTTGCATAAACAGATACATCAAAAAACATTAGAGCATCATGAAAAAGTTAAAAAAGAATTGTGTCCCTCATTTCAGAAAGTGAAACCAAGATATCATTTAGACTCATTATACATAGAGTGAATTATTTCAAGCCTTTATTTCTTGAAATATCGCTGATTATGGCTTGCTGATAATAAAAAAAAACAAATTTGTGTCCCAGAAAATTAGAATATTACATAAAAATTAATAAAAAAAATCTATGAATTTCGAGAAATAGAAAAGAGAAATGTTACTACTTTCATCCAATTTTCACCAATTTTTGCTGCTTTTTAGCCATTTTTGTCATTTTAAACTTATTTTTATTGCTATGTTTTTGTCATTTTCCCGCTTTTCACCTCTTAGATTGTTGCTATATCAAAGATAGTTTTTAACAATTTGGCTCTTTAGTTGAGTTACACTGGTGCGAAGCATAAAACATCTACTTCAAAATATCAAAATCTAGTATTCTGACACGCTTCAGATTAAAGAAATAGATGTGAGTAGAGTGAAAGATGTGAAAGAAGATAAATTAGTGATTTAAAAGTTTGTTTTTTTTGTTTAGTTTAACAGCTTAAGTCTTTCATTTTCAACTTTACCCTCTTGGCTTTTGGCACCATCGCAGCAAGAAGTGATTGGGGAAGTTGACCGGCTCCAGCTGAACTCCCAGTTTCTCAGCTAACGTCATGTAGAGAACAGAGAGGCTGATGGGAATGCCTGTACGGCGTAGTAGCACCTGAATAACAATCACATAGTAAATGCTTAACTCAAGCGGGGAAATGTTTTTGAACATAAAAGCACAGAATGTCTTTAAGGATCTACCTGATGGATGTAAGAGTTGAGCGGGTTGTAATAATCTAACTCGTTGCCCTTGTACTGAAGCTGCTCGTATAAGACGGAGTTGAGCGCGCACACCACCTGCCTCTGGAGCTCGAAGTCCTCAACGACTAAACAGTTACCTGCAACAAACACACATGAGAGAGAGATTCAAGATATAAAGCTGCAGAAAAGCACACAGGCATTGTTTTTTAACACTACGCTAGGAACAAAACCCTGAGCCCTGTTGGTTTTTGGAGCCTCCTGCTGATGCGTTACAGAGGGAGAAATTTTGGAAAAGAACACGACAAAAATAACTTCTGTCACGAAAGGACAGAAGAGTCAGTACTCGTAAGTTTTCGACGGCAAACCTTGAGCGATGCGCAGGCTGGGGTGAGAGGGGTTTTTGATTCTCAGCATCTTCTTCACTTTCTCTGTGATCTCATCCAGTTGAGCTGATGTGCTGCTCAGTGTTACATCAGCCAGTGGGTTACAATACTGATCCACCAGTACAGCACCTAGAGGGGTGGATGGGAGCGAGAGAGAGAGAATTATTAATGAGAAGCTGCTTCTATAAACATCACTCCGAGCAAGTTATGCTTCTGCGGATACATTTTAGAATTGATTTTATGATTTTATTGCTGTTTTTAAATTACGTTCAGGACTTGCACTCAAATACATTACTGGTTCCCCCTCTTTATACTTGCTGTGTCTTACAGTCCCAAAATCATGCTCATACTCTGTAATAAAGATTAGAGTCAGTATCGTCCTCTAAATCACACATTTTTATTGATGTGATTTCACAGAATCCTCAAAATTCTCCTTTTAATTTTCCTCAGGCTGGATCTTTCATTGTACGTGTTATTTTTATTTTCCTGTTCTTTTATCTGTTGGTAGCTTCTAGTCTTTCCTGTTAAGTTAAATTTTGTCAAGAGCTTCTTATCCCCATTGCCACATAACTCAAGTTTATTCTGATTGTTATTATTAATAATCTCACACATTTTAAGACTTTTTCAGAGTTACTGTTCCACCCTTGTTGATTTATCTGCAAATATGTTCACAATCTGTGGGTTTTATTTGTACAAAATGTACTCGTCACACAGACATTTTGAGGGGCAGGGGAGCAAGAAACAAAAGGCACATACAGCGCAAGGAGAAGATTAACCTGCTTCACCAACCAGGAAGGCACTTAAGTATGTGTTTTGGCTCCCATGAAGGCACTTAAGCACCTATTTTGGTACCAAAGAGGGCACCTTCATACGTGTTTTGGCTCCCAGGAGGGCAACTTATCATGTTTTGATCAGCCAAAGGGGCAGATTAGTGAAGTTTACCAACCAGGAGGGCATTTTGTCCCATTGCTGTCCCAGGAAGATGCTACAGCATATGTTTTGGTCCCCATGAGATCACTTTCATGTGTGTTTAGGCGCTAAAAAAAAGTGCACTTTTGCATGTGTTTTTGGCACCTAGGGGGTAGTTTAGTGTGTTTTTACTCCCAAAAAGACACCATAGGGAAAGCTTGGCTCCAACGAGGGCACTTAAGCACATGTTTGGGTCCCCAAGAGGTCACCTTTACATGTGTTTTAGCTCCCAAGAGGGCACTTTAACACATGTTTCGGCTCTCGAGAGGAAGGCATTCAAGCATGTGTTTTGGCTCCCAGGAGGGGAAACTTATCACGTTTCAATCAGCCAACGGGGTAGATTAGTGAGTGGTTGGTGGTTTACCAACCAGAAGGGTCTTTTAGCTCCCAGGGAGATGCTACAGCATATGTTTTGCTCCCAACTAGATCACTTTTACACGTGTTTTGGCTCCCAAAAGGGCAGTTTAGCAAATGTTTTGGCTCCCAAGGAAAAGATTTATGTGCTTTGTCAACCAGGCGGGCACTTAAGCATGTATTTTGGCACTTTGGCACAAGTTTGGCTTCTGAGAGGAAGGCACCTAGGAATGTGTTTTGGCTCCCAGGAGGGCAACTTTTCACGTTTTAATCAGCCAAAGGAGCAGATTAGTGAGGTTTACCAACCAGGAGGGCATTTTGGCTCCCAGGAAGATGCTACAGCATATGTTTTGATCCTCATGACACCACTTTCTCATGTGTTTTGGTTCCCAAGAAGAGTGCACTTTAGCTCATGTTTTGACTACAAAGAAGAGTGCACTTAAACATGTGTTTTGACTCCGAAAAAGGAGAAGTGTATTTTTTTGGCACCCAGGGGGGTAGTTTGTCATGTATTAACCAGCCAAAGTGACAGATTAGCCAGGTTTACCAACCAGGAGGGCACTTTAGCGTGTGTTTTTGCTCCCAAAAAGGCACCACAGGGAAAGTTTGGCTCCATGACGGGCTTTTTCTGAGATATTTTAGGTCCTATGAGTGCACATTTTATCTCTGGAGAGGAAACTTTAGCACATGTTTTGGTCCTATAGAAGGCACCTTCATATGTGTTTCGGCTCCTGAGAGGAAGGCACTTAAGCGTGTGTTTTGGCTCCCACAAAGAAGAACTTTAGTGTGTGTTTTGCACCCAGGGGGGTAGTTTGTCATGTATAAACCAGCCAAAGAAACAGATTAGGGGGGTTTGCCCACCAGGATGGCACTTAAGTGTATAATTTTGCTCCCAAAAAGGCACCATAGGGGAAATTTGGCTCCAAGAAGGGCACTTTGGGACATGTTTTGGGTCCCAAGAGCACACATTTTTATCTCCAAAGAGGGCACTTTGGCACGTGTTAGCCTTGTAGTGAAATTAAATACCAATCCCAGATAACAATCTCAGTATTGTATTGTTATGTAAAACAAAAATAGCAGAAAATCCTAACTTGGAAAGATGATGTTTGCTTGAAAAATAACTGCAAGTTGCTATGCAGCCTGTATTCATGTCTCACCTGCTAAAGCAGACTGCTGCTCGGCCGGCTGCTCCAGGAAGCTCTTCAAACTCTTCAGGATGTTCTGCTGTCTCAGGAAGTAAAGGATTTTCTTTGCATAGTACTTCAGGGTCAGACTTTTCCTAAAATAACAACAACAAAAAAAAAACAAGAGAGGTTTTGTTACACAACACGAGCCTTCATAATCACTGAAATCACACAGATTAACACCTAATCTGATCTATAATTACAACAAACTGTGTGAAAGAAGTGACGGAGGTGTAACTGAGAGTGAAACGTTGCTCTCACCTCTTGTCTGAGTTGAGGATGAAGAGGAGCTCATCTTCACAGAAGTGCTCTGGCATCCCGAGTGACTCAATCTCTGCAAAGCTGTCTCCAAGCACCTGGCCAACGCAAGGCTGAGTTACAGATCTCTGGGTTAGTGTGGAAAATTTAAAGCGCACATTTTTCTTTTTTCTGCTCAAACATGCACCCACACAGAACACAAACACACACAGAAAAGGTCAGATATCTCACAATAACAAATATCTGTTTATCTTCACTTCCATGCTGCCTTCTCTACTGTTATTTCACTTTCATTAAATCATTGAAACTAAATTAATAAATCAATAACTGCAACATATCTTTGATTACAAAAAGACGACTCACAACTTCTGTGAAGAATCTCTTTGAGATTGACTCCACGGTCCGTTGTATTTGTATTCCAACTCTGTGGCGTGTTTTGTATTCTCTGAGCCAGTCGCAGCACTCGTTCTGACGGTAAAACCTCTGCAGCCTCGGCCATCTGTTGATCAGGCAGCGAAAATGTTATTCAAGTAACAGCTTGAAATCAAACTGTGATAACTACTGAAGTTATGAGCACTGCAACATGACTCATGCATCACATTTTCTTTTCTATACTCAAGTTATAGTTCTTACAATAATTCATGGTAGTGTTATGCATTATTACAGACTACACCATTAAACATAAAAATGCAGCTTCTTCCTTTAAAAATACTGCACTTTCCACAACATCTGTATTAGCTTTTAGCCACACTTTGGGGGTATTCTTCCAAAAATAGAAAAGCTACCAGAAACCAAAACCTTCTACACAATGATTTGTGTGTTGCCTTGTCAGAGGAAAATGCTGTATAAATATAGTTTTTGGCAACAGGCTGTGAGTTACTACTTTGGTTTGTCAATGTTGCTGTTTTTCTCTTGTGTATAGGGCTGAAAAATTTGCAAAAATAATCTAATGACTATTATTTTCTCCTATATTGCTGTTATGATTTATTGAGCAATCAATTTTAGGTTCATCATCTTATGTGTTTTTTTAACAAACAGAAGCAATACATCCCTTTTCATTACAAAGAGCACAATATTGGATGAACACATCTAGGCATAAAAAACTTTTTTTTAAAATGAATTCAATATCATTTACTATATTGGAGGGGGTGATTTTTTTTCATTCTTGTTTTTGAATAAGGCAAACATACATAAGGGAGACAAGAAGGTTTCACAAAAGAAACTCCGTTTACATGTATAAATACATCTAAAAAATTAGAATATCATGAAAAAGCTTTATATTTTTGGTCACTTGTTCAGAATGTGAAACCACGGTATTAGATCGACTTATAGATAGTGAAAACCCAACATTTAGTGTCTCAGAAAATTAGAATATTACACTTAATCAGTAAGAAAGGGACATTCTAAACAAACAATCAGGTTTCTGAAAAGTATGTTTATTTCTATGTACCCAATACCATTTCTGCTTTTTGCCTATTTTAGTCACTTTCCACTCTTTTTTTTCTCAATGCTTTTGGACTTTATACCTATTTTCAAAGTTTTCCCCCAAGTTTTACCCCTTTTCAGTAATTTTTGCTGCTATTTGCAACCTTAAAGTTATTTTCATTTCTACTTCTTGCTGTTTTTGCCTCTTGTCACCACTTACATTGTTTCTCCTGCAAAGGCAGTTTAAAATAATTTGGCTTTTTGTTTGACCAGGGTTGAGTACCACTGATGTAGGGCATAAAACATTGACTGAAAAAAAATGTATCTGGTATGTGGACAAATTTGAGGTCTAGTAATCAGCCACACTTTTGGGGTGTCCTTCCAACAAAAGAAAAACTACAAGAAACCAAAGCCTTTAGTGTGGAGCACAAAGAATTAACAAGACATAGGCCCAACCTGGTGCCACCAAGAAATCCTTAACAATGATTTGTGTGTCATAATTTTGCAACAGGTTAATAATAATTGTGAGCTGCTATTTTGGCCTGAGCAGTGTGTTCTGTTTTTGTCCATCATTAAATTGTCACTTTTAGAATTTAATGTGGTAAATTTTGATGTTTCCACTCCATTGTTATCTTTTAGGGATCAGAAAAATAATGAAATATATGAATTAGTATCGCAGGGCTGCACAATATATCCTTTAATTATCTTCACTGTGATATTCACATACCTAATATCCATGTCGTGAGGTATACAATATATTGCAACATATTTGGGCATGTCAATTAAGTTTCTGCATCCTGTCTACACCCAATCACATCACTAATAGAAGAGCATAAATTCATAAATTTTACCACATTACAGCAACAACTCAAGCAGTAATTTCACCTTCTCAGCACTCTGTCATTTCACCTGCTGTAATCAGGGTCAGGCAGAGTGAAGTGCAGCGTGAGAGGAAGTGACCGAGAAAAAGGGAGGGAGCGATTTGGACAATCTGATAGTTTGCTCATAGTTGATGTTACAGAAGGTACTTTAAGGTATTTTTTCTGTCTTCCTTTTGTACAAAATTTCTATGTTTATATATTTCCAATTTGTAGTTACTTAATATCTGTTCTTTTATATATTTGGTATTTAATGTTTATTTATACTTTTTTTTTTTTTGTTCAGAGAGAACACAGTTTAAACTGAAATCAAATTCCTTGCATGCTTCTTGAAGATTCTTGGCACTAAAGCTGATTCTGATTCTGATTATTTCACACTTTCAGGGTTACTTTAACAAATATTGCAACATGTATCACAGGAAACAAAAGTGTCTCAATATAATTTTTTCTCAATACCATGCAGCTCTAATGTTAAGCACTGCACAATATTGGTTGCTAAATGAAACGTGATTAACAGAGATAACAAGGTTTATTATGTGATTTACTCATAGTGTAATGCACATTTATTGCAGTTAGTGTTCTATTAGGCCATCCAAGTGCAAAAATATAGCCTGTATCCACCTCTGCATGTAGTGTCAACAACAACTTCAGCAATGCACAATCCTATTACAGTCCAGGCTCTCTCTGTGCACGAAAAAAAAACAAAAAAACCACCACGCATGAAGGGGAACAGCCAAGCTTGTCTGCAGGAAGGCTCAGCTTTTGGCAGGAGCTGCACCCCCCTGTAGATCCCAGGCTTCATGCAACCTTCAAGGTCATACAAATTCATTTTGCGTCAATTGAGGAACAAGGTGCAACTTATAATAAATTTACACGCTTCGATCTAGAAGATTTAGATTCAAATGCAGAGCAGAGGGGGCTTGAAACTGGCCTGACGTGATGATGAATTTGGTGCATCAGCAGAATGTCAGCGTTTGACAGCCGGTGAGTTTGCACAAACCAAACCCACTGTCAGTGCAGATCAGGCCATAAGTGGCTATGAGGAAGAATATTTAAATGCATAAAGATCTAGAAGGCGGTTACAGAAAACAAACAGACGTCAAGACTCCGAAATAACAGAAAAAAATCAGAGCACCTGAGTTTGTACTGGTGTCCCCAGACCTTTCCCCTTCCATGGCAAACGTCGTGTAGCCGCTTGCAGCAGCAGGAAACGTTACAAATGTCGACATGTTTGAGGACAGGGAAGCACAAAATGTGTTCGAGCAACTCGGTTGGCAGGTCGGTGAGATTTTTAGTCTGAGGGTCGCAAATAATCCCATTTAGACTTGGTTGCCCCTCTCCGGCTACAGACGTCGCCATCTTTACTGTTTACCCCGATTACCTCATTGCTCAGGCCACGCCCCTTTATGGCGCAGGGGGCAGAGCTAGGGGCGGGGCTTAGGCGATGTACTGCAACCTGATTGGCTGTCCAGTCAAGAGGCAGAGAGGAGCTTTGCTGCCTTTGAGAACTTCATGAAACGGCGGAATTTTTCGTTTATAATTATAAGTACTGCTTCTAATACAACTACTGATACAAAATAATAATAATAAAAAAAAAATCAACCCTCAATAGCTTCAGAGTCAGTGACATCATTACAATCACATTCTAAACTTACGTTTACAAACTTTTATTTAGTTTTAACTAGAATTCAAATTTAATTTTCAATCTAATTAATAAGGCTTTTTCTTTTTTCTTAAAAAAATAAAGTAAATAATAAGAACAAAGAATATGAAAAAAGTCATAACTTATGAGAATAAGGTTGTAAACATAAAAGAATAAAGTCTAAACTACTATTGCTACATAATTTAAAAAAAGGATAAAAATCAACTCTAGCTTCAGAGTAAGTGACATCATTATAATCACTTTCTAAACTCACTTTTACAAACTAATTTAGTTTTACCTCGAATTTCTATTTAGTTTTTGATTTAATTAATAAGGCTTTGCCTTTTTTTTTCCAAAGAAAGAGTAAAAAAAAGAAGAAGAAGAATAAAGAATAACAATAAAGTCATAAGCTTAAGAGAATGAGGTCGTAAACGTACTAGAATAAAGTCGCAGAGCTGGCTCCTCTGTGTTAACTTAAGATTAAAAGGCCTTAAAGTCTCAATTCAACTTCAACTAAGATTTTGAAGCATTCATCTTTTTTTTTTCCACGAGAGAAATATACAATCTCTCTTTTCAAGCATGTGTTGAGGCATTCCTATGAGAGGCCAGTACTGCCAATAAAACAAAAATAAAAATGAAAACTTGGCTTTATTTTTTCCTGTTTTGGGCCTGTATAAAGTCAAAAATTTGAAAAAGAAAAAAGCCAAAATTTTGAGATAATAAGTTAAAAATTTAAGATATAAAGATAAAATAAAATAAGATAAAAAGTCAAAATTACAAGATACTTGTGGATGGAGTTAATGTAAGATAACACAGCATATTATGTTATATTATTATTTTTAAGAAAATAAAATATTTCTTTCTTGAAAAATGTTATTTTTAAGGTTATTAAATTCATAATACACTAATTTTAGAATGTGATACTGTATTGTTTATTACACAAGAAAACGAATTGTACAGAGAAGGTCTTTCATGCAGATATATTGGGGTTTGGCTATTGATATACGCAGTTTTAAAACGACAGCTGATGGATATGGGAGTATAAAATCGTTACTACAGTGTCATTACAACATTCCATACAGCATAGTGTCCCTGAACGCAGCATGAATTCCAGATGAGGTACGTGAAGCTAACACACGGTTAGCAGCTCTTAGCCAACGCTTCTCTCCCTGGATAATCAATGGACAACAAGCAGGGAGTTTTAGAAGATTTTAGAAGACTTGTTTTTCCTCTGTACAGAGTTTTTATCACGATTTTATGTTGTTGAAATTTAAAGCTATAGGTTCATGTTTTTGTTTTCTAATATAATTTTGGTAAATTAGAGTCTAAACACGAGCTAAAGTTAGCAGGAAGTTTTGTTCAATTTTCTTTTTTCAACTTAGTGCTTTGAAGTTTTTCTATGGCAGTGTAAATAAGTAGTTTTTAATCTCTGAAGTGAAGGACACTTCATGTTTACTTTGGCTTTTTCCTATGAGTCATCCATTTACAGAAAGCTGCTACAGGTGGACAGTCACATGCACCTAAAACTGGACCTGGAATAGTTTGATAACTAAGCTATGACAAACTGCTTTGCTGCATCTGAGAGTAAAACTGACACAATGCTTTGACAGTTAAGTTAATTTTTTTTGAAACTTTTGGGAATTGAACTGTGAGTTTATAAGCTATTCAACATGGCAAGTGCCTTAGCAGCAAAAATGGGATTTAACTCACTGAAGAGGAGACAAACCAGGAGCTTTAACGTGAGGATCTGCACCATGGAGTCAGACATGGAGTTCAGCTGTGAGGTTTGTATACACTCATTTCATTATTACATTATAACACGAAGTAAAAAATCATCAGAAAATAATCTTCAAAGTCTCATTTGACCTGATTTCAAAAGTTATTGTGTTATAACTTTGGTTTTCTTTGATATACTTGATTGAAAACTACATGAATGGTTCCATGCAATGCTATTTACATGTAAAATTAGTTATGGCTTTTATCATTAAATTAAATATACTTTACATTTCTAGCATCTTCCTGCCATTAAAGACATCTAAATGGTTTCAAAACAACATCCTGCCATCACTTTGACAAATACCTGTCTGTGATATTACATCAATTTTTGCACCTCTGATAATAACCTTAGTGTAAATAAATCAGAATTTGCTTTCTGCTACTCAAAGAAGAGGTGTACTTTTATGTAAGTGCAGTATATCATACTATTAACTAAAAAAGTAATTGCTAAATATTTGTGAATATGTTGGAAACATGTCAACCAAACATCAACGTACAGACAGAGGAGGGAAGTTGAGGCAGACACAGACACTGACACACGTGTATAAAGGCCCAGAGATGACGATTGAGCATGATTATTCCTGTAAAAGTTGTCGTCTTATTTTTTAGGAATATCCTGCAGACCCTACCTTTGAAAACAATAAATACATTGTCCAAGATGCTTTAAAAAGTCAAACACACCTTCACAAAAATAGAGGAAAAAAATGTGGAGGACATTTTTCACCTTGTACTTTATAAGTAGTGAGAACACAAAGTGTAGAGTAAATCTGAAGACAACAGGGAGGTTAAAAAGGGGATAAACCATAAAAAATAATCTTCAAATCATTAAAAACTCCAGTTTTTAGTAATGCTGACAACAGATAATTGAATGGGAGAGACCGGGAAGAAAGCATGGACAAAAATAATAGCAACAGCTTGCTCAGGATTGCTAATTCAGAATGCTGAAGATGCTGAATTCATGTCTGAAAATGATTGAATGACTCTTGAAAGGTTTGTGCTGAATACAGGATGAAAAATCAGCTTGGATGGACGAAAATGAATGGATGAATCACTGGAATGATTAACAGTATTTTGAAGTTTGAATCTGTGAATGACTTAAAAAATGAACTTAGAGAAGATGCATGTATATAATGAAAGAAAAGTGCAAAAAAGTTTCATTTCCTTGCTGCAAATGAATTAAATAGAAAGTAGTAAAACAAAGCTGAAAATGAAGATGTGAAATAACCAAAAAAGAAGCAAAAGTAGTTGTAAAGGACATTGAAATAACTTGAGTGGTATTGGTTGCAGACAAACAGTTGTATAAACAGTGTAGCAAGCAAAGGCTTCAGTTTGTTAGGGAGCATAAAGATTGGACTCTGGAGGAATGGAAGAAGGTCATGTGGTCTGATGAGTCCAGATTTCCCCTGTTCTAGAGTGATGGGCGCATCAGGGTAAGAAGTGAAGCAGGTGAAGTGATGCACTTTCCCATCATCAATACAAGATCTTGGTGAAAAATTAATGCAACACTGGATGGAAATAAATCTTGTTACATTGCTGAAGCTTATTGAAATAACGCCACGGCAAATGCATGCTGTAATCAAAACTTAAGATGGTCCAACAAAATATTAGAGTGTGTGACCTTTTTTTTGGCCATGCAGTGTATGGACTTAAACAAATAAACAACATTCAACTGTTTGTGCTGTAGTATCCCAGTTGTCTCACAAAATTCTTCAACATGAAAACCTTTAACTGAAATAAAGTGTTATATTTCCATAGCAAGTCACGTCTATAGTGTTGGTGCATGGATTGAAAACGCATGCTCACTAACTTTATTTTCCCTGACCTTTCCACCCAGAAGGCCAGTCCCCTGAGAACTTAATGCCTGAGCGGGCACAGATATGAGAGTGCAGTGCCATTTACAACTTTAAATGTCAAAAGCAGCGCCTTAAAATCTGCAGCCAATGAAGAGAGGAGAGCACTGGGGATATAGGCTCATATTTGTGTAACCTGGTCAAAATGAGAGCTTGGAAAAAAGCGTATCACCTCGTTTATATGCAAGTCAAAGGAAAGGGTTTGATTAAAAATAACATCAAGGTTGTTCACACTGTCTCTGCAATAAATATCACAATTACACAGTGACACACAGATCAAAAAGCATGAGATTCTGAACGCAGCACATACATTTCTGTTCCCATAGATATCACGTTACCAGCAGCCAGATCTTAAGACTAAAGAGTAATACTATATTCCACACCTCACTCATCTGCAGTAACTGCTTAGATATTTATAAAAGTTTATGGTGATGATTGCTGCTAATAAAACACTAGATGGCAGCAAGTCACTATGGACAAATGCAGTGAAGTCAGACTTTCTCAGTATCTTTCTTATTCCAGAGAGGATCATATACATGTTTTTTTGTCAGTGGCAAATCTCAAAATGCTGCACTGAATTTTTCATGTTTCTAGTTTAGAATATGACTCGGCAGATTCTCCACCACATCTGAAAAGCACCACACTTACTCACAGTTATCACATCTGTACTTAAATGGGAGGAACCCTCCAAAGTTTGCAGCGATAATTACACAGAGTAGCGTAATGTTAGTCGTAGGTTTCTCATTTCTGGATTTGGGTGGTAATTGTTATCAATTATTGCTTTGTAAATAGCACTTACAGACACTTGGTGGTATGGACTAAATGTTAGTTGTCAGTATTTCTGCGTGGAAGGAACCCTAGATTTTGCAACACGCTAACCTTGAATGCACTTGGCGGGGGATTCAGCCGTGGGCTTTCTCAGAGGCTGGTGATGATGTGTGTCTAAATTGGATATATGAGCCTGATTTGGTGCAGATGGATGAGAAGAACATGCATAATTCTCCGATTTGTTAACATTAAACACAGTGAATGGTGTAAATTTTACCATTCATTTCAAGCCCTCATTGACTAAACTTAAACTCTTGAACACATTGATTTTTACACTGCGCTGCAGCTGCATGATCTCTAGGTATTAACTTAGCTAATCAAAATAACCCCATATTTTCAGGGCAGTTTTTTCTAACTGTGAATAAACATTTCTGTGTTTCAGATCAAGTGGAAAGGTAAAGACCTTTTTGACTTGGTGTGCCGTACTCTTGGACTGAGAGAGACCTGGTTCTTCGGACTCCGCTACAACATCAAGGACACGGTTGCATGGCTGAAAATGGAAAAACGGGTACATAATTCTTATTTACAACCCTAAGTCCTGTAACAGTCATGAGATGCATGTAAACTCAAATCTTTAAATTCTTGTACGTTTCAAGTTATAATTTTTTTTTTTTAAAGATATTTTTTTGGGCTTTTCTGCCTTTAATCGGATAGGGGAGGACAGTGGATAGAGCAGGAAATGGGGTGAGAGAGTGGGGAGTGACATGCGGGAAACAGGCCACAGGCGGGAATCGAACCCGGGCCACCCACTCGAGGGCAAGCCTCATGGTGCGCGGCCATATCCACTAGGCCATCTGCGCCCCCATTTCAAGTTATAATTGTTATATTCTAAAACCTTTTACACATTTTTCGTATGGAGTATAATTTGTTTGTAACTATCATATAAACTAATCATTTATTAAAGTATATTTTTTTTGTTCATTATTTGTTTATTATTAACTAGTGTCTTAGAAATTACCTTACTTCAATAGAGACTTTAAAAAACCCTTTTTTTTCTATATTTCTATATTATATAAACCATCAACTAACAAGCTAAAGTGAACAACCAAAAGTTGATAAGGAGGATGTGAAAAGTTATTTTATTGTCTGCATTTCTTAGCAAAATTTTCAGTTTTATTTTGTCTTAAAATGTAAAATCAGATGACAAAAATACTAAATAACAGGTCACTACAATGTTGTATTCTTGAATTATTGTAAATAAAAAATGGCACCCATAAAATATTCATGTATGAATCACTGCAGACACCTGAGAGATACTTGCCAATAATTTTACTTTGAAAAAATAAGATGAAAATATACATATATATTTACATATGTTCGGTTGCACCATCAGACATTTTTGAGTGGTAAAGTTAAAAATGCATCAAGAAAAAATTTAATTGGTTAGCGTATTAGCTACATATATGTGTTAAAATACATATTCTTTGACTCAAAAATGTGCATCATATCCATTTTCAAAAAACTTATTAAAATGTGTTCTTCAGACCCTCAGTTTGTCATTGAGCCAAGCGTAAAAAGTGCTGAATAAGTGTCAATTTCTTGTGTTTGTCTGTTGATTTCAGGTTCTGGATCAGGAAGTACCGAAAGAGGAACCAATCACACTTTATTTCCTGGCCAAGTTTTACCCTGAAAACGCAGAAGAAGAGCTTGTTCAAGATATCACACAGCATCTTTTCTTCCTGCAGGTAAACTAACTTGAGATTTTGTTGCACGATTACTGCAGGAGTTTTGTTTTCTCAAAGGTAAACTGGATTGAGTCAATGTTCTTGCTGATTGTTCTTTTGGCTTCGAGTTTAGTCTGGAGATAATTACCTTTGAGACTCTCCTTCTATTTTATTTGTGCCTCTGACGCTGTATTTGCGTCCTAAAAAGAGCACTCACACTGACAGACACATTCTCTCTTTTTCTGCTGCTTGTTGAGGGGGTTGATGGATAAACCTGAACTTCAACATTCCACTTAGAAGAAGCTTTGTGCTCAGCTTCTTTTTCTTACCTAAAATCTGTTTTCCTGATGGCAATCTCTACAGAGGAGTGCTTCAGTCAAGACCTCCTCAGAAAAACATCCTGACATGTTATGTTGCTGCCAAGATCCTCATTTTCCATGATTAATGAACAATAAACACATATGCAAGGAGCACGTTTTTTAAACAGTGGATGATGGAAGTGCTTCTTCATCCTAGGAAAACACGACTGGTTCATACAGTCATAGAGTCATAGAGTCATGCCGGTGGTAGAGTCGTATTTGGGGATCTAGTCGGAGAAAAGAGGGTTGGATTTCTGGGTGAGAACTCAGCTTTGTTGGAACTTTTTTAATAGGTGAAGCTGCGTGTTAATCAAGCTAGTTTCTGTTTGCCCTGAAGATGAAACTACACTGGAATGATGGTGATCGAGATGGATGCAGCTGTAGCTTTTTATGTTTTTATGTATCAGTCACAGACCTGCTGATCCCAATTGTATTTTCAAGGTATGAAAATCAAACTATGCTTTGACCAATCTTGGTCAAACTATGCTGTTTACATGTACTTGAATTGCTTGATCTTGCGCTAACTAAGCTCATAGTCCACTTTCTTAAGCTGCATGTAAACGTGCAAAGTGAAAATCAAATATAGAAAAGGCAGTTTTTCTTCAGTTAGAAGAAGTTCAGTGCTGTTTGGACAACTTCATCAATCCAGTACCTGGTTTACCCTGCCTTGTTGAAAACATCTAAACAGTTATGGAGCAAAACCAAATACAAAACATTCACAGCAGCATAGAGAAAACCACATTCATGTCAGTGCCAGCAGATCAACAGGAGGACCAGCAATAAATACATTAAACATAGAGTCTGCAGGAATTTACATCATGTTTGTAAACATAGCATCCAAACTTGGCTCCTCCTCTGTGGTTCAGTGCCAGCGGCAGCTCATGCTCACTGCTTTTCAACCGTAGCTAATAGCCGTGGCGACTTGAATACACTCACCAGCCTAGTGAACACCGGCAGCATCACGTTTCTTCATGGGAGAGACTCAAGAGCCATACACCATGACTTCTTGCAGGTACAAAGTCAGGTGTGCACGGGGCGCTGTGATTGGCAGGGGTCACCATGCCTCCTCTCTGCCCAGAAATGTCCCGAGTCAACCAAAACATCAACATACAGACAGTGGAGGGAAGTTGTGGCAGACACAGACACTGACACACACGTATAGAGGCCCAGAGATGACGATTACCTGCCTGATTATTCCTGTAAAAGTTGACATTTTGTTTTAGGAAAATCCTGCAGACCCTACCTTTAAATACAATGTCAAAAATGCTTTAAAAAGTAAAACACACCTGAGACCCCAAGTTTAGCATAGGCTACAAATTAGTTACAGATTACCAGCATTTTGGAGCCTGATAGCTGAAGGGATAAATGAGTTTGAGAACCTTTTCTACAGGGGGTGCATGATCGCGCCACCCAGAGGGCATAAGAGAAAAGTCAGAGGAGAGAATGATTGATTATTCCTCTGGCTTTCTAGGCCAGAAATCCCACTGGGCCACACAACATGGAGCACCTCAGAAGTTACCTTATACGTTTGGGGTTCAGATCTACTTTAACTTTTTATATAGTCAGAAATTACATCTAAGTTAATCATGCGTTTATTATTAAAATTTATGAAGCACAGTGTAGCTACACTTGTACTTTCTCCTTCTCTATCAGAGGGCTGGACAGATAGAATAACTCTATAAATGATATAATAAAGCATAGCTATTGACTTTAGCATCTCAAAGAGTTTTGAATGTGATATAAATTCAAAAGTAGTGTGTGATAATGTGGCTGATCGAGTGTTCAGCTGCATCCTAACAGATCTGATCCTATGCCAACAGACAGAGAGACTTCCTGCCAAGTTGTGGAGCAGAGCACTCTCTGATACACTTTCATACCGGTCTCATTGTGTGCAGCCACGTGGAATCAATGCACTACATATTACCGCTGCCCTTTCTCTTCACTTAATACTCCTCAGGGAATCCCTGCCAAGCCTGCCGCACCGCTCGAGAGATGAGATTTGTTACTGCGTGCTCTCTTCCATCCAGTTCTAACAGCCACATTTATCAATTACCAATTAGGCTTTAAGGGCTCAGTTATTGGCCCGGTTAATGACATATTCTCTACGGGATTCTCGTCTCCTGTCATACCCATCCCGTTGAGGCTGGTTTAGTAATTTGACTGAGCCAGAGCTTGTGTTCCTGAACATTTGGATAGAGACACTTGTCTGCTTAATACTTATACAAGTCTCTCTGTGTCTTTAATCCATTTAGAGGTAGCTGAAGCAATTCTTTTATTTCACGAGGAAAGCCTGGCTGAAAGAAACAAAGACTAAAACTGACAAATGGCTCAGTTAAAGTGGTACACAGCGACAAGAGGAGAAGAATACCAATGTGTAGCCTGTCTACTTATTACCCTGCTCTCATTAATTCACATAATGTCGGGAGCTGCCCTCTGTGCGGATAGTGTCACCGGCATGACAGCTGGATTAGTGCTTATCAGAAATGATCGCCGACCCGGATACAAACACACACACACACACCTCGCTCGCACAAACAGTCACACATCTTCTTCCCCTCAGCCCAAAATCTTGGCAGCAACATGCACTCATTTGCGAAACCAGATTGCAGTCTCGGCCTCTTGTGCTCCACTCTATTAGAGAGCTGTCACCTTTGGGCTCTTCACCTTTGTTAGTTCAAAACAAGATGAGACAGATCAACCGGCTTTGCAAATGATCAAGTTTGAAGCACCAAATTGCGCACTGCTACTACTCGGGCTATTTCTTACATTACACTTAACAATCCGTCTTTTTGTCTTCTGCGTGTAGCTCCTCTGCACATTCAGTAAGTTTGACAGGTGAGGGAGCTCTGGTTGTGACACCCAGCTTGAATCTGCAGGGAGCTTGTTAAAAGGGATCGCTGTTATATTTTTAGGACTCCACGTTATTACCGCGAACCCTGACAGTTTAGTCAACACACTGAGCATCAAGCGTGCGTTCCATAAAGTGAAAACTAGAGGCCTTAAAGTGGAATTTGTAACTTTTTGTGCCTCGTAAATTCCTACACATTGAGTCATCTGTCCTGCAGGTCCAGAAAGAAACATGACTAGTATAGAAATGAATGGCCTTCTCCTTTGATGATAATCTAAGGCTTCTTTTGCATGTTACCCTGCTCTGCTGACTCTCAGGCTTGGAGCACTTTAACGATCATATGAACTAATGCTGGCTGTGGTACACACTGTAGCTCCTGGCTCACCATCTAATAGGTCCCTATGTGGCTATGATACTTAAGTCCTACTCTATTTATTTTGAAAAGGTTGCCCTGTTTGCAGACCTCTCTGGAATGTGAAAGCAGCAGTACACTGAAGCAGAAGTCACAGCGAGTTTATGTATCACAATTTAACTAGAAATTGTGTCTTCAGAAAGCTCGAAAACCTGAACGCTGCGCTTTGACAAATACAGGCTGTCAAAAGTTCAGGCCGTCAGAAGACAGTTTTCAGAAAGTTGTGTTTTATGCTGCGCTGTCACTCTTCTCTCTGAGGTACTGAGTTTCTTTTTTCATTCTGTTTGAGTCAAGTAAGACGAGCTGTCAATCCGATTCAGGTCCTTCACATCTCTGAAGTCGTTTTCATCCTCCAAAAGAAGTCAATATATAAAAGATGTAACAGTGAAACTGAAAACAAAGACATTCAGATTTACATTATAAGTGATAGGCTGCTTCCTAACACACTCTCTCTGCAACTTTTGTCTTATTTTTGTTTGGTCTTTAACTAAATTCTTTAACGCTGTTGTTCTGGTATCGCTTGACAGTCGCATGAAAACAAAGTTATCAGTTTAATCACACAGCTGACACATTGTGACATAACATGTAATGCCGGTCGTGGAGAGGGTAAGGTTTTAAAAAGCTGCTTCACCACTATGAGGCAGTAGTGTGCTGCTGACTGACTTCTAATGAAGGTGTGTAAGATTTACCCACAGCCACTGAATAAGAGTCAACGGCACTGCTCAAACACAATTTATCTATCTGAGAAAGAAGGAACAAAGCTCTGCTCTTTGATCGATGACAAACCTGTCAATATTTCTGGATCTGGTTATATTTCTGGTTTGATCAAATCTTTTAGTGGATTCTGCAGAAGGGGGGCTAACTGTTAGATGGCGCTTCCATATCATTAACTTTGAACAGAATTAACATGTTAACTCTTATCATACTTAACTTTAACCCAGTTGAATCCAAGTTGAGTTAAATTTTTGATTAACTGTGCCCCCTTCTGTACTTTACTACACCTCTTGCTTTAGAACGATACAATATCCATTATTAGATGCAAATTAAAAAGCAAGAAAATCACATATATGTTTGACCAGAAGCTGCTAAATAAAGAAGGGAGGAAGCCAGGAGGATGGTTTTATTCAGAGATAAAGTGAAGCGTGTGAGCTCCGATGGAGTAATCCAAGCAGCGTGACTGAAAAATGAGATATTTTCTGATAATTTCTCAGCTGTTACACTTTAAAGAACGTACAAAAACACTCAAATCTATGCTTAACATTAAAGGGAGTGTTAGGGCTTTCAAGGTGATCTAGAAAAAGTTTCATATCCAGATGTGCCTGATCAAAATCCACAATTTAAAATGAGATCATCAGCACAGAAATAGGTTGTTTCTAAATGCTATTTCTCAGCTTCCTGATCAGGTCAGACTTGATTGGATTGACTAGTTGAACTCAACATTGTTTGCAAAACAGTGGCAGGTTATGTTGTCTTTGTAAATGTCAAGTTCTCATAACAAAGACATCCTTTTTGCATTAAAGATGACATAATTGAGTGAATGACACTTAGTGACATCACTCAGTAACATGCATGAAGCCTCCTTCAACATAATGACAGATGTCATGTCATGTTTACGACAGTGTCATGTCAGGCTTATGCATACCCCTTCAAATAAAGTGTTACTGAAGTGAATTTTCTGTTGGTCCAAAACAACAGACTATTGACAGGAAGCAACAATTGATGCTCATAAAAACACATGTGAATGATGTGAAAATGATGAAATACAGAACGAAATAACACCCATTGTAGATACACACCCATAATCCCCTCTCCTGCATTTTGAATGATAATACAAAGTTAATATTTTTATTTTGGTTTTACCAAGAGAATGTGGAGAAAATCTGATTTATTATGCTTTTTTTACTCAGTGACTTTTTTCATTAAAAGCATTGTGTGAAGACTGAAAACCAAAATGAATTGACACAAAAAATAATCATTCGGAGTGTCAAAGTGTGGAAACAGATATTGATATGATTTCATTTCAACTGCTTTTGCATTAGTCTGCTCTGGAATGGAGCAAAAATAAAAAAAAAACCTCGCTGATTTAATATACTGCAGAGTGACACAAAATACAGTGAAGCCAGCTCTGTTATTCAGGCAGAAACATGCAAAGCAAGAGCTGCAGCTTTTTACCCCCAGAGATGACTATTTTTGGCAACTCCACAGGTGAAGAGGAAGATCCTGGAGGAGGAGATTCACTGTCCACCTGAGGCCTCCGTGCTGCTGGCCTCCTACGCCGTCCATGCCAAGGTAAGTGCACCTGCAGGAACTCATCATTTAATTGCCTGATGAGAGAAAAACCTTCCATCCTTCCATTCATAGCATGACCAAGGTAAAACTTCTTTACCTAGTGAATCACAGTGACTTTAATCTATTTTCTGAAGAGAAACAGTACAGACCCAGAGATGAGCTTTTAGAGGAAATAGACCCAGTTCTGTCTCCAACTAATTTTCCCTTCTATCTCATTGAGTACGACAGAGCCTTGAAAAAAATACCTCTAATGTATGAGTTCAGGTGCTCTGGAGGAAGCCTTTTAAGCAACTGCTGTGATATTCAGAGAAAAACACCTCTGCTAAAGCAGCGCCTTCGTGTCCCAGCAGATCTGCAGGTTGCAGGAAATGTCAAACAGGTACGATGCAGAAATCTCATTAATCAGAGGTTCTGCCTTCTGTAGAGGATTTTCAGCTGTGGATGCTGCCACTGATGAAGTAACGATTTCTCTTGATGACATACCATAATGCATGCAGGAAATATTGTTGTAGAAATATGGGTCATCACCTACAAATCTGAAGATGTGTAACTTAACTGAAGAGCCATGAATTTATCTTCATTAGTTGGAAACAGATGAATTGATGCAGGGTTCCTACACATCCATAAAAAGTCCTAAAAAAGTCATAAATTCATGTATTTAACCCTCTCTAGGCAGGCGTTGCAGATTTGCAACATGAGTTCAAAGACCTGTATCTCATCAACGTGATAAATAGTTTCTTGAAAAACCTATCAATAATACTTTTAAAAACATATTCTACCACCTTGAGGATTGTCATATCACTACAGTCAGCTGAAGTTGTATTTAAGCCCTTTTCAAAATGTCTGTTCTCATGAAATCATCCACTCACATATTTTCAGAAAAAACATTGTTTGATTCTCAAGAGGTTGCAGTAAGAATAACATATAAATAGTAACTCTTTTATCTAAAATAAGTATTTTCTGCATGAAACGAATGCTGAGTCAGCAGGCAGGCATACCTAGTCAATTTCTGCACTTACATGTCAATAAACAAATAGGCTGATGGTTCAACCCAGGATGCATTTAGGACCGGCCCCCTCATTCAAATAGTTTTTCCGCCTGCATTTTGTTCGCAGCATGACCAAATAAATGTGAGACCAGAGCACTTTTTTTAATTGATTGATATTTATTTTTGTATTTATTTCCACATTTATTTTAAATGTTTGTATTCATTTTTATTTTTGTGTATGTATATATATATAAATATATATATATATATATATATATATATATATATATATATATATATATATATATATAATTTTCATTTTTATTTCCATTTATATTTATTATTTTCGACTTAATTTTGAATGATATTTTTTACATTGGTTTTTATTTTCACTTTTATTTGTTTATTTATTTTTAATTTTGGCAGTTTTGGTCCTCCATATATACTTGCTAAAAAACTTGAATAAATAGATAATATAGTTTGCAAAACTGCCCAATGTGTCAAACGTGACACAAGAAATATATCATGAATGAAATGATAAAGCAACATTTTTTTGTGGATTATGTTATAAGGGTTAAAAAACATCTCAGTTCCGAAAAAATGGAATTTTCTGTCTTTTTTTGATGGGTTGGTCCTGAAAGGGTTAAAACTAAGGCCTTAAAATGTCTTAAATGAACTAAAATTTTATATTCTGGTCTTAAATAAATTACTCTAAGGCCTTAAAAAGTCTTAAATAAACTAAAATTTTATTTTCTGGTCTTACATAAATGACTCAATATATATCATATCTGAGCGAAGCAGTCCTCGACTATGGGTCGTTGTTTACATTTTACATCCAGTTGTTACCCAAAAAGCACTGAGGATCCCTTTATATTCAAGAAACAGACAAAAAATCAACTTGGATGAGTCTCATTGATTGACACGTTTTATGATTTGGTTGTAATACAGCAGGATCCTCCAACTATCAACCATATTTATAATGTTTTTGGTCTTGAATTTCTTTGAAGTGGCATTAAAAAGGTCTTAAAAAGTCTTAAATTTGACTTCTTAAAACCTGCAGGTACCCTTTGATATACATATATGTCCAGGTAAAAATAAAAGTGAATATGTCCACGTTAATAGTCCAGTGTCTGGTGCATAATTTAAAGTAACAGTAAAACTTAGGTGGCAAATGAGGAGTCTGAATGTGATTTAGTGAGACGTTAATAGACGTACGTTGGTTCTGTTTGTGCACTTGATAGAAAATGTAAATGTACACATCTTTTAGAAGACTCTCCGGTGTAAGATGAAATTTGCTGTCAGAAGTATCTAAAACAAGCTTTCTTTAGAGGTAGAGCTCTGCATAAAAAGGCACCGCTGAATAAACCTTTTCACTGATTTATTGGTGGAGGATCAAACAACAAGTTCGGCTGATGTCAGTGGAAATCCCTCCACAGGAAGAAGCAGTCTTAATAAACCTGAAGCGATCAGAGTCGTTGTGGTTGAAGAATCCCATCTCTCTGAAATCCACACGAAGAAAGATAGGGAGAGTGAGGTGCAGCTTTTTTTTTGACAGGCGGACAAGGTCTAGTGAGACTGTAGCTCTACCTCAAAGGTTTGGCCCAGAGCCTTTAGAGACTCGCACATCCCATGCCAATTTAGCCGGCCCAGGTTTAAAGAGAGTGTGTGGAGAAAATCAGCAAATGAGCCTGAGACTCAGACTCCCTGCTGTGAGCGCCTTCACTCTGGAAACAGAGGAGAAAATGAGACTTCAATCTGTTTTCGTTTAAACAGGAAATCCACTTCGATTAAGACAATGAGAGTAAAGTGTTATTGTGAAGAGACCACAGTTATTTAGCTGTTGAGACTTTTCTCCTTCTCTTTTTCTCAACATGAGTCGTTTTCATGCCCCCTTCAACTTCGCCCCCCTTTAAGTTGAGTAGATCACACAGTTGGATTTACTTTACTACCTCTTTACTTTATTCATAATCATACCAGCCAAGAGAGAAAGTTAAATTATATTGATACTGTAAAGAGGATTTTTTAGATTCTTCTGCTCCGGTAGGAAAAAAATATATCTATTTACCTCTTTTTACAACGTCACACTCATCATTATCACAGCAGGAGGCCATCAAAGCTGCTTTGACCTGATGTGAGCTGCAGAGCACATGAAACAAATCAAAAGTCAAGTCAAAAAGACTTTACTTTTTAAAATTGACTACATCTCTGTTTTTGAGCTGATATTACATCTTCAAAAGTTCTGACCGAAAATCTCAACTTGCATATTATTTTTTTGCAGCTTTGCTGAAGAAAAATGGATTAATCATTTAGAAAAGTAGTTGCCAATTCATGTTTTGCCTGTAGCTTTAGTTTTTCAGTCAAACAAAGATGAAGTCTTCACCCAAAGTCAAAAGGTAAAAAGGTTTCTCCTCGTTGTTAGTCATAGCTGTGCACTGTTAAAAACAGAAAAATGAAAGTTTGATGACTAATCCTGTATGAGTCCAACTTTTCAAAGGTTAAACCTGATCCATCTGTTGCATCAAATTAGTAAAGAATATACATAATGGTTCACAATGCATTGAATCTTCTGAATACTTCCATTCGAGAGCCTTTCGAGCTCTTATGCATTTATTGGTTTGTTTTTATACGCAGTGAACAAACACAACACCTTTTAGTCCGCAGAGGCTTCAGAGCTCCTGCTTTGTATTCAGAGCTTGTGCAGTGCTGCAAAAAGAAAAAAAAATGTCAGGAGGGAATATCAGGAAGCTGCCACTACGAGGAAATACAGAGGGGACTTACTTTGGAAGGAGGATTTAATAAGGAAAGAGGTCAGATATCTGAGACGTAGAGAGGAGACTAAATTTTATTTTATGTGTCAGCCTTTTTCTTCAACATGTTCTGATTAAATTATTTAGATTTTAGTCCAAAATAAGTTTGATTTGTAGCTGTTTTTTCTTCTTTCCACCTCACCACACTGATTAGATGATTTTTTTTATCTTTGCAAACAGCTGCAAACAAAACACAGATGCTGTTTTTAGTCTCAGTCTGTAACATAGAATATATTAATGGATAATCAGTTGCAGCTTTGAGTTGATATTTCGAAACAAGAATTCTTATGGATCCTTGAAAAGTCTTAGATCATTAGATAAAATGCAGGGTCAGTCTTCCAATGAAAATAAGACCAGAATGTTAAATGGGTTTAGATAAATCAAAGAGCAGATTTTTTCAACTCAGTTTCATGTTAGTTTGTGTTTACAACCGGTAGGTTGGTGCATTTTTGTCAAGTAGAGCTAGTAAAGTTAGAGAAGCCTGAAGCTACCAAAACACAGTCCTTAGTCTAATTTCCATATTAAGGAATAGATGATGTAACATTTACATACTTGTATTTGATAGTTTCAGTGTCAGGGTTGCAAAATTCCAGAAGTTTTTGAAGTTGGAAACTTTTCATGGGAATTTTTGGGAATTTATACAAACTGCATTTACCTGATCATACTCATGTATATAAATACTAAAAATTTTGGTTTCTTGCAACCAGAAATGCATGCAAACATGTTGGAAACAGCATTTTTTTAAATGTCATTACGAATGAATTTCCAACAAAACGACAACAAAACCATCAAAAGTTCCAATATTCTGGAGCTGAAGTTCTTATGGAAAATTTTCGGAAAACTTTCCCTCATTTTACCAGAAATTTGTCCCCCCCTTTGCTCAGTCCCAGCATTAGTGATGCCAAATAATGATTAATTGTTTTCTTGACTTAAAGAGTTGGATTGGTCCATTCCTTGGCGGCAACTTACCCACAAATTAAAAATGCAGGATTGAAAAAGACTGAAATATGAATATAAATATTCAAGCTATTTGGCTGAACACAGGTGTAAATATTTGTCATAAGCAATCTTATATGCAAGTTTGCAAGATGCAACATTTAAAAATGACAGTCATCAGTTTTTAGAGCTGTAGATCTTCAGCTGTTTCTTTCACAGAGCAAAAACATCAAATTTCCAGAAAAATTCATGAGTTGATGACAGCAAAACCATCAAAAGTTCCAGTATTCTGGAGCTGAAGTTCTTATGGAAATTTTCAGAAAACTTTCTTGCATTTTACCAGAAATTTGTCACCTCTTAATGATACCAAAGCCCAGTTACCTGTATTAGTTGCTAGACTTAAAGAGTTGGATTGGTGCGTTCCTTAATGGCAACTTGTCCACAAATTAGAAACAGAGGATTGAAAAAGACTGAAATGAGGATATAAATATTCAAGCAATTAAGCTGAAAGATGGAGGAAAATGAGAGGAAAAGGCACCAAGGGCTGAAAGTATAAGACAACTTGCAAGATATGCAAATAAAGCTTTTAAAGTTGGGAAAAGTATTTATTATAATATGCAATCTGTGCCAATTGATGACTTTTCCCAAGTGCAAAAATAATGCAAATTTTTGTCTGCTTGAGTCTTAAAAAGGCTCAATAATCATTTATTTAGAATTTTAAAAAGTGTGTTGCAGCCCTTATTAGTCCTGACACACTTCTCCGTCCCTAAACTGCAGCTCAAAAGCAAACAAAAAACAAAAAAACTTGTATCTAATCACAGGTAGAGTGAACAAGCTACAATAAGGATGAAAAGAAAAGAGAAAGCTCAGGAATTTACCTGTAAGTTGCAGTTATTATCCAATAAAAATATAGCTTAAGTCAGTGAAGATGTTGTTGAATGTGCAGATATTCCAACAAAAACCAAAGTGTTCAAATAAAAATCTTGCCTAAATAAGTGATGCAAGTTAGTCGACCACCAAAAATATTACTTTTGCATCAGGGCTGAATGTCTGCACCAAATTTCATGCCAATCTGGTCAATATTTCTGAATTATTTTCTCAAAAACTGGTGCCAGAGGAGGAGTAGGGAGACCAGCAGAGGCACTGAACAGACTTTCACAGACAGTAGAGCCTCAATATTGATTCACATCCGTCTGAGGAAGTATCAAGAAGAAGATTCAGTTTGGAGGAAAGTCGTGTTTCTTAGAAGTGTGCTTGAAATGGATTTTCTCGAAGTGGCTGCACCAGGTGAGTCATGCATTTCTTCAAATTCAGAAACTGGCTCCAACTGAACACGACGTATCCTGTTAAATGAACATATTGACTGAAACAGACCTTGGAGAATAGAATCTCACTTTTAGTTTGAAATAATTGGAATTGGAAAAAAAAGGTGTAACTGTCAAAGTGCCACATTTACTGTACCATGAGCTGGAGCTTGGTAGGCTCCAGAATAATTGTATCTCTATCTGTTATCAATTATGTAGCAGTTACAAACAAACAGGCGAGGAACTGAGGGAAGCTGCAAAACTGAAGGGATCTAATTAAATGACCCTTGGCTTCTTCACTCTGTTAGCCACTTAGCTGAGAGCCTGGGCTTTCCCATCTCTCTTCTGAGCTTTTTAAAGTCAGGTCTGTTCACTATTTTTCCTCAGACTGTTGTGCACAAAATTATAATAATAAAACCCCTTTTCAAAAACTTTTATGTTACATCCACACATGATTGACTTTCACCTCCTTCCTGCACTTATTCCAGGGCAATTTCTATGTTATGTTTTTTCTTCAGTTAAGTGGCCAAGTAAATGAAATTCTGAGCCAATTTGCAGCAACACTGTAGCACTAAAGCATCTTAAGGCTATCAGAGCTATCTCAGCGGTGTTGTTAGTTTTCTCTCAAACTCAGATTGAAACAGAGGATGAGTCATTTCAGCTCAACTTTTTGCCACAAGCTAAACCAGAGAACCATAGAGGGAGAGACCCCAGGTAAAGGGACTCCACTTTTATTCTCTGTCAGCTTCACAAAGTGGAGGACAAATGGCTCCTCCAAAAATCCTCGTGAAACTTTGGCGACTTGTGTCCTCACTCAAGTGGATTGGCATATCTGACGTTTGCCTTTAAACCTTGAAAATGCAGAAACAGAGACACTGTGAATACTTTGTAAATGATTTTGACTTAGTCTCACCATTACATATTTGCCTGTTCATAATCCATGAATCAACATAGAATTATCAGCACCAAAACTGGTTATTTCTAAAAGCTCAGTATCTTTTGTTTCGTTGGAATTTTGTGGAGATCAAAAATCAATTTATGGCACATAGACTGGCAGCTGTTTGTGATAATGTTCATTCCAACTTACATGCAGCTGTTATACTGCAGTGATATGTTCAAACTTGAGAGTCTATCTCTAAAATAAAGAACCAGGTTACGTTTGCTCTGCTTGGTGAGGTAGGAGTTGGTAGATGAGCACTGGTAGGACATACCCAGGATTTTCCAACGTTACACAACACTGACACATCTTAGAGCACCATGCTGTGAGTAACACTTAACAGATAGTCTGCTTACCTGCTGGTAACAGACTATTGTTTGAAATTTTTGTCAAATTTCAAACAATAGTGCTACGTACCTATTAATGAAAACATTACCTAGTAGCTTTGCAACCTCCCAAAAATGATCTGGAATAAAGAAAAGTAGTGTTAAGAGTAAGATCAAAAGCATATCTTGGCAAGAGTCATGTCTTTGTGTTAGTAGGTGATGGTGCTCATGGGAAATGGAGTCTTTACACCAAAAACACACACAATTCCAGCCAAAAGTGTAACTGCAATAATTGTCTAGTAAGAGGTCCTCGTAGAGTACTTGACTGAAAGATTCTGATGTAACTTCGTCCCTTGTCCCTCTCATATTGACATAGATGAATCTCAAATACCTCGCTGATGAAAAATTTTATAAGGAAGTAGGTCTGGATGAAAATCCAGCTGCAATTATTTTCCCCTATTTTGCAATTGCAATTTGTAGTGCCATTACTTTTAGGTTTCCCATGTTGAAGGAGAAGATTTTTTTGAATCATTATTCTTGTTTTGAATAATAAATAGACATAAATGAGGAATAAAAGGAGGATTTTTGAAAAAATAGAAAAACTCCATAAAATAAACTATTTTTGCATGAAGTGGTACAGCTGAAAAATTAGAATATCTTGAAAAAATGAAATATCTTTAGTCACTCATTTCAAAAAGTGACACCCAAATATTGTATAAAGTCATTATACATAGAGTGAGTTATTTCAAGCCTTAAATTCTTGAAATATTGATGATTGTGAGTTACAGATAATGAAAACCCCAAATTTAGTGTCTCAGAAAATTAGAATATTATAAGATAAATGACAAAAAAGATTATTTTAAACTGATTTTTCCAAGTTCCAAGTCTCAATTCTCACCCCTCCTCACCCATTTTTGCTGCTTTTTGACCATTCTTTCCACCTTGCACTTATCTTTATGGCCTTTTCTTGCTGTTTGTGCTGCTTTTTACCACTTAGATTGTTTCTCTTACAAAGGTAGTTTTCAATAATTTGGCTCTTTGGTTGAGCAAGGTTGAGTAAGGGTGGTGTAAAGCATGAAGAATTGACTGCAAAAAATGTATCTGGTATTCTGACACATCTGAGGTTAAAGAAATATTGCACTGTCTGTGATTAGAATATTGCAGCAGGCTATATTGCGATTTAATCTAATTTGCGATTAATTGCCCAGCCCTCGCAGGAAGCACACAAAAATGGTTCGTAAGCTTATAACTGAACCAACAATGACTGAAAACAATATTCTCAGTGCCAAAGATACTGCCGGGTTTATACAGCAGAGCACACAGCGACACACAGATGAAGGTAAATATGCAGGTTAACCCACTTACATAAATCTACACTCGCAGCCTACTTTTTTACTCCTCTACATGTTTAATTCATATCCTTCCACCACTTCCACAGCAGCCCTGAGGAATTCCCCACCATCCGCTCTGTCATCCCTAACCCATCCATATCTCCCCTCAAACATGCCTGATATAATTTGTAACCTGTTCCTGTGATGAAAAGTGATCAGTCACTCATAGATAAACTGTAATAGCATCATTTTTACAGTCTCCGAATAACTGGGTGCACGGTAATGACCAGACGGCTCACCGGATCCCATTCATTCTCAGCGGCACCTTTTCCCAACAAGAGAAAGCTCCCTAGAGGGGAAAAGGCTGAGGAGGAGACCATTATTTTGGAGTGATTCTAATCCTTTTGGCACTTCTGCTCTGATTCACAGTACGGAGACTACGATCCAAACATACACAAACCTGGTTTCTTGGCTGAGGAGGAGCTTCTACCAAAGCGGGTGAGTGACAGCTGTCTTCACCTTACACATTCACCCAGTTATCCAGACCAGCACCTACATTATTCAGTTGTTCCAGCACAAACTACATCCCCTGCAAACATTCATGGATATTCACACCTGTCTCTATGCATCCCAGGTGATTAACCTGTACCAGATGACTGCAGAAATGTGGGAGGAGAGAATCACTGCATGTTATGCTGAGCACAGGGGCAGGACAAGGTAAACAGAGCCACACTGAAAGTTTTATATTCATAAGCAGAGTTTAATTTGAAGTCCGTTAAGAATGATGTACTTTTAAGGTAGAGTGTGCAGGATTTTCCTAAAAAATGAAATGTTAACTTATATGGGAATAATCCTGCTCAATTGTCATTTATGGGCATCTATACCTGTGTGTCAGTGCATAGATATATATATGAAAGACAGCTAGATGCCTTAAGGCGGAGTCAGCAGCGTCGTCAACATGGCAGCCATCTTGGAACAGGTCTGCTCTGTACTGTAGTCAATGGAAAAGATGATGATTTACTCACTAAAACACTCGTAACTCGCTGAATTCTTGACAGATTTACAAACGGATTGGTTTATTACAAACCTCATTCACGTGGCTATGATTCAGACAGAATTTTAAAATCGCATTTTTTTGATAATATTCTTAAGTTTGCAAGTTAATTAGCTAAATTTCTGACGGTTACAACAAACAAAGCCGTTTGAAAAGCGGTTGAAAATTGAGCAATCTACAGTTATTTCAAAGTTCATGCTCCATTGACTGTAATGTAATGAGTGATCGAGCAGCCCTGTTCCAAGATGGCCGCCATGATGACGTTACTTCCCATTGGCTTACAGCGCGCACAAGGCATCTAGCCTTCTTATATATATCCATGTGTCACTGTCTGTGTCTGCCCCACCCTCTAGTAGACCCCCTCCCTAGCCTGTCTTGTTATTGTTTTGTTTGGCTCGGGATGTTTCTGGGTGGAGAGTAGGAGTAATTATGGGTGGTGACCAGCCAATCACAGTGCTCCCAGTGCGCAAGTGACTTTGTGTGCTGATAGCGAGTGGGAGAAGCTCACCTGAGTGGCTACAATAGCGGCTGTGACACAGAGAAAAAATGATACATTATTTGCCGAATAACTCATTAATTGCAAGATGTCAGGTGTACGGCTCTTGAGTTTCTCCCAGGCTATGCTGCAGGTGCTTGCAGGGCTGTTTTTTACAGTCTATGGTGTGTTCACAAAGCTATGACTGAAGCCATGCTATTAGTGAAGGTCAGAGGTAGTGAGCATGCGCTGCAGCTGGCACTGAGCCACAGAGGAGGAGCCCAGTGTGGATGTTGTGTGTAAACAAATAAATTATCTAAACTTATGGATAATTCCAGCTTACTTCACCTTTAAGATTTGGTCTGAGGACAGATGTTTTATGCAAAACTGAAGCCTGTTTTGGCAATCACAGGGGAAATAAGTCTCTGCAGAGAAGCTTTTACTTTTCCATCCACTGTTGTTCATGTGAACGCACCATCACCAAAGAGCTGAAAAATGTCCCTACCTTTAAAAAAAAAAGGCTTTTTGAGATAAAACAAAAAAGTTACAGAGAATAAAAAGTGATTAAAACTCTGCACAGGTGGAGTCACTTTCATAAATCATAATGAAAACTATAATAAAAAATAGTTCTTCTGTTGTTGCACTTTGTTCCTCTGCCGCTCTGCACTAAGTTGAAAATGGACCAGGAGCCGGTGTTGAGTGTCTTAAAACCCTCGTGGGTGTGGAGCTGCGGACAGGAAACTGAGTTAAACTGCAGCACTTTAGATAGGTGAAAATTGAGTCACTGCTGCTGATCAATAAGCCCTATAACCCCCGCAGAGAGAGGGGAGTGGGTGGTCCTCACACCTTTGGCATTTTGGTTGTTTGGTGAGGGATGCAGTGTAGTCAGGGTGCAGGGGAGGGGTCACAGGCCTGTAGGGGGCACTAGAGCTGGGTACAAACAAAGAGTATTTGAGGTTTTAAAACCAATTCCCAGACAAACTTGGTGTTGTTTGTTCAAAACTCAGTATAATATCATCGTCCCCAGTTTACTTTTATGTGACAAAACAGACATCAGCAAAATAATTGACTTCAGAGCTGCAATTAACACATTTTCATCAGTTATTTGATTGCTTAACACACTCATTGGATAATGAAGTGCACTTTTACCCTAAGGCTCTAATTAAAGTGTCCAAATTTAATGTTACTCTTCAGTGTGGTTTATACTTCTGCATCAAATCAACACTGTAACCTGTGCGGTAGGTCCATTTAAAACAATGTAGTCTACAAGTCCTGTCACCAGTCTGCTCAGTGGCAGTCTCCTCACGTCAGCCACATATTTCATCTCCTCTGATGTCTCTTTGTCTTTGGAGTAGTTGTTATATGATAAACAGCAACATGTTTCAGCTTCAATATGACACCAAATGCTAAAAATGGCAGCAAAAAAGCAAGAAAAATGCACCTGAGCTTCACACAAACAGGCTAAACCAGGCTTTACACTCTGAGCAAGGCTTAAAAAATCTTAACTCAAGACATATTTTTGATCCAGGTTCAGACCATAGACTGTAAAAATGTGGATATTATTTCGCTTGGCTTGAAGAGAGGTCGCAGTAAAAACTGCTCCCCCTGGTGGCTGGCTACAGTATTGGTTAAAAACACTCTCACCTGTTCATTCTTGCGGAGCTGTGGTCAAATTTTAAAAAATAAATACACAACATTGAGATGTTTCTCACATCCATATGCTGTGGTGTGCTCAAATTCTTCGTTTTTTTGAGAGTGTCTTTTTTATGACTTATTATGTGAAAAATGGCATTTTACATCATGTGTACTTCTTCTTTTCAGGAATAGTAAGATGTGACAGGAAAGAAAGTCAAAACGTGATTAGACTTTCGAAAGAAAGAAATGAGGCTTGTTACACGTTTATGTTTCACAGCATTTCAACCAAAAATGTGGTGAAAGAATGTGCACTTGCAAAGCTGAGTATGACATCAGCGTTTCCACTGAAAATGCTGGTTTGTTGATTACACGGCACCGGTGAAATGACGTTTCAGAAAAAAAGTTTGAGTTTCATGTTGATCTAAACACTGTTTTCATGTAAACAAGAGGCCGAAACACAACAATACTTTTGCTTCTCACCATAAAACTGTTGTGGCGTAAACTGCCCCTGAGACTGTTTTCAATTTGGCTCTGACGGAGAACAGTCTGTTGCTTCAACTTTTTGTATTCAGTATCAAAAGTTTGATGTTCTCAGATTTGGTAGTGTCATATCATTCATCATGATAAAATTTCTGGTATAATATATGCAGGGATAAGAGGTAAGTTCAGCCAGTCATTTCTGACTGAGAACAAGTAGCTGCTGCTAAACAGCTGGAATTAACTGCTAACAGTCTGACAAAAGAGCAGGCAGAGTTTTTAGCGGTACTTCCAGCATGTTCTGCTACATAGAGCAAGAAAAAAAGGACGATAGGCAAGAATGACATGGTGATATTCAGTTGAATATAGTTAAAGAAGGTCTTTATTTTGGCTCATAAATTCAGGAAGAAGAAACACCCCGCTGTCAGCACATCAAAGAAATGACTGACTCGCCTCGTCCATTCGCATGTTCAACTAACGCTCAACATTTCCTCTGCGTTTGTCGAACATTAGCATTTAAATTTCCCCTGACTCGCTCTCAAGTCAGACTGCGACTAGTCCGACCAAGTTAAGATTTCCTTTTTGGCATAATGCTCTCCTGCATGTTTAAACTTTAATGAAGCTTAAAACATCGATTTCTCTTCCACCTCCTGAATCGAACTGCTTGCTATGAGACGTTTGTGCAGAGTCACGATGATGTTCGTTTCTGCTACGTCGACTCAGACACCAAAAATCTGCCAAACAAGCTGCAGAAATAGACAGAGAAGAGTTTGTTTGTGTTTTATAGTCTTGGGGGCATCAGAGTAAGTCTCCCCTTCTATCAAGCATGACCTCTTAAGCCTGTTAGCGAATTATGGTCGCGTTCTGTGTCAGCACCGCGCTTATGTTTTCACCCTCGTAAGAGATATATGGTATTTTAGAGATCACACGGCGCGACACGCACTACACCTTCTGTCAGCGTCGAGAAAACAAGGTCTGATCCCCTTTTCTCTCCACCTCCTCTCTTCTTCTTCTTCTTCTTTTTTTTCTATCTTCTGGATCCCTCTAAATCCCTTTCCCCTTTTCTCTGTCTCTCTTTCAACCAGGGATGAAGCTGAGATGGAGTATTTAAAAATAGCTCAGGACCTGGACATGTATGGCATCAATTACTTTTTAATCAGGGTGAGTCCGTCCTGCTTCGCTATACATTTACAAAGCAATTCAATGTGAGAGATTGGAAATCTCAAGTCTGACTTTGCTGATAAATTCACTTTATCGTTGGTCTTTAAAAAGAAACAGTACCTCACTATATAGTTTCCACAAGAACAAACAAACATGTCTCAACAAACTGATACTCTCACTTGTGGTGGCTCTGGCCCTGATGAATACATTCTGTAAAAGGCCGAGACATTTTAAAATACCACCAGCGAGTCAACCCCAGCCTCAGTAATCCACTGTAGCATTACTTTACAAAGAAACAGACCCTGGGTGTGTATAAACACTCCACTACCGGCACTGCTCAGCTCAGCTTTAACAAATAGTTCTGGCAAGCAGAGCACCAGAACGGCACCTCTGTCAAAGCAAATACAAGTAAATATTGGCATGGAAAGGAGAAAAGATTTGTTTGTTCTGTTGATGTGCTCCAGAATAAAAAGGGAACAGATCTTCTCCTCGGGGTGGACGCGCTGGGTCTGCACATCTACGAGCCGGACAACAGGCTGACGCCCAAGTGCTCTTTCCCGTGGAACGAGATTAGGAACATCTCCTACAGCGACAAAGAGGTAAGGTGGACTCTGTGATGCAGTAGGGAGGTTATAAGTTTTAGTGGAGTTTAAATAAACTTTGATGATAACTGGGTTTCATTTGACTTTACATTTAAACAGCATGAGGAGGTGAAGACGCACTGTCAATCTGCACTTAGAGTGAATAGTTTTGTTCTTTGAAACCTTTCACACATTGATGTCACAAATCACTTCTGATCCTCTTGTCTCTTGTCCCTTTTCTTTCTAGTTTACTATCAAACCTCTGGATAAGAAAACAAACGTTTTCAAGTTCAACTCTTCACGGCTGAGAGTCAACAAGTTGGTGAGTTTTGCTAAATATGAGAACATATTTTGACATCTGAATAAAGTTTAAGCCTTAACGTTTCTTGTTTTTGTCTTCCTGTGCAGATCCTTCAGCTGTGCATAGGGAACCACGACCTTTTTATGCGCAGACGGCGGGTCGACTCACTGGAGGTGCAGCAGATGAAGGCTCAGGCTAGAGAGGAGAGGGCCAGGAAACAGGTACTAAAACTTCTGTTTAAGTATTTCAACAAGTTTCCATCTCAGCATGAGAGCTGAATTTCACAGAATTATCCATTTCCAAACGCATCATCTAAGCTTGTATGAACACTGCAAAAACTGAAATCTAAGCAAGTCATATGTCTTATTTTTAGTAAAATTTGTCTTACTATTCTTGATTTGAGCCACATTTCCTAGACAAGGTCATAAAAATGTCTCATTTCAAGTTTTTAAGGACAAAAATGAGGCATCAATTGCTTGTAACAAGTAAAAAAAAAATTGCCAATAGGATAAGATAAAAGATTCTTGTTTTAAGACATTTTTCTAATTTCAAGAAACTTCCCGGGCAAATTCGTCTTATCCCATTGGCAGATTTTTTCGACTTGTTACAAGCAATTTACACCTCATTTTTGTCTTAAAAAAACTTGAAATAAGACATTTTTATGACCTGGTCTGGTGATTGTGGCTCAAATTAAGAACAATAAGACAATTTTTACTATAAATAAGACATAATGACTTGCTTAGATTTCCGTTTTTGCAGTGAAGGGGATTGTGTGTGCCAGTTCTCCAGTTGTCTGGAATTAAACCACAGCACAGCATCATCAAATAGTTCATTTCAATAACAGGAGGTTCCCTCAAGAAGTGTTCGCTTTTCAACTAAGGTCCAAATTTAGTTCTTGAACAACAAAATCACCCCTCAGTAAGACCACATCCAGCTGTGATAGGGTTAATGACTCACAATTTAACTTAAACAATGTTCTTCTTTGAGCCTGAAAGTATGAATGTGTCTCTGTCAGCTCCTGGTGTTACAGTTTAAAGAGTGACCCTGCAAACTAGAGACATTCAGCTGAATGTGTCAGTGGATAAAAAGAAGGGAAATTCATGACTTTTTGTCTCAGAATTTCAGTTTTCTTCCTTCATAAGTTTAAGACAAAAAGTTGACATTCTGACTTTGCTATCTCAAATTTCAGCACATTACCTCAAATTGTGACTTCATCTCTAAATTTGTACTTTTAATCCCCAAATTTCGACTTTTATCTCAAAATCCAAACTTTTTGTTCAAAATTTTCACTTTATTTTCTCAAAATTATGTCATTTTAAATCTCATAATTTTGACTTTCTATCTCAAAATTTTGACTTTTTATCTTATGGAATGCATCCTTGTTTAGTTGTATAAATGTAGAAATATTCTCATCAGATAAGGAGATGCTGGTAATCTAAAGCTGTTTGAAAAGGGTACATCTCACTGTTTGTCCAGTATCTAAACTGCACGTTTCTCCTCTTGGCTCTAAGTTAAGCTTTCTCTATTGTATTTTCATGCATGTTCCATCTTCTGTTTCATTGTTTGTCCACATTCAGACCATTTATCCCACCATATCCCTTTTCTTCTGTTCACGCTCCACCTGTTTGTCTCTGTCAGGTGGAGAGGCAGCGTCTGCAGCGGGAGAAGCAGCTGAGAGAGGAGGCAGAGCGAGCCAGGGATGAGCTGGAGAGGAGACTGATTCAGCTGCAGGATGAGGCTCATATGGCCAACGAGGCTCTGGTAAGCTTGAGCGCTTCTGCTCAAACCAAAATCCATCTTGTCGGCTGTGTCCTGCGGGCCAAGTTTGCAAACAAACAGTTCAGAGTTTTGTCTTTTTGTGCCATTTAATTTTTTATAATCTTTAAAAGGTGGTGTTTTATGTCGACAAACTCTTTGTTTTCCTCTTTATTCCCTCCTTTTTGACTCTCAACTTTTCCCTCACCTCTCCCCCTTCCTTCTAATGCCCTTCGTTCTCCTCTCCAGCTGCGATCCGAGCAGACGGCGGACCTGCTGGCGGAAAAGGCCCAGATCGCGGAGGAGGAGGCCAAGCTGCTGGCCCAGAAAGCTGCCGAGGCTGAGACGGAGATGCAACGCATCAAAGTGACTGCCATCCGTGGCCAGGAGGAGCGGCGGCTCATGGAGCAAAAGATGCTGGAGGCAGAGATGCTGGCCCTCAAGATGGCTGAGGAATCAGAAAGGAGGTGGGGAGTGAATGTATGAATGTAGAGTGTGTAGCCATCATCGCTGGAATGATTCTGATCAGGCTTTGGCTGCGAGACTGTCTCACACACACTAAAAAATCCACTCTCTTTCCTTCATACAGACTCCCGTGAATTCAGATATAGTTATTCCCGAGTCTTACTCACTTCCCATGAGCTCTTTCTTCTTTATCTGTGATGCAGATATCTTGAAGTTCTTAAGTAACCTCCACTCATGAGCCTCCCTAATGTTTTCTGAGTCACTTTACTGTTTAATGTCATGGTGCACAAACACGCTGCTGCACTCCAGTCTGCTCAGCGGCTCAGAAGTCAGTCGATACGCTGCGAGCGCAGATCCAGGTAACTCCACTGCATATAAATGACTTGATCAAAGAATAAGAACCTCTTGCTCGTTTAAAATCATTTAATTCTAAATCCTTTGTTCTCATGCTGCAGCTGAATCCCAGGTAATCATGCAGCTGCAGTCGCAGAGCTTCACACACAGACAGAGGAGAGAGAGCTTTTATTCAGCAGCCCTCCTTTTCGCTCTCCTATGTCACTTTGTGCCTGTTAATTGTTGGCAGTGGCATCGACTGATGCAGGGACTCTCATTCAGTCTGTGTCTGAGCTTATTGAAGCTCCACAAAGCTGGAACTGATCTCTGTTTTGATCTCTACCCTTAAAAGCAATTGTCCTCTTTATACATCCTGACATGATTCAAAGTGGCAGCTTGACTTTTTTTTTATTCTCTGGAGGTCAGATGGAGAAGCAGATGGCCCCTAAATGAGTGATCTTTACAAATAGAATGATTGAGCTGTTGTGTTGTAGCGAAGAACCTTCGTAAGCCATTTTCACAATACAACAAACTAAAAATATCACTTCACAGCCTCCTCTCCACAATTTATAAGCCAATCATTTGAAATGGGTACCATTAACCACTTGCCTATAACAGCAATTTGTGGATGAGCACTTTCTGCTGCAGAGAAATTTAAACCGACGGCACTCAAAATGTAAATGACTACGTCCACTCAAACCCTCGAGGCGCACGGCTCCCCCACACACACACCAGGAACTGCTGAGTGTTCAGGAACACAATGGAAAGAAAAGTAATCACCTGTATATCACGTTCTGTATGAGGTGAATGTCTGCAGCAGTGACAATCCCGTTTCATCAAGATCCAGCGTCGACATTATGCCAGATATTTTTGGATTGGACTGAGATATTTCTGTTTCCTCTTGTAGGACTTGGGAGGT
Organism: Thalassoma bifasciatum; assembly: GCA_008086565.1. NCBI lineage: Eukaryota > Metazoa > Chordata > Actinopteri > Labriformes > Labridae > Thalassoma > Thalassoma bifasciatum. The sequence continues at coordinate 75,665 of RPOG01000922.1, forward strand.
GAATTAAAGTTTCAACAGCAGCTGCTTTTCTGTTTGTCCCTCAGGGCCAAAGAGGCCGAGCAGCTGAAACAAGACCTTCAGGAAGCCAGGGAGTCAGAGCGGAGGGCGAAACACAAGCTGCTGGAGATAACCACCAGAGCTGTCTACTCGGTAACACACCTGCAACATACACACACGAGTAACAACCACAAGTGTTTGGCGTCTATTACTCCACAATTTAGTGATGGAAAGGCAGAAGATGCAGCACAGAATCCAAAACAACAAAAGTAGCACGTACGTGGAGGTAATAACAGTATTTAGTAAATCCAGATATGAGTTATTACAAAGCACTATGAGTATGCAGAGCTGTCATTTATTGGTTTATAGAATTGGAAATTGCACGTTAATGGTACCTGAAATATAGGGTTACCTCACTATGGATCAATTGTTATGATCTGTGAAACATCAGGAAGGACATTTTTCAGATACTGACATGACGATTCAGTCTGAAGATATACCAATGAGGTGATTTTTCATCACTTATGTTTTTTAAATGTTATAACCTTTATTTAATTGGGTAAATAACCCATTGAGATCAGGATCTCTTTTGCAAGGGTGAACTGATCAAGAGGGCAGCAGCGCAAATTTCAGCACTTTACCTTAAAAATTTGCACTTTTTACCCCAAAATTTGTATTTTTAATCCAAAATCTTTCATTCTTTTTTCAAAGTTTTGACTTAATCATCCCAAAATTTTTACTGTGTCTCAAAATATTGGACTTTTTTGATCTTGTAATTTCAATGTTTCTCACAATTTTTACTTTTTATTTCAAAATTATGACTTTTTATCTCCAATTTTGACCTAATATGGGGAAAACTAAAATCTCAAAAAAGCCATGTTTTCATTTTTATTTCTTTTCACTGACAGAAATGTGTTTCCACACATGGCCTCTGGCTGATGGAAAACAAAACCTTCAACTACTTTAATTCTATTATATTTTGAGTTTAATGTGTTGTGGTTTTCAAAGGCTAAGCTCATCTACCTTCTCTTTTTTTACTACTACAGCAAGTTTGTATGCCGTCTTGACCAGGTCTCTTTTAAGGTGGTATTTGTATTCAAATCGGATTTTCTGGGCTGCAACAAATGAAAAACTGTTGTATTGTGCTGTACACAAATACACTCCCATAGGGGACAGAAATTCATGCAGAAGAAATAAATATATGTTTGGTTTATTCCTCTACTGCTGTTATCTGCTGCTTCTGTTAATAAAGAAACTACTGTCTCTATGTAATCTTGAACACAGATTAGACACACAATGCAGAAAACATGCACGCATACACATACGACGCCCCGCAAAGCTGAGTAGGAGATACTTACATAACAACAGTCAGTCAGCGCAGAAGGCAGCCTACGCAAATACTCTCAACATGCTAAAAACCCACGCACGTCACATTCATCTGCTTACACACACACACACAAACACAAACGCAGGGGTCCATATTGGGATTACAGATTCGATAGAGAGCTACTCGCTTCCACGCTTGTGAATGAAAACTGCTGCACTAACATACAAAAGAAACTGCTGCAGCCTGAGCTCCATAAATACACTTATGGGCTCATGAATAAGACGTCCCAACATTCACATACAAACAGACAACAACGCTCTTTCCCATTATCTCCAGCGTTGCCCTTTATTCCTCGAGACGATTGGACGTACCCACTCTGCAGTCCTGACTCACATGCCAACCGGTGGATTTACATTTATATTGTGTATTAGGTCCACTTCTCATTCCACAGGCCCCTGTGGTGACATGTGGTCAATGCATTTCACACATGTGGTCAGGATCTTAAAGCATTTATTCCTGTGTGTTCACGGTCTGTTATCATCAAAGTGCCCATACTGTGTCCTCTCTTTATATTCTGTCCTACTTGCGGAGATCTTCTCCATGCATTCATCACCTTTCCTTATATATGCTGTCACCTCTAGTCGATATTTAGTCCTTTTTTTTACCCTACTTATCTTTCCTGTCCTGTCTTCCCTTCTCTTATTTTTCTTACCTCTTATCTCTTTCCCCCCATCTCTGCTCTTAGTCTCCCGGACTGCCGCCTGACAGCATGCCTCCAGACCTGAGCTTCAGCCGGGAGAACCTCAGCTTTGACTTTAAAGATACTGACATGAAACGCCTCTCCATGGAGATCGAGAAAGAGAAGTGAGTGGACGGACGTGTTCTGCTGATGTTTTGAGCCTTTGAAAGCCTTTTTCTTGGACAGTTAACTATTCCTTTAATGAGTTCCCATCACTAAGTGTGGTCAAATACTCATGTGCCATTATTACAGACTGATGAAATCAAACCTCACCTGTCCCTCAGGTGTCTCTTGATACCAGATGATAAGTGGTCAGCTTTCTGCAGTGTTACATGCTTTGTACACATCCGCAAACTCTACATCTAACCAAGGAAAATGTTCCCTATCAGGGGGTGATAGGGGAAAACAGTTTTTTTTTATGGCACGATTAGGATCTTTTAGGCTATTTTGACCCACAAACAACATTTTTAGCCCCAGATATTTCTAATTTCTTCTTTTTTATGCATCTCATGTAGCCTTTTTGCATCATTTTTTAACTTCAATCTAGTCTTGTCCTATAATCTGTTTTTGGAACTTTCACATCTTGATAGAAAACATTCATTTGACATAATTTGGTTTTAGTTTGTGCTTTTGGCTGGAAATTGTCAATGTACACATAACCCAGAATAAGTAACTTTTAATGGAGATGTCAGCAGTCATTAAAAGTATCTTGGCCTGTTCTACTAAAGCTTTGCGTGTTATAAAACACAATCTTATTTGCACGCAATGGTGATTTACTAACCGGGTGCACCGTGGATTGTGTCTGTCAAATGAGCAAAATAGCACATGCAATCAATTTAACGCATCTGCCTTCATGAATATGCAGCATATATGCAGATTTTCAGAAAGCTGGTAGTAGGATATGCAAATGTGATCATTTATCAAACCTGAAACTGATTGTAGTTGGTGTTTTTGCATCTTTATTGAGCTTGTTTAAAAGGCAGGTGCCAACTATTACAGTATTTTGCACTATTGGCCGTGGTTATTGGGGCAAGAAGTAGGCATACATGCAACAACAGACAAGGATGAGGGAGAAACTACCATTATAACATATTTGGACCGTCAGACCTAGAATAGTAGAGACATATTTTCTATCTGGCAATGCCATTTTTCAGCTGAGCCGGTCACAAAAAAAAGCCATGCCACATATCCTATGGAAAACCCCCTTGCAGCTCTGCATTTTCTTTCATCTGGATCATTCAAGCACATCAGCACAGTTAGTGCCAGAGTACTTTGTCTGGTGTGCTGTCCCAAGTGTTGAATGCTTTAGCACACAGGATGGGCAACTTTATCTGCACTCTGGATGCAGTAAATGCTTCAAAACAGCTTTTTCTATGCCACTAAACCAAAACAAAAAACACCATGAATGAACTTTAATATAGTGTTATGTTTTGAAACAAACAAAACTGAACTTTAAAGCCACTAGAGAACAGAAAACCATGATCAAAAAATTAAATACATATCTTATTGTGTCTCTATTTTTTATTTAAGATCCCCAACTCCATGGCTTCAAACCTCATTTTTTTTGCTTACAGCCACTCTGCTCTCCCATACCCTCCATGGAGATGCAAAATCCTAATTTATATAAGGCGTTCATCACTGCTCTTATCAACTATCAACACCTGCAACGTGCCCAATAATCACACATGCAGTTTTTTAGTTTGCACAGTAGATCAGGCCCCGAGTGTTATAATGGTCAAACTGTCATCTCTTCAGTAATGTTTTTGTCCTTAGGGTGGAGTATATGGAGAAAAGCAAACACCTGCAGGAGCAGCTGAATGAACTGAAGACAGAGATCGAAAGTCTGAAGCTGAAAGAGAGAGAGACGCCTCTGGACATCATTCACAACCAGAACACCGAGCAGGGGACCAGCAAGCAGAGCAACTTTAAAAAGGTAAAACACACAAAATACACATGCCTCGTTATCCCTTTTCACACCTTTGTCTGTGAATGTTTGTTAGCGGGATAGACTGGCACCTTTTACTCTTTTGGGTGTTTTAAATAATCGCGCAATAATTAACTGATACGCATCAGCAAACTGATGTAGAGAGTCAAAAGGTCAATCCGACCAACAAGCTGCAGAAACATTCATGCTGCTGCCAAAAGACAAACATGCAGGCACTGTGTTGAATAAATTGTGTTGAGTTTTAACAGTTTTCTGTGCATTTTCTTACCTTTAGATGGGAATTTAGACTTAAATTTGAATAACTTGGTGATTAGTAACATCAGCTAACCTGTCCTTGATGATAAGAAAAGCAGGTACGTTTTTTTTGCTGAAGTGTCTTAAAACCAGAAAACTGCATTGCCACACCAATCCCCGTTTCATCTGAGCAACATTTATACATTTTGGCTGTTCAGCGGCTGGAAACACAGGAGGTGGTGCGCTGTAAAAGTGGTTTAAAAAGCCATCCAACGTTATCTTTCTGAGATAATTGCCCGTCAAATTGATACTCACACTGCGTACAAGCCCCCACACCCAACCGTCATATTATTTAAAGTCTGAGTATTGATTCCCAGAGCATCTCTTAATAGCACTTGGCCCGAGGTTCAGATCCAAGCCTTGAGTATCTCTTTTGATGAGCCCCCCTGGGAGAAGAGCAGCAATCACTCATTTTCTACCATAACCTTTAAGAAAAAGCAGTTATTATCGTCTTAGGTGTATGAAAAATACCCAAAAAGATCAAGAGAGATGAGAATCTGTGCTTTTGTACGCATCTTATATCCACCCCTGGAGAGAGACGAGATTTCATCAAAGTTCCCGGCTTGAAATTATGAGAAATGACAGCTTCAGGGATGTTTCTAAATTGATTGGTCAGAGGCGAGAGGAGATTCTTTGTCCATCGTCCCCTGATGAACCGGCAGATTAGATTCATTGTCCTTCATGTTTCTATTCCAGCGCCTTTCTTCTTTCAATAAAAGTGCAAAATGAAAATTTGAGCCAAGTCCTCGGCATATTGTGTAACAGAAAAAGCCCACCCCTCCTCTACTCGGTGTAAAAACACTTGTTAAGCGAGCGGTAATTGACTTCTGCTTGGTGATTAGTCATCTGGATGGATGGGGCAGCTTCAGCAAACCCGTGGAGAAAGATCTGAGTTAAAAGTGTTGGTTTAATTGAACCAGAGGCGGTCCGCATTCATCTTGTTAGCGAAGGAGGGAGGTGGAGGGAAAAAAGGAGACTCTAAGCCAGCTTTACCAAAAGAAGCGAGAAGTTTCAGGGAGACTGACGTGGACAGAAAGTCTTCAAAGGATGAAGAGTTTGAGGGAGGCTAAGTCACCAAAAAGTGCTTAGAGTGTCCTGTGAAGTTTGTGACCAGAGAAGAAGAAGATGAGAAGGAGACTGAGGGAAAAGATGAGCAGAGGGAATATGGAACAAAATGCAGATTTCAGAGCGAGGAGTAGCAGGACTGGCTGCCCCTTCAGGCAAAGCCCCCCCCCCTTTCTGCTCCCCCCTCTGGATGATTAATGAAAGGCCCCTTAACACGGCCCAGCGCCTTCCTGCATCTACCAGGTCACAGGTTCTGCTCTGTTAGCGCCGGGTTTGCCAGAGAAGCTTGTTCTCAACAACTGCATCAAAGCATTAGAGCTGCAGTAATTCTGTGCGAACTTTCATTTAATGGCCTTTCTTTTTTTCAGCGGTACAGCAGCTCGACAGCAGCTCACACCAGAGGTCAGCCATCAGCAGAGTTGGGAGAAGTATAGATTCTTTGATCAAGGACAGAAACGCGTAAAAAAGACTTTTTTTTTTTTACCAAGGACTTTGTGAAGTGAAGTACAAGAGTTAGGACTTTGAAACATTCACGCTGTACAGAGGTCGAAATTCACCCTCAGTCGACATTTCCATCAGCTGTGCAGAGCTAACTGAAACTCATATTTCAGAGACTTAAATCAGTCTAACTTCAGCTTCAGAGAAACACAAAAAACTGGGAGATTCAACATTAACTTGGCTCTAAAGTGCATCTCCAGAGGGAAAATTGTATTCATCACATAACACCAGTCTTTCATGAAATACAAATTGAAAAAACAATGAATTTTTTTTTCTAATTAGGGGAATGCACTGGTGTTAAACTGAAGTAATTCTCCTTAATTCAATTCAAGCTGAAGTAATATGCATGCTCCATTCAATCAGAGTCTCCTTTTTTAATATTTGCCTGTTTAATCTAAAATCTAAAATAAGATTATCACCAAAAATTGGTTCTTTCTAGATGTTATGGCTCTACTTGTGGTCTGCTCTGATTTTCCCAGAAGGACATGAATCCACTGACAGGTAGAAAGTTTCTTTGATGACACTTGCTCACCGACAAAGTTGAGCAGTGAGAAGAGAGATCTGTCCTTTCTCCTGAGGAAAAATATCTTGGATTTATTTTGTAGAAATAGTAAAAGAAAAAGGAGGTCAGAGCAGAAGAAAGTTGAACAGGCTAAAACATAGGTGGTTTATTGAAAGGTAAACTCAGACTTATTCTTAACTGGGGTTGTGTTTACCCTCTGAATCCCAAACTGGCCATCGGGAGCGAAAAAAAAAAACCTTCTTATTTTTAAATGGCCAGCATTTGAAAACTGTTTGTCCAATCCAAAAACCTAAAAAATGGCATTATCATCAGATTCTCTAGTATCTGATGATACCTGAATTCATCATAACTGATGTAAGCGACATGTTTAAACTGGCTGGAAAAGATGCCGCAATTTCATCATAAAGCTTTGATTCTCAAGTCTTCATCGATAATTAGTTGAAAATAAATCTTGTCCCTAGCTTAATTCTGTAAAACCAAACAATTTTACGCTTTTTGCTGCTGCCAGCAAGCCCTAAATGTTGGACATAAACCCTGTAACCAAGCTTAAAAAAGTCCTTTTGACTTTGCTTCCCATGGTATTGTTTAACTGGTGTACAATTTCTGTTCAGAGCTGCTCATAACTCTGCTTATTATTGAGAGTAACTGCTTTCAGATTGACACGGTGCCTTTGTCAAGTAGACTGCAAAGTGTAATAACCCTTTAAGGGCAAAAGTCGCAAAATTGTAACAAGCAACATTGTTGAAAAGCCATACTTGCAAATATGGTGCCTCATGTAGTTAGTGCTTGACAATAGGAGATGGCAGACATATGTAACTTCAATCTGAGCAATGTTCATGGACATGTTTCTATTCAAAGTTTTAGACTCTGTAGAGTTTGAAAACTGTCCTCGGTGGAGACAAGGAGCATCACAGAGAGCAAGGAAGTGAATTTTAGAGAGAGAAGATTACCATGCTGAGAAGTGCGTTCAAAGTTGACGAAGTATTTCATCAAGTAATAGCTGACTCAGATTCTGAAGAGGAGTATTCTCCCTCTGATGAAGATGTTCAGTCGTCCAGTGAGACATGAAATGACACTGCACATACTGGAGCTGATGCTGACAGAAGCAAAAAACGGATATAAACCGTTTAGGACCACGAGGGTTCTTGGGAATCTGAGTCTTTATCCCTAAAACACACTGCAGATTCCAGCCAAAGGCGTCACTGCACAAATGCCAAACAGTCCTGATAGAGCCTTTAACTTTGCAAACAGAGCAGATATGAACCAAAATACCCAACAATAATAAAAGATAGGACTCAGGCTCATCCTACAGGCGAGACTCAGTCTTATCTCATCTTAATCCTATATGAGTGGAACACTTTTGCAGCATTTTGCAAGTAAGGGTCAAGGGATATGAGGGAAAAATGCAGAAAGATAGAGACGAATAGAATTAAAGGTAAAATGTTCAGGGCAGAGAGCACGGATTTGTGTCAAAACGTTGGCGGCGAAAGCTGCTGAAAGAAGATTACGATGCTTTTGGGGAACCCTGCGGACAAAGTGTGAGCCTGATCTCTTTGCAGAGCTCGTCCTCCATGTAGGTAGAGTTTTTCTTCCTATTTAAACAAGTTTATCTTTTTTGTTTCATGCCTTTGTGAAGGGGGTTAGACAGTGGATAGGAAAGAAACTGTGTTTGCTTTTGCAGGTCATAAACTTGGCATTGATTTTTGTTTTATAACCAGCTAAAAAGTCCTTTACAGTAAAAAGTGGCATGAATTTGACATTTATTATGTTCCATGTGGAGCTAGGAGACACTTTCATCGCACTCTCCTGCATATGAAACGAACACACAGGAGCTTTTATTTCTGGCTGTTAGTCTTATATTTGGGAACATTGAATTAAGAGTTCATGGGCAGTGTGTTTACATCAATAAACACACACTCCAGCTCTCACACACACAGGTGTTATTCAGGCAGCCTGTCAGTAGGGACAATGGAAGGTGATCTGTAAACATCACGCTGCAAATCCATTTCCCTCCCACACACTATCTGCTCAGATTTGCTTAATTCCCTGCGTCTACACATTCCCCCAGAAATAACCTCCACGTCCCAAAAAAATGTCCTCCCTCCTGCACGGGTCTAATATTTACTTTGGCTGCCAACTTTAATTCCCTTTACCCTACAGATGTTGAAGGGAGGAAAAAGTTTGCTCAGCCAATTGGAAGTTGTGTTGGGTTATTTAGTACCAGATGAGCCCGAGGTAAACTGTACCGAAGGGGTTATAGCACAGCCAGTGGTCGCTCATTTAAAGTTAGAGAAAAACAATTAACCAACCTCTCTCTGTGACTCGCATTGATCCTGGAGAAAGACTCTGCGGCGAGTGCAAGTTTGGAAAACACACACTTTACTTTCTCCTTTAGGAGCTATTGCAATTCCAGTCATAGATGCATCATTTACGCTGTGTGCTTTCATATAACATCACAGATTGATAACAAATTGAATAGTAACCTCAGGGGTGTGTCTGCATCAAACACATACGAGTGCACAGACAATCCAATTAGCTTCTCCTTGTGATCACTCAGTCGGGATCACTTCCTGAAATCCCTTTTCTGTTCTTTTGTAAGCAACACTGTGTTTTATCGTGAGCATGAATGAGTTAAACATCAATCTTCGGAGAGTGAAGTTGTGATGAAAATTTCCTGTCTTCAGTGGCGACCTGTGACCAAAGACAACAACAAATTTGATTCAGTGTTAAACGTAGTAAAAGCAGCCTGGATGAAGACTTTACCTTCTGAAGTGAATATAAATTTCCGTTCATACAAACAGCAAATAAATCACTTTTGGAACAAAGTGCTTAAGTGACAATAACAAACTCCCTCTTCCCGATGTGAAGCATTGTTTGTGCCAGAGAAGAAATTGTTTATCTTCTGTGAAAGAGAAAAAAATACAAGGTACAACAAGGGACAGCAAATTGAAGTTAATGGTGAACTCCAGTTTTTCTCCAAAGGTGAGGACATTGTTGACACATGATGGGAGCTTGACGTCAATTTTATAGGAGTTCTTGATGAGCCTCAAAAGACACCCAATCCACAAAAAAACATCAAAACAGCACCAACAAGGACACATTTTTACTGCCTGCAAAGAGTTTCTGATAGCTGTTCCTACAAAAGCTGAAAAACTTTCCCCCAAAAAAAGCACAGCTGTACATGTACAATACTTATTCAAAAGTCTTAAAAGGCTCAATTTTTTCCTTTCTTTTCAATAGAATTAGAGCAGTTGAATGTCTCATTTTACTCTGAAATGAAGGTATACAACAAATAAAAAGTTGATTTAAAAAAAATCACGAAATAAATTTTCAAACCAAGATATATATTTTACCTATTGGTTGCTATTGAAAGAAATTCCAGCCAACCACACTAGTTTTTCGTGCTCCTGTTGTAGCAGAAGTTCCTCTAAATGTTGGTCGTTTTGTTTCTTTGCTCTGACTCTCCCGTTCAGTTCATCACAAACTAGCTCCATAAAGTTTAAGTCTACAAACTGAGACTGTGCTGGCAGTGCACTTCATGTTTTCAAGCTGACTGTCCTTGAGCACTGCAGATTTCTGTGGGAGCCTTTTTTGGTTTAGGGCACCAAGTCCCAGACCCTGAATCCAGCAAAACAACCTCATTCTTTCTCCTCCATGTTTACATTTAACTGAAGAACCATCCTTCCCTCAGCCTACTTGACGTACGGGGTATAAAAACCTGCATGATTCTTTTTCTGATGTCTTGCTCTTCTTTCCTGTGGAGTGCCCCAGGGATCCATTTTAGGTCCCCTCCTATTTACTGTTTATATGTTCCCCTGAGGCAAATCATACACAATCATGGTATTGATTTCCACCGCTATGCTGATGACACTCAGCTGTTAGCCCCTAGATTATCTGATGTCTCCAACATAATTTTTTTTTGCAACTTAGTATCAACTTTTAAATCTCTGCTTAAAACCAAATTTCATTGTATTCCCTTTTATTGACCTTTACACTGTTTACATTGCATTTATATTGCTTTAATTGTTTTATCTGTGTGTTCTTAGTTGTGTTTATTACATTGTCAAGCATCTTGCAACTTTGTTTTCAAAGGTGCTATACAAATAAGGATGAATTGGATTGATTGATTGATCGATACACAGAAGCCAGAATTAGTGCACATTGACAATTTTATTTTTCCTGATCAGGATGTAGACTTAATTCAAAATAACCTTTAAACTCAAAACCTTAATTAATCCCCAAGAGACAACTAAAGGCACATAGAGCAGTAAACAGTATAAACAACTATACAAAAATTAAAAAAAACAGCATAAAGTTCAGTATTGGACTGTAAATTTACTCTACCGCTCAAAATGCTACGATACTGAATCCAGGAAAATAAAAATGGAAAAAAAAGTGCCTGGATACGAAAAATACTGAAATGTTTCCTAATAAAATGCTGAAAATACCAAAATATACAATTGTTCAGCATTTTGTGTTCTAATTTTAAAAAGAATAATAATTTACTTAAGAAAATATTTATATAAGTCATTTTTGTATCCATTACTAAACATTTCAGGGGACCCCATTTGGATACCAGGTGACCCTATCTGGGGTCCCAACCCTAAAGTTGAGAAACACTGTGGAAAAACATTACCAAGTCCGACCACAGGTGTCACTATAATCAATACCCAAAGTCCTCAAACAGCCAACAGCATAATTTAATACGCAAGTGCAACATAAGACTGAAAAATAAACAGTCATGAAAACATTTAAATGTACAAACATGAAACGCAAGAAAGTCCAATGAAAAGCTCTCAAAGAAATTAATCATATAATAAGAAACAATGAAGCACAGATATTTGATTTATACTCATGACACCTTCTTAAAGCTTCTGGCGTCACATTTTCTCGAGCCGAGCCTTTCTCGCTGCAAATAAGTCAGAAAATCACTGAAGGATAAAAACAAGAGGAGAAGCTCAGGAAAGACTGAATTTGGGAGAAGATTTGATTTGTAACAGCTCCCAGTGACTGCAGAGACCAATTCGAGGTTCTGGGGGTTTCATGCATATGCACCTGAAATGGATTTTAAAATGATGCACACATCCTCTGTGCTCACATGCGTGTCAGGCAGATATTAAAGATCTTTGGAGCTGCAGGAAATGCACAGAATGATTGGATGAGGCAGGAAATGGCAGAGGGATGGTTTGGAGGACGTTTGTCTCCAGTGAAGATTCCAGTTTGCTTGCTGCAGTATATCCCAAATCTGTTTTCCTCCACTGTGAGGGGAAAAAAAAAAAAAAGCTTATCAGGTGTGTGGTTATCTCGTTCACAGCTAACACTACAGAGCACCAAGTCCAGAGTGGCCTTCTTTGAAGAACTCTGAACTGCACAACTGCCTCCAAACCTCACCAGTCTCCATTCCTTATTCTCCTCTCTATGGGAAAAAACCTCGAACAGGAAATAGCCGCTGCCTCCACCTGCACCAACCTGGGAGTTCTTCTGGAAATGCACAAACAAGTACGCATGCATAATGTTCCTGCACTGAATCATGGGGATTTGTGAAAATAGAGTGTGTGTTTACAGTGAGAGCGTGGGAAATGAATAACACTCTCCTTGGATGTTTTGATGTGAACTTGGGGTGATTTTTTATGAGAAAAGTCAAAGAACAAAGATCAGACAGTCCATAGAGGATGATTTATGTGATGGACATAAACCACTAATTGATTTCCTCATCAGGAAGCAGAATATTCTTCTTATACGCTGCCTTATACTGTTACATTAACCGTTATAGTACAGAGCATATATTTTTGAATCAATTACTTGATGCTGCCTTATTTTTCTTCTGTCAGAGATAAAGTTTGAGAAAAAAAATTCCAGCTGCAAATATGGGACATTTTAATTTGTGCCTCAACACATTTAAAAGCTTCTCAGTGCTATTAGTGAAATATATGGAAACCCATTTCTGCCAGGACAAAATAGACAGGAGACTTCCCCAGTACAAAAATAATTTTTATAATAAAAGAAATAAAGACGGACAGGAAGTGTATCACTACTGAGCAAAGTAAAAAATGTGTTTAAGTTTATTAAATTGTAAGTTTAAACTTATTTTTTCTTTTTTTTCCTCCAAATTGTAAATGATAATCGTCCTTTCTGTTTTTATTTTTCAAAAGGCAAATCATATTTGTCTTTTTTCATTTTTTAAAGACAAGTTCTTCCTTTTCATTAATTTAATAAAAGAGCAAGTTTTCTGTTTTTTTGTTTTTTAATCTTTTTAAAGGGCAAGTTTTCCCTTTTTTTTTTTTTACCTCAAAGGTCAAGTCCTCCTTCTTTCTCTTTTGCATTTTTAAGGTGAAGTCTCCTTTTCCTTCTTTTAAAGTTACAGTCGTCTATTTTCTTCTTTTTTTTTTTTGAAGTTAACATCTTCCTTTTTGTAATTTCTTTCATATTTTAAGTGCAAATCTTTATTTTTTTCTCTTTTCTCTTATTTTAAAGGCATGTTTTGTTTTCTTAATTTCATTTTTTCAGAGGAAAATCTTCCTTTTTCCCCATTTCATTCTTAAGGAGGTAAGTCTTCTTTTTTCTATTTCTATTCTGTAAAAGAAAAATCTTCCTTTTTTTGGTTTTTCAAAGGGCATGTCTTCATTCCCCCCCCCTCTTTTTTTCAATTTTAAATCCAATTCTCTCTTTTCAGTTTTTACATTTTTAAATGGAAAGTCACCCTTTTTAAGGGCATGATTTTTAAAGAACAAACATTCCTCTTTCCTTTTTTTCCCCTCTTTTTTTAATCTCTTTTTAGCTGGCAGAAATGGACTTCCATAGGAGTTGATGTTCTGTGTTGAATATACTCTTAACCCACAGAAACAGTCTATCACTTTGTTCTGTTTAGTATCTTTGTGTTGGCTGTTTGGTGAGATTTCCTCATCCCACAGTTTTTGCCCATTTTTTTTTTTTGCCTTGTATTCAACCTCTCATGAAAGAATGATGCACATGAGGGCTAAAAACCTACGTTTACATCTCGCTACACAGAGAATCATGTGACACATCTCTGGCTGCCTGAACACTTGAGTTAGAGTGCCCTTGAGCAAGGCGTTGAGTGCACAATACTCTGCTCTCAAAAGTGAAGAGAGGGTCGTTTGTTCTGGATGGTTCTTAGAATTAAAACTATGAAGGAGCTGTGAGTCTTAAATGTGAGCTTGTATTTGATCCATCTCTTTTTTTTTTTTTTCCTGTGAATTCTGAACATGAATTAGCATCTATTTAGAATTAATTTGTCCTTTTATGAATTAATGTGTTCTTTCCCTATGAAAGCAATTTATTTTGAGGAATGTGATGAAAAATGTGTTGTTTTTCCTCCTGACTGTGTTTAACATAAATAGAGAGCAGTATTTAAACTTGGGGTAAAGAAGTAGTGCATTTATGACTAGATTTCCTTTTTTTTCAGAAACTTTATAACACTTTTGTATGTTTTTCATGTAAATAAATGAATTTAAGGTCACAGTGTGAGTTCTTGTTCAATCAGAGGTAACTCTTTTGGCAGATTTTGCAAGACACCTCCACCAAACTGTCATCGAATTACACCTTTGAAAGAACAAAGTGTGACATAAGTGCCCTTCATCAACATGCAAGATCACGTTTGTGTGTGTGTGTTTTGCACGCTGTGTCTCGTTGTGGGTGTGTGTATGATGTGTGCCACCAGTTTAACCCTGTAATGTGACATCCCCCCTGTCACATGAGGCCCCTGAGACTGACAGAGTGAGTGGCGTGGAGGTCAGGGCGCTTCACCCCTGAGCTCGGTTGGAGAGCGCCCACCCTTCGGCTTGTCAGTGTCACCACGTGGAGGTGTTTTCTGGTGGTAGCTCTCCCCCCTGGGGGCACAAATCTCACAGGGGACTGAGGTTGGAAGGTCTGCAGAGGCGTCAGGAAAAAAAAACTGACAGACACTCTCATTCATCGCCACCTTCCCCTGAAACACAGAGAGAGGAGGAACAATCACGTGTTTTTGTCATTTAACCACTCTCCTGGGAACATGGTTGACGTCACACCTGGGAACACACACACAGGTGTACACACAAACATAGCATCTTGCAGCAGAATGGAAAAGGTTTCGACTTTACTGCAGGGTGAGGGGAGTTGACGGGGACTGTGCAGCAGCTGCCAGCGGCTTGAATGCAGATGGAGTACACACAAAAAGAAGGAAAAACCTCCTTTTACAGCAGAAGACACAGTTGAAAGAATAATACGATAACATTTTAATGTCTCTGTGATATTTTTATGAGTGACTGTGCAAACCTAAACACTCAAACTGAATTTGAAGTGGAGGCACTACTTAAAATATTTCCACCTCTCAGTTTTTGATGTCAAAATCTGGGTAATCTCATTAGCATTCGAAGCCTTCTATTAGCTTTAGCTGTTTCTATCAGTTGTGGGCCCGCTAACAAGAAATAGAAATAAAGTAGTGCTTTGATTTATAAGTTTGATTCCTCCTGTGACAGATTTCGTAACTCAAATGACTTATATGTCAAATCAATTTCCCCATTGAAATGAATTGAGATGCCATTAATCTATTCCAGACCCCCGCAAGACACTGCATTTTCTGTTACATGTTTTTAAATGAGACAAATGGACTTATAAATAATGAATAATAGTATTAAAACACAATAAAGTGGAATGTACAGCACTGAAGTGGTTTTATGAGGTACAATCTGCAGCTTTTATCGTGGAGATCAGACTTGAAAATGAAGAAAGAGGTGGAGGAGAAAGGCTAAACTGAATAACTGAATCATATTCTCTGATTTTTGCCCTTTTCCTCAGGCTTTCAACACCTTTATCTGCAGCTGTTTTGGAGATAAACCTGTCCAGTGAGGTCTGTTTCATCCTGCCTCTCAGAATGTTTCTAAATGAATAATGCAAGGGTCGTAAAATAGCGCCGTTGCATTCCCACTTGCAACTTTCTGAGGGTGTCGGGATCATAACATTGATGCTTCTGCTCCAAGCTAACTGCTTAATGTGAACGAGTGAGACACGAGAGACTGGGCAGATGTTTTGGCGTTCACTCTTGCAACTGCTGCGCCAGTGGTTGGGTATCTGAAACTGGCTTGTAACCACAATTTAACCAAAAATCAGCCAAAGAGACGGCTTGTGTTTTGAAGAACTTGTGAGCTGGGGCGTTTGTGGTACCATTACACTTGAATAGGACAGTTTTTCAACATTTTTCCTTATCAATATTTTAGTTTTAATGATGATTTAGTTATAGCCTTACTAACATATGGTAGCTTAAAACACCTTTCTCAAAAATGTTCATTTTTTTCCTGAAGTATATATCTAAAATAATCTCTATTTTCTCTCACTGCTGTTGTAAACTCTTACATCATCCTGCCTGAAACACTGAAGTTCAGCAGCTGTCTCTTCGCGTCTCCCAATGCCTCAAACCTTCTTCCATCTGATTGGCCAGATCCTTGGAGGCTTGTCGGGACCTTGGTGATTGAGGCCCTCCCCTCCAACCTGGTGTGAACCAATGACTGTATATAGAATGGACAGCGTGGCTCCGCCTGTCACCGTTCTACGTTTTTGAAGCCAAAAAACCCGTTTCTCTAGCCGCCATTGTGCAGCCAGAGTCTGCGCAGTAGAGAATTTCCGGTGGAGCCAAGTAAAAAAGAGAAATAAAATTATTTATTTCTTCTTCTTCAGAAGGTTTAGTCTCCTTTTGGCTCTTTCCCGAAGTTTCTTATATCCCCGGTAAAAACTACTCACGAACGGCAGCTGTCAACTATCGTAAAAAAACAGAAAAAAAAACACCCGAACTCAATGCAGCCAGATGACATCTTCATATTACCTTAGCGTAAAGATGAGAGATACATTTCTACGAGGTATCGTCATTTTTTAAAGTTTTCCCGGCTCATATCTGGAATACATGGGGAGGCGGGGCTTATGACCTATACTGCAGCCAGACACCAGGGGTCGGGGCATCTGCTGGAGGCTTCAGTTTGAGCTGAACGTCGTTACATTCACTCATTATACAGTCTATGGTGTGAACTAGTTAGGAGACCTTTATGTGATGACCTCATCATTTCACAAAGTCTAGTGAAGATCTTGTGGAGACCTCAAGAAGATCTCATGCTGGTGTTCAGTTTACAGACTGATTCAGGGATCCATTGTTACCATGACTATCAATGCTATTGTGTCAGCTTGTAATAGAAAGAGCTACACAGCTGCATAGAAAATGCACGTTGCTATTTGCAAATGGAGACTTAGGACCCCAAAACAGACTGTTGTCTATGTGCAGCTTAGGTGACAGAATTTAAGTCAGTGTTTGAAGCTCTTATATAATTTTCATTCATTATGTCATAAGATTCTAAAAGTTGACTACAAGGCATGTGACGCAAAACAGAAAACCTCTAAACAGCCATTCTCATTCATCACAACCCTATCACTCCACCTCTGACACCACCTCCTCTTCCCAAACTCTCTGCATCCTCCACCGTGTCCTCACCTGACATTGTGATCTCCAAACACTAAACCATCCATTGTGTTTTATCAGCACCTGCTGTGCCGGAGCTATTTCCTGTGGGCTTATCAAGTGCTTCCTCAAATCTACTCCCCCTGTGTTAATCCCCTCCCACATGTACCTGGTTTTTCCAAAATGCCAGCTCAGAAATCCTTCAGTGCTTTTTCTTTGTGGGCAAATTTTAAGAATATATTCATGTCAAATGATAAATGAGTCACTATGTTTATGCCTGACGATGGTGTTTGTCACCTGGTTCATCACTCTGAAATAGCTTAGAGACTGAAAATAGAAGACAAGCATTGTATAAAATACTTTTTGACCTTTGTTGGAGTTTGGGGATGTGTTGTATATGAGTGAATCTGACCCGTGGAAATCACTGTGCTTTGAGATTCATTACTTGCTGTGGTCGTTTTGTGTTCATAGTATAATTCCTTTCTTACACTGCAAAAACCCAAAATCTTACCAAGTATATTCTTCTAAATGTTCATCAAAATATCTCATCACACTTAAAACAAGACACAGTTGCCCAAAGGGAAACATTTCACTAAGCTAACTTGCTTCTAGAAAGATCAACCTGAATGTTTTATTCCCTAAAATAGTCTTAAAATATCTAGATTTGAGTCATTTCTCAGATGCAACAAGCTTCTATTGTCATGGTTATTAAGCAGGTGAATTATTTGTGCAAGATAAATCATATTGTTTCAATAAAAAGACTTGGCTTTTATAATAAAACAAAGCTTAACTTAAATCTGCAGCTCATTACAAGCTTGTGGAAGCCCCTTTTTGGCCTATAAAAAGTCGAAATTTCCAGTCAATAAAGTAGAAATTAAAGATAAAGAGTCAAAAATTACTTTGTGCACCAGCTCCTTAAGTTCTACCTGAAAGCATCTCCTGAGACGGGCTCCATCAAAGAAATTACACAGGAAAGGACACAAACAACAGCCTTAAAATTTTGACTTTATTAACTAGAAATTTCGTCTTTTTATCTCAAAATTTCAACTTTGTTAACTCAAAATTTTGGCTTTTTATCTCAAAATTTTGACTTTTTATCTCAAAATTTCAACTTTGTTAACTCAAAATTTTGGCTTTTTATCTCAAAATTCCACCTTTTTATCTCTAAATTTTAACTTTATAAACTCAAAGTTTCAACTTTTTAATCTCAAAATTGCAACTATTTACTAGAAATTTCAACTTTTTATCCCAAAACTCAACTTTTTATCTCAAAATTGCGACCATTTTCTAGAAATTTCAAACTTTTTTTCCTCAAGAATTCAGCTTTTTATCTCAAAATTTGATTTTTCTCTCAAAATTTCCACTTTATTAACCCAAAAGTTCAACTTATGAACTCAAAATTTTGACTTTTTACGGCAGATGTATTTTTTGTGTCAATAGAGTGAAGTTTGTGGCTTGTAGCCAGTTGGTTTTAGGATTTTTGCTCCAGAGCTCTTACACTCTAACGATGACATCATCAACTCTGGCTCCACTGATTTAAGGAAGATTTTTATCAAAGCAGGGGGGTCTTGAGAACTACCCTCCCAAAAACCGTAAACTCCAGTTTCATGCCTCGTACATTCCTGAAAAGAGGACAAAAATAGCTGTGTTTTGAAGTTTGAATGAACTCTCTAGCTGAAAGTATGGCGAGGCAGAAGTGCTGGGAAAAACTATGTCATTTTAGAGTGACTCCGGAGTTTCCCATTCATTTTTTCATTGACTTTTCCCAAGTTTTTTCCTCAATAACCCTGGCAAAAATTAGAAAATATCATAGCACACCGATCGAGAACAAGCCGCTCGTTTTGATATATAATTTGTGGGGGTTTTCTCAAAGCCCTAGGAGGAGAAGCAAACTGAAAAAAGGGACGGAAGATGATGAAGAAATTCATGTCAAGCCTGAGCCCCTTAAAAGGCAATTTTTATGAATGTGAGACAACTTTACAGAGCACTTAAATCCTTTTCCTGTGTTTTGAATTGATGTGTATGTGGTTTCTGGCGTCTCTGCATCAAGCATCTAGTGGCAGCTCAAGGAACTGCAGGTTTGAGTTGTGGCTTGAACACATAAAAAAGTAAAAGACGAATAAAAGTACATATTTTGATGTACTGGACCTTTTTTTATCAACTTAACTGCACTGAATGTTGCTTTTTCCTTCCTGTCTTTCATCATGGTCTTTGACTGATCTACAGATGATCTGACGCTGTAACCAAAAGCAGGGGTAAGATCTAGAAAACTGTGCTTTGAGAGTCATACGAGAATACAGAGAGGGGAAAAAAAATGAATGCTCAGATTAGTTTGAATTGAAACCCTTTCACAGTATCTGAAGTGGGATAGAGCCAAAGGCATAAGTAGAGTCTAAAAATAACACACGGAGGACTCTGTACTCCAGCATCTGACTGAATAGTGTCATCATACTTGTAATTTTTCAAGCATCTCAGAATAACAGATACGCTGGGTTTGCTGCCTGACCTTTACATAAAGAAACCTAAAAAATGAAATCACAACATGTACTGATCTCATTTCGCTGTACGCCCTCATGTATGACTGTGCTTTTGGATGTTTTTGCCCACACAAGATTCCCAGTAACCTTTCAAAAAGGTGGGTTTTAGTCAGAACATGACCATGAAGACAGCTTTTTGAACCATCATCTATATATATGTGCATGCTCTGCAGGTAATAAGCAGATTAATTGGCATGTATTGCCCAACTTATCCTCCCAGGAGGACGCATTCACTCGTCTATTATGAAACACATCCTCAAAGATGTTAAATCCCTTACTTTTCCCCATGTGAGGGGGTGACGAGCTGCTGTCTGACGCTCTGCGGGGAATTCATTCACTCGGCACAAATCTTCGTAACATCACTCCTCTCTGCTTCTCTTCATGCTCCTATTTATTTCACGGTGTCACCAAACCGTGCACATGTGTTTGGCGTGATTACATTTTCCAGTCTCTGTGGACTCGGTGGGGAAGCAAGAAGGTGTATAGGATTCGGAGAACTTGGATGTTAAGCTGTGCTGCATCAGGTTTCTGGAGTGTTTTGCTCAAATTTGTGCACCCACACTCTTGACAGGCACAAAATCATGAAATCCCTCTCAGTCCTTCAAGCCAAATTAGTATCTTCTTTCATTCCAGGATGCAGATATCTCAGAGTGAAATACCTGTGGAAAATCGCCATGATTGGGTTCATTATCTCGCCTGCAGTTAGCAGAGACGGAAATGAGTTTGGTATTTTGGCCGGGGAAAAAAAATATCAGCTTGTCAGGCTGCAGAATGGGCTGCTGTCTCCCTGCCTGCATGTTTGGTGCCATCTTTTACAGCTTGATGAGGGGCTGTGAATAAATTTCTCCACGACCCCCGTCCCTGAGATAATGATGAGCCCTGTTTTTAATTGTCTCAGTCCATAATAAATTACATTATGCATTTCAACTTGTGCATCTCGCCGGGATGTGGATCTATCTTCGGTAATATCCGCTCTTTCTTTGCTGGTTGGCGTCATTTATTTCCTTTTTCCAGCAGCTTTGCTTCTCCCTGTCTCCAGGGACCAGAGTATCTGTGACTCATTGGTCATCACTAGCTCTGTTCCCGCTCCCTCTTTCCTGCACACTTCAGTCTGCATTAAAAAGACGCAGATGTGGGTCTAGTATAATTATAGTAACGTATGGATCAGCTCAATAATGGCAAGGCTTCAGTTTAAGATGAACATACAGTGTTTCACAGAAGTGAGTACACCCCTCACATTTCTGCAGATATTTAAGTGCATCTTTTCATGGGACAACACTGACAAAAATGACACTTTGACACAATGAAAAGTAGTCTGTGTGCAACTTATATAACAGTGTAAAATTATTTTCCCTCAAAATAACTCAAAATATAGCCATTAATAGATAAACCCCTGGCAACAAAAGTGAGACGACCACTGCTTTACTAAAAGAGTCTGAGGGTAAAGGTGATGAACTGGCCAAGCATGTCTCCAGACCTAAACCCAATAGAACATCTTTGGGGAATCCTCAAGCTGAAGGTGGAGGTGAGCAAAGTCTCGAATATCCGCCAGCTCCGTGATGTCGTCATTAAGGAGTGGAGGAGCGTTCCAGTGGCAACCTGTGAAGCTCTGGTAAACTCCATGTCCAGGAGAGTAAAGGCAGTTCTGGAAAATAATGGTGGCCACACAAAATATTGACACTTCAGAAACTTTCACTAAGGGGTGTACTCACTTTTGTTGCCAGGGGTTTAGCTATTAATGGCTATATTTTGAGTTATTTTGAGGAAAAAATAAATTCACACTGTTATATAAGCTGCACACAGACTACTTTTCATTGTGTCAAAATGTCATTTTGTCAGTGTTGTCCCTAAATATCTGCAGAAATGTGAGGGGTGTACTCACTTTTATGAAACACTGTATAGCGCATTGGAAAAATAATAGAAGAATTATCAAAGTTGTAACAGCCAAAGATGGAAAACTCAATCTGGGGCAAGAAGTAGCTAAAGAGAACAACTTGCTTGTTGTGACCACAGACTGTATATAGAGTGAACAGCATGACTCCGCCTTTTACCGTTGTAAGGTTTTGAAGCCAAAGATCGCCCATACTAGACCTGGCATTGGCCGGCATTGTGCAGCCAGTAGAGAATTTGGGTGACAAAAAAAGCTATAAACATTTCTATATTTTGAAGGTCTTTTCTCTTTGTGGCTCTCTTTCCCAAAGTTTCTTATATCCCGGATAAAAACTAGGGAAAAATAAAGACAACGGAGCATTTCGTCAAAATCATACTTTACCTTGGGTTTTACAAACAATGAGATACTTCAGCTTTTCGCACATCACAATCAGATTATCATATGTATTAGAACACTGAAAAGAACATGAATTTAAACTCGTAGTAAAATAATTGGTTTCGATTTTAATCTCGTAGTAAAATAATTAATTTCGACTTTAATCTTGTAATAAAATATGAAGCAAAAAAAAAAATTAATGTGGCCCTAATACTGTCGCAATAAATAAATGGAATAGAATAAATTTGAAAAGAAATAGAGATAAACATTAATAATTAAAGGTATAAGATATATTCAAGTGTGCCTGAACACAATGCTTACGTAACAGCGTATTTTTACTGTCTACTTTTTGGAGCCTGCATATTTTTCAATTTTGTTTTAGTAACAGATTTGAAACACTGTTTCGTCAGCTTTCTTTTGGTTTTATTTTTAATCTTTGCTGTAAAATTTCTACCAAGGGTATGTGTTTTTTTTACATCTCTGGAGACTCTCTCTGAGCTTTAGACCGAAGCCGACGTGAAGAGAATTCTGTCATGAATTAATAATGATAGTAAAACTGTTTGTGGTTATTTAGGGTTGAATGGACCATGAATGACTTTATTTTTACCTCCTCCTTTTAAAAAGGACTTATTATGCATGCACATACCCTGAGGGGCTGTTCATTGCACCTTTACCTTGCAATTTCCCTCTTGTTATTTCTAAATTAGCTTCTCTTTGCACAGTCCCCGTTCTCATCACATCTGGTGGTGTGACAGATGGGACTCAGCCCAGTGGTGAGGCCGCTGGGCAGCTGGTGGCTCGTTTGGTGGTGTCAGTCTGGTTTTTAAACCCAAGCACAAGCAGGAAAAGGGGGGATTTTAAAGCCCAGGTGGAGTCTTGGTGGTATTCATTAGATCATAAGAATGCATCTCTCTCGTTCATTCATCTTGACCTGTTTAACTGACCCACTTCTGGAGACACTTACCTGTCCCGGTGTTACAGACTTTGCATCAGGGAGAAGGAATTTGCATGAGAGAGAGAGAGATGGGTCTTTTGCAGCTTCTCCCTGTGCAAAGTCGAAAACACCTCACTATCTTTATTTTCACACTGTTGTGGAAAAATAAGAGCTCACTTAGACTCTCCCTTGGTTTCTAATCATTTCCAGCACACAGAGCGAGGTCAAAAAGTCGTGAAACCACTCGACAAGTAAGACACGTGCAATCTGAAATCTTCATTTTTCCACTACCTTGAATACAAACCCTAAAACCCCAGGTTACAACAAATAGTCCTGATCGATTGATGGCACACCGTGGAGGTGGAGGAACAGAAGCCCAGTGGTGTTTCTGTAATTGGCTCAATTTATGATTTCTACTCCAGCACAGCAGCACAGAAGTGTCTGGAGGGACGATGGTGTGATGTGAACATCTCTCTCTCTCTTCGACGGTTGATACCTCGGTTTCTGTTAAATCTCTCGGGACAAGACTGAGCTTGAAGTAACGCGAGGACTTTGGAGGAAGGCTTCAAGTGATGCAGTGAAAGATGAAGACTGGTCCTAAAGGCTAAGGTTACAGCTTTTTCCCTTAGTGCCAAATGTGCTGTTTTGGATAAAGTTAACACAAATGATGAATAGAGTGGAAAGGTTTGTCTGTTTAAACCACCTGTTATATACTTCTTTTTTATTTTTTGCAAGGACTGTGAAATTATATGTACAATTTTGGGACAAAAAAACCTCTTAACTGTCACTGGACCTTAAGACCTTGGACCTTTATCACAAATATCCCAATAAAACAAAAATGTATACATCTGTTACCTATATCTCTGTTTTACACACCCTTTTTCAGATGCCTCAATTGGCATTGTGCTAATATTATTTAGTTAGTGACCTCTAAAACGGAAACCTTTCAATGTGGTGACCCCAAAACAGTGTTGCCAGAGATCGTCAACCTCTTGCCATGCGGATACACTAATGGGTCAATCCGAAGTCCAAATTGAGGAAAAAAAATTGCCAAAGATACTAAATTTAGCTGGTCAGTGTAAATCAGAGTAGCTACATGCACATATTGTGTTTCCTAAACTATTCCACCTCCATTAATACCGTTATTATCCCTGTTCAGTTCTTCATCAAAAGGTTTTTTAAATGGACCAAACATTTTATATAAGATCTTGGTTCATATATCTACAATAATAGGTGATTTATGCATTTGTAAAAACTTTCCAATAGAGACCTGATGAACTGCAGTTTTTAGAGTTTGCATCTGCTTCATATTTTGGTTAGAGATTGCCATTTAGTGCAATTTTAAAGTGCTTTTTCTAGGTGGTAGCTTACAAATTCAACACAACACAAACTCACTCAATACATTATGCTCTCAAGCATGTTTCGCTGATTTGGATGTCTTTTTTTTTAAGGAATTCCAAGGAGTTCAAGGCTTGGTTTGGGCTTGATGCATTACCCTGTGTGCTGCCTTTTTTGGGGGGAAAATTTCTGCATCACTCAAATTGATGAATTTCTAGTTACAAGACTGGGACAAGCTGACGAACAGTTCACCAAGGGTCTGAGGTTAAGAAATACAGGCATTTATATGATTCATCACACAGAGATCACCATGAAAACCATGTAATGGACAATTCCTTGAGTGCAAACTTATTCTTCTCTTTTAGACGTGTATTTGTGATACACCGCAGTATGGGAATGGATGCCCAATGGACGCCCAGTGGCAGCCAATGGAGTGTTTGAAATTATAGGAGCCACACTAGTTCTCTCATGCTGATTTCGTGCGTCTCATTTCTGTGGTTCAGCCTAAAGACTGTTGGGTGATTTCTGCCCCAAGGGACAAGGTGGAAGTCATGTAGGATCACAACATTTTAAGTTAGGCACATACGTAAGATCAAGAACTTTACAGACTTAGGCTGGTACTTAGGCAGAGGTTCTTAAAATGTCTTAAATTCATTAAAAGGTTATATTCTGGTCTTAAATAAACTACTCAAAGGTCTTAAAATTGTCAGGGCGGGACTTGTTACTGTTTTATTGTTCTTTTTTTTTGCGGGGCTTTTGGAGAAGGAGATGTAGAGTGGATACTGTTTTACAAACTGCTGATATGAATTGTCTTCTGCATCCAGTGATTGCACCAGAGAGCACTTAGTATCACTTTACGTTCAATAAACACACAAAAAGCAAACTTGAATGGGTCTCACTGAGTGACACAGATGCTATGATTGGGTTGTAATGCAGGACCCCCAATAATCAACTATATTCATAATGTTTTTGGTTATAAATTTCATTCAAAGAGGCATTTAAAAGGTCTTAAAAAGTCTTAAATCTGACTTGCTGAAACCTGCAGGTACCCTAGGTTGAATGATAGATGCAGGAAGCATCTTGCTGGTTTTCATTTGGCTCAAACCGAGCACAGTTTTCTGACAATCTCTTAAATATCAAACTCTATTTTTGTGTAAAGTTCGAAGTGGAAGAAGTGAATAAATTGTTTTAGAATCCAAGCCTGCCAGCTTTGGTTTATTTGTACTCTAGGGAACCTGGATCTAATACAGAGTTATGTAACAGAGAGAGATTGGGGCACAGGAGGCTGTTACTGCGCGGTCACGTCAGTCTCATTGTTCATTCCTGCGCTCCTCTTCCTCTCTGAGCTGCAATCTTTTTAACATCCTGATGGCAGACATCCCAATATTCCTGCTTGTGTTTTACAGATTCTCACACACACACACACACACACTAACACACATATCCTTGGCAGTGGCTTCCGCTCTTTCTCTGTCCTTTTTTCTCTGTTTCTTAACAACTTAAGAAGCTAAACTCAAAGACACTGTCAGACCTGGGGATGCTCCCTCCTCGTCCCTATTTTTAGTCGAGCGGTGAAACGGCAAATTTCAATTCTGCGTTCAGAATCTAGACTTGAGCAAAGAATCTTTTTCTGCTCCCTCACTCGTCATCTTTCTGTGTATCTTCCCTGCTGCTCCTCTGTCTTTCTCGTCTCAGCAGTAGAAAAAAACCCAAAAACATCTGAAACCTAGAAGGAAAAATTCCCTAAAATGCTGTATGACTCACTGAGCCTCAACCAAACATGCATTAAGTCTCAATCTCAGGAAGTGTTTGTGTCTCCGGTGGTAAAATTAGATCTTTTCACGCTGCCATATTTGATGTTTTTTTTGTTTTTTTTTCCCCATTTGCTGCCCCGGGAATCACATTGCCTTGTCTCCCTTTCTCCTTGCTGTTCAGCGTCGTTGTGTGACCTATTTGCTGGCATTCAGCGACAGTAATATTTTTTGGCTTGTCACCTTTTCACAGACATCATTGATTTGCATGGATGTCGTCTTGCTGCCACCACTGACTGGGTATAAAGGACACCCTCATTGTTCAGTCTGTGTGATTTCTATATAAGACTGAACCAAAACAGAAGTCCCAGCCAACCCTTCACTCACATCCATGATCACTCTGTTAAATAAAGTCCCATTGTCTTAATGTGGACATTAAACAGAGGAGTCTTTGGCTTCTTTAACTGATTAAACCTAAAGGGACAACATAAAGGTAACAGGAACATTTCTTAAAGGCACTGTGAGAAACATTCATGTCGTCCTGGTTAAGGACTTTGGTGCTCCATCTGAATGCAAATTGACTTGTTTGTAACTTATGTTAGGCTACAACCAACCCCCATTGGTGACGTTAGCTGAAGGGGAGTGTTACAAAGAGGGTCCTTTGAAAAAACAACTTGATGATGGCTTCAGTGGCAAAATGAAACTGGTGCTTTATTTGCTGAAACAGTACAAAAACAAGGTTTTCAGTAGTAAGGAACAAAGGGAAAAAGAATCAATTCACATCCTCCTGCAGTCACTCTCAGACTGAGGAACCCCACAAGAAACATGTGGTTAGAGGCTTATAAGAGCTTAGCCCCTCCCTCTGGACCAATCACCTGCTGGTCTCAATCATTTCTGTCAATTAATACATTTCCATCAAATTAACACAGATTTTCAAAACAAGTAAAAGATTATCAGCATCTTATCTTCACTGCTACCATTAGAAATCTACAAATAAGCTGTAAACATGTACACAAGTTAACAAAACCTACTTAACTTCCCAAGGGTTTTTCCCCTCAATCAGCACACCTGAGCTGCTCCCCACCTCCCCCTCTTTAAGAAGACAACTCACAAACAAGTCTGGTTTGAAAAAGGTAAAATTAGGGGCATTTGGCAGGAAAAATGGAAAAAAGGAAATCAAAGGAAGAGAAATGTTTTCTATCAATCCTCTAGTTGGGAAAGTAAGATGTAGGGGAAAGATTGGAAAAAGGAAACAATAATAACAAGACATACAGGTCTAAATAAAACACTGTGTATTATGGGTAAACATGAAAATGGAAAGTGTAAAACATCATTTTATGGAGCGTACAAAATATGAGAAGAAAAGAGGGATTTTGAAGAAGAGTATAGAGGAAATTGGAGGAAAGTTCAGTATCAATGAAATGTTGGGTAAACCAATGGAGGATACGGTGATGACATTTGTGTTTTGGTTTTTAAAGAATACAGGATTGATAAGAAGAATGTAAATGAGTTTTTTTTAATGCATATGTATATAAATATGCTGAAGTGTAAGCCTATGTGTTTATTTGACTGCCTCAGTGAGTGACAACTTTTTTGTTCCAGGGAGTAAAATTTATTTGGGTCTTATCGTACCAAACTTCACTCCTTAGCAGCAATTTTTGTATATTTGCTTTGAATTTTGGACTTTTAATCTCAAAACTTTGATTAAATTAGCCTACAATTTTTACACTTCATCTCAACACTAACATTTTATCACTAAAGTTTGACTTTATTAGCAGCTGGGGGTCAGTTTATCATGAGGGTGAAAGAAAAACACTGTGGGTTCTCCACCAATCAGAGACGTTCAGCTTGCAGACCACACCCCCCATAGTTCCTGGACATTTGGAAATTATTTCCAGGGGTACATTTACTATCATAGAACTAAATTAAGACTCTAGTTGCTCCAGTTCCTGGGGAGATTTCCTCCATTGAAGCATTTATAGTTTGAGTTCGACACTTTAAAAGAAGATGATCCCTTTTTTCTTATAACCTCAGCGCTCAGTAAAAGTCTCTTTAATTGTCAGCAATTCTGAAAGACTTGAATAAACTCTTTAACATCAGTTCAACAAAGCTTTAACACAACCTCCGCACATTCCTCTGTATCTAAAACGAGGCCTGACTGAAAGATCTGTGCTCAGCTTATCTTTAACTCCACTCTCCATTTAGCCTCCCAAATATTTAAAGCTTATCTAACGCCTTTGGGTTTTCATGTTGATCCAATATTAACAGCCAGAGGACCCCGCTGAAAATGAGAAACCCTGTCATTAATAAAACAAACGTGCTGCTCGGGCACTAAGTAATGACACTCCTCTTTTTCTTTCTTTAGTGGCTTTGAATGGATGTAAATATGAGCCACGGGGTTAATGAATTTCTGAACGTATGCGTTTCTATACTTCACATCGTGTTCATCAACTCTTTCATCGCCATCGTCATTATTATTCAGCTGCTCCTTGGCTTTGTGACACACATCTGCAAGCTCTATTAAAATATTGTAACGACATTGACAGTAATTATCGCAACTTCAGGCATGAAATTATGTACAAAGAATCCAGGAGTTTAAGTTTTTTTTCTTATCTTGCTGTTTCTCAGACTTTCCCACAATAAAATTAAAGAGGTTTAGTGCAAGAGGACGGTGAAACATCTG
The DNA here is from genome assembly GCA_008086565.1 of Thalassoma bifasciatum. Classification (NCBI taxonomy): domain Eukaryota; kingdom Metazoa; phylum Chordata; class Actinopteri; order Labriformes; family Labridae; genus Thalassoma; species Thalassoma bifasciatum. Next base: position 104,000 of record RPOG01000922.1, read on the forward strand.
TTCTAAGATGAGCTAAGAGGTTAGCATGTCGAGCTTGTTAGCGCTGTGAGTAAACTCAGTGTGTCTCCGAGCCTAAAGAGAACATCATTAGCTAAGTTTCTTAGTTTAAAGGGTCACATCTAATTGTTTCAAAATAAGCTAATTACAGCTCCCACATCCAGAGTGCAGCTTCAAATTAGGGTTTAAGCTAACAGCTCAGGTCGGCTTATTATTGAATTTGGGGGAGTTTGCACTCAAAGAGTTCAGACATCTTTACCCCAGGTCCCTGAAGAGTTTTAGTCTTAATTCAGCTGTTTTGGGAACACACAAGTGTTAAAGCTTGGTGTGGTAGAGAGAGCTCATGTAATGGAGGTGTGATGTTTTTGGAAATAAACTTGACATAAAAAGTAATGAAAAGTGTGTTTGGTAGATTATTTCCTTGTTGGAACAATGCTTCAAGGCAAAGAAATCTTGCACTGTTTGAAACCTGTTTATTTCTTTTTTGGATGGTGCAAGGCAAGGTTCACCCTGGACAAGTCATCAGGTTATCGCCAGGCTAACGTTAAAAGACAGGCAATCATTCTCACACACTCACATCAACTGACTTAGAGTCATCTCCAACCAAGTGGCAACCTCTGGTCTGAGAATGTGAGACAATGTGGAAGCATAGACTGTATAATGAGTGGACGTAACAACGTTCGGCTCAAACTGAAGCCTCCAGCAGATGCCCCGCCCCCTGGTGTCTGGCTGCAGTATAGGTCATAAGCCCCGCCTCCCCATGTATTCCAGATATGAGCCGGGAAAACTTTAAAAAATGACGATACCTCGTAGGAACGTTTGTCTCATCCTTACGCTAAGGTAGTATGACGATGTCATCTGGCTGCATGGTGTTCGGGTGTTTTTTTCCTGAGAAGTTAGTTTCTCATTAGTTATTGGACGTTAAAAACCGTGATATAAGTTTCGTTTTACGATAGTTGACAGCTGCCGTTTGTGAGTAGTTTTTACCTGGGATATAAGAAACTTCGGGAAAGAGCCAAAAGGAGGCTAAACCTTCTGAAGAAGAAGAAATAAATATTTTTATTTCTCTTTTTTACTTGGCTCCACCAGAAATTCTCTACTGCGCAGACTCTGGCTGCACAATGGCGGCTAGAGAAACGGGGTTTTTTGGCTTCAAAAACGTAGAACGGTGACAGGCGGAAGCACGCTGTCCATTCTATATACAGTCATTGGTTGGAACAATGCTTCAAGGCAAAGAAATCTTGCACTGTTTGAAACCTGTTTATTTCTTTTTTGGATGGTGCAAGGCAAGGTTCACCCTGGACAAGTCATCAGGTTATCGCCAGGCTAACGTTAAAGACAGGCAATCACTCTCACACACTCACATCAACTGATTTAGAGTCATCTCCAACCAAGTGGCAACCTCTGGTCTGAAATTTGTGAGACAATGCGGAAGTATTTAAATTTGCTGTTCACTTAGTGTCCGCTTGAGGCTGGTTCTGGAAGTACCAGGAGTCACGTACACACCAAGCCAAAAATAAGCTGTTTTCAGAGCAGAAATGAACATGTTTACAGCCTGGTACAAAAACTGTCTCCAGTCTGAATCACGAGTTTTGCCAATGGCATGCACTGCACAGGAGGTGAATTGTTTTCTAATCCAGCAGTTAAGTACATATTAAGATCATGGGCTCATCCACCAGCTGTTTGCTTCAAAAATCAGCTTCAGAAACAGACGGGTGATGGCGCAGACACTACATCCATCTATTATAAAGTCTATGGCTCTGACAGTTTTTTTTTCTCTTATCTTATCATCTTTTCCTCTTAGTTGTTTTTATATATTTATTTCTACTACACTCTCATTCTTACCCTTTTTAATACTCTTATCTGTATTATGACATTTTTTAAAAATTGTTTTTATTACTTTTAATCTTTAAAAATATAATTAGTGGTGTGCATTAATCGCTTCTGTAAAATCTCTCTCCCAGTATAAGATTTCTGTCCTTCTTCTTTCCATGTATTTTATGAAGCTATGTTCAATCACTGTGAAGCACTTTTAAATGCATTTTATTTGTATGAAAGGTGCTATAAAAATAAAGATTGATTGATTGAACATTTCTTTAGGCATTTTTTCCCCTTTCCTGTTCTTGTAGAAGCAGTTAAGCCTGAAATACACAGGATGCATCTACGGTCTGGCTCCGCTCAGATATTGCACTGGATCATATAGGTTTCTATTCAAGTCAATATGTCAACTTTTCGTTGTGGTACGGCTGCGTGCCTGCTCTGGCAGGTTGGAGCTAATGTGTAGCTGTCTTATTTTTGCAGATTGCCAAAGCTGTGATGCATCAAGGGAAGATGAAGCGGGACGGGGACTCTCAAAAGAAAACAAACTGTGTCAAAACCAGATTATATTGAGCCTGACTACACCAAGAAACCAACATATTGAGTAGAGCAGAACAGATTTAAGGTTTTACAGCCCAACATTAATGAAGAGAGACTAATCAATAGAGTGGCAAGACTCCTCGTGTCATAACTCTGTCTGTCAGTCATGTGGCCTGCCGGACCGAACACACAACTGAGCGGAGCCGGACCGTAGACGCATCTGGTGTATTTCAGGCGTTATCTTTCTTGCTGCTGTGTTATTTTTGCTGACTTACCACACTCTACCGGTCTGGTGCAACTACTTTTATTTTTTACCCTTACATAACTGGTTCTGATTTGCCCTCTCTACCTGGCTCCTCATGGTTAAAACAGCCAAGGATCGAGCCAAATAGGAATGACAAAGTTACTGGGAATGTATTACTTGCTAACTTAAAGGTGTGTTGCATCCTGTCAGAAACGCACGTCATCGCTGCCTCGTCCTCAGGGTGAAACCCAAAGTGTCAAGCTCATCGGGCCGTGCAGTCGACACTTTGTAAAAACACCTCTGATGCACAACGATAGCCTGATTCACCTTCTCTCCGTTCGATTTCATGCCCACTGAGTGTTGAAGCAGGTGCTCACAAGTCCACTCTTGTTTCTGACGCCACGGGCGAGTCTCCAGGACTCTTTTTACCTTTTGCCCTGCTGGTGAGAGTCTCGCAACCCCTGCTGCAGACGTCACACAGACACACAGACAGCTCCAACGCCTATGAGAGAAAGTCTGTAATCAACACGGGGATGTTTTTTTGCTCTTGAGGTTGATTATGTTTCTCAAAAATGAGTTACGGGCTGATTTAACAGCTTGAGAGAATCTTTCGAAATGGCGAAGAATAATTGCATGTGTTTTGTTTTGTTTGTGTTGCTGACATTTTATGCAAATACATTTGAGTCTTATCACTAAAAGAGTTCAAACTGACATCGTAAAACACTCTCATTATTCCTTTCTCTCACACTTATGCTAGAGATGGTTTCCATTTAATTTGTTTTGGCTACCCACACCCATTATTAGAAATTTCACACTGAATTAACTAGTTTGAGTGTCTCGGTAGCGTTAAGGAGGCACATCACACAGAGGACAGCAGATTAACATAAGTTATGCATGCAAATAACCAACAAATGTGCCATTAAGGCATCAATCCTGCAAAATGAAGGGGTGGTGTGTGTGTGTGTGTTACATACAGGAAGTGTAGTTCAGCTAAGCTTGGCTAATTACTGCTACAAGTGAGATTATTGAAATATTTTTAAAACAAAGGTCTGACCTAAACACTAAACTTGCTTCACTCTTTTTTTCACAATAAAGAAGCTGTTGACCAGGATCCTCCACATTTACAACAAACTACAAACTATGTTCATTAACAGTCTTTTTTTTTTCTTCTGTATGAGAGATATTTTCTCATAAATAAATATCGTTTACAAAAACATGAGACAAGCTCCAGCAGGATTTTCATAAAAACATATTAAAAACTCCAAATGAAGCAGAGCACTATGCACGAAAAGGAAAAAGGAAGCCAAAAAGGCCATCCATCATTTAATGGAAAAATGTCCGCAAACACAAAGTACATCACAAACCGCGTTTACAAAAGGGCAAATTTCTTGCAAGCGTCGCTCCTTTAATTGCATCATTAATACACATTACAAATGTGGTTTAAGGCGCCTTTTGTTTCCCTCTGAAATCCACTTCCAGTCATGCTTACCGTTCGCCACGGACGCCAAAAAGAAGCAATTATTCCTCCCAGCTTTCATTACGACTAAATGACGAAAAGGAGGGAAAAAGGAAGAGTGAAATAGAGAGAGTGCCATTTGGCTCATTGTGCTTTCTGCATGCAGCTGGAAAAAGAGACGGTATTAGCTCACATTTTGTATTTTAAACATGAGTGAGTTTAATTGGGAAGCACTCTCGTCTGGGGGATACCAACACGACGGCACATTCAGCCTGCGTGAGAGCTGATGCGCCTGCTTGTTCCACAGGGATAATTTCTTTTGGGGTTCGTCTACAATTGGCTCTCCCGCCTGTTTCCATTACCCTCAGAACGAGTGAAGAATAAACAAGGTGAGATGAATGAGAAAGTGTGGTGAAGAAGAAAAAAAAAGCCAAATGGGGTGTTACAAGGAGTTCCTGCTGTCCTGTTTCACGCTGAGGTGAGCAGTGTTTTAACAGAACAGGCGTGAAGTTGCTTTTTCTCTTCTCAGGGAGGAGAGAAGTTTCTGGAGTCAGGGATGTTGCTTTCTGTTGAGCTGGTGTTGATGCACATGCGCTTGTGGAAAACTTAGAGATTGGGATTTGAATATTGAGAGCATACATTTCATTCTTTTGTGCAACAATATAAACAACATTTCTCGCCTTTGTTTCCAGAATCGTCCCCCTCTCACATCCGTCAAATGCAGTCACAGCCATCTGGGAGAGTCTTACATAACTTCTTTGCTGCCCGCCTCCTTTCTGCAGCTTCCACTGAACGTGCAGCACTCTCGCTAACGAACATCCCTCACTTCAAAGAGTTTTCTGGAGAAACGACTCGGGGCTCAAAGTGTCCTTGCGCGTCCTTGTGCTCTTCCTCTCTGAAAACGAGCAACTGTTGCACGTGACATGTAACGTGTCGAGTTTAATAAAAAGAAAAAAAAAAAGAAGAGGAAAAGTGTTTGTTTTCGGGAAAGAAGCACAAATGACAACACAACAGCGGTTAAATCAAGAAGGAATTAAAATGTGTTTGTGTCGATTTCACACTACAGCTGTTTGCCCCTGTTGGAGAGGCAAAGCCAATTAATGCAAAACAATCAGAATAATGTTTAATTACTCAAGTTTTCATCCAACAATGTTTTGTGCAACACTTTCTGTGTGAGTAGTTGTCCTCTTCTGTTATTGAATTAGTTATTTTCAAACCCATCTTTGTAATATTTGGCAAAAATCTGAAAATATTTGTTTGTTTTTAAAACCTAATTAGCACTAATGGCAAATTCAGAAACCAGTCGCCAAGAAACAGGCAGAACACTAAACGTACTCTCAGCTGTTCTTTCTCCAACCATCTGTCGGAAAAACACAATCCAGTTGCTTTCTTGAGGCCCTTAAAAAAGTGGAGGGCAGGCTGCCAAATGAGCTTTCATCATTACAGCAAACAAACAGAACAATTTGGCCCCTGAAATGTGTAACGCCTCCGTAAAAAAGCAGAGACAGACGTGACCTTGAGGTGTCTTTAGCTCTTCATTGACTCCTGACAGGAGGCAGAATGAGGAGATAAGAGCTCATTCCTGTTTTTTTTTTTAAGCGGTGATGTATGTGTCGGGTAAAACAGGCCACGTTCACATCTGTTGAAGGACTCGCTGCCAATAAAAAATGTCATTTGTTTTCCGTGGCGCACACACATGGGTGGATAATTGTATGAGTAATTGGTTTTGCGTTTAGGGTCGACCACAATACAGCGTCTGTCCTTGAAAGCAGAGTTATCTGTCTGAAAGCTTAAGGTACTAATTACCTGCTCAGCGCAGAGGTAAGAAAGGATTGGAACGACATTGTTATACATGCAGCGACATGAGACAGTCTTCAGCTTAAACATGGACGTGTTGGACAATTGTTTAACTTAAAACTCTGAATGGTAAAGACAAAAACATGTCAAATTAGTTTTTTCTCCAACATTTCTCCCATTATTGTGAATTAGTAACATGCTAGTTTTTGTCCAGCATTTTTTTTTCTTGAGATTTTCAAAATAGTTATTTGAAAAGAGGGTAAGAAAAAAAAAGTTATAACATAATAGGTGAAAACTTCAGATGTGCCAAAAAGTTTACACCCTCCTGCAGAATTTCTGATTTTTGGCCTTTTCTCAGAAAATATGAATTATAACACAAAAACCTTTCTATCACTCATGGTTGGAGGTTGGGTGAAGACATTTATTGAAAAAAAATGCTCTTTTGAAGTCATAATGACAATAGACACCACAAAAATGAACCCAATCAAAATTTTCCACACTCTGGTTGTTTTGGCTTGATAAATGCACAAAAGTGAACACAAATGAGTTTGAATGTCTACTAGAGGTAACCATCCTCACCTGTGATCTATTTGCTTGTAATCAGTGTGTGTAAAAAAAATGGACAGGGTCATTTTTGATTTTCTTCCACCATGAGTGATAGAAAGGTTTTTGTGTTATCATTCATATTTTCTGAGAAAAGGCCAGAAATTTAGAAATTCTGCCGGAGAGGGTATAAAGTTTTAGGCACAACTTTATGTCAGACTCCAATCCCTGAAGTCTCCAGCCCTGAAGATTGGAGAGTGATACACTAAGAATGAATATAGCCACTAAAAGCACAAATGGTTGGTATTTTGTCTTCACTTTTGACCAGTGGGGAGGACCGAGGATCATCATCCATCATTAACTACTGTTAGTGCTGCATTATCAAGTCAATTCTTCTGGTTTTGAAAAATGACGCATATGCTGAAGTTGTCATGACTACAAGGTTTTTATTTTAGTATCTTTTTATCATTATTTTTCCCTCATGTTTCTAGTCTTGTGTTTTTTGTTTATTTTGTTACTGACCCTTGTGTCTCGTTTCAGATTCCCACTTCCTGCCTCCCTCACCTGTCTCCCGTCTTTGTGATTTCCTTATGTGTTTCACCTGTGTGTCTTTGTCCCCTACCCTTAGTATTTAGTCTCCCCAGTCCTTCCCTTCCCTGCCAATTTGTCTCTCCTCGTGTTAGCTTACTCACGTTTTCTTGTTCTAGTCTCTAGTTTTTCTTGAACCCTGTTTGGATTTTTCGACCCTGTTTTTGCCATAGACTATATAATGAGTGGACGTAACGACGTTCGGCTCAAACTGAAGCTTCCAGCAGATGCCCCGACCCCTGGTGTCTGGCTGCAGTATAGGTCATAAGCCCCGCCCCCTGGTGTCTGGCTGCAGTATAGGTCATAAGCCCCGCCTCCCCATGTATTCCAGATTTGAGCCGGGAGAACTTAAAAAAATTACGATACCTTGTAGAAACGTTTCTCTCATCTTTACGCTAACGTAGTATGACGATGTCATCTGGCTGCATGGTGTTCAGGTGTTTTTTTTTCTGAGAAGTTAGTTTCTCATTAGTTATTGGACTTTAAAAACCGCAATATAAGTTTCGTTTTACGATAGTTGACAGCTGCCGTTCCTGAGTAGTTTTTACTGGGGATATAAGAAACTTCGGGACAGAGAGCCAAAAGGAGACTAAACCTTCTGAAGAAGAGGAAATAAATATTTTTATATCTCTTTTTTACTTGGCTCCAGCGGAAATTCTCTACTGCGCAGACTCTGGCTGCACAATGGTGGCTAGAGAAACGGGGTTTTTTGGCTTCAAAAATGTAGAACGGTGACAGGCGGAAGCACGCTGTCCATTCTATATACAGTCATTGGTTTTTGCCTGCCGTTTTGATACCGTTGCCTGATTAAAACTGATAAAGATTGAGCCCCTGTGTCGGGTCTGCTCTTTGACTCCTTTATGTGGTTCAGTGTGACAGAAGTGTTAAAAGTTGGTGTTCAGAATCCGCTTGAAGCTGCAGAAAGACTGAAAACCACACACACACCAGGCAACCCCCCCCCAAAACAAAGACTTTTCAGGCCTTTGCACACTGAATCTGACAACAGACAGAAAGCCTGGACTTTCACTGTTTAAAACTCCTCTAATGTGTTTCACAATGACACACCGTGAACTGTTTCTTGTTTATTAATCTAAGAGACTACCCTTCCTTCCTTTCATCCCTGTGGAAATCTTCTGACTCTGGACCCCGGGGCCCCAACAAAAGCGCCTCATCACACAGTGACAAAATTACCCTAAACGATTACCCACTAGTACCAATTACAGGCACCCCAGAGTTCTCTTTCTGCCTTTTTAACGTCATAAATATTTCCCTTCATAAAACTTCAGGCAACAAGGGGATAGGCATCACTTGAAAAATTCATATCAAAGATCCGTGTCCCTGAAAATGATGAGGCGCTATTACCCTGGGAGGGGATTTACCCTCTGATCGTGAATTTGCTTCTCGCACAAGTCAATGCCAGATGTGTGTGAGATGCTGTCGACAAGAAAAAGGAGGATGGGAGATGGGATTTGACTCTTTTTTTTTTCTTCTTAAAAGCGTCATAGGAGCCATGGGAATGACACGCGTATGATCTAGTGACGAGTTTAGAAATGACAGAGGCTGGGTCACATGAGGTTTACTGCAGACGTTGCTTTGACATGTAGCTAAAGTTGCGCATGAAAAACAAAATATTCTAAATTGATGGTCCCATGATTTCAGATTTAATTGACGGTTGTGTCAGTCATCAGCGGGAAACTGGTGACGTAGGATCAGCACTATGTTGTTTTTCTTTGCAGAGCTGGTGAAAACAGAGGCACCCATAGGGAACACATCCACCATATGAGCAAGGATTAAGGGAACAGGCACCTGAGCAACGTCACAGACACTGGTGGCATCAAAAAGGGTGGGGCACTCAATCACAAAGGTGAGAAAAGACAAGACCTGCTGCATCTGGACTGCAGGCAACCTCCATATAGGCCCATCTTGACCTGCATACATGAAGATGAAATGTGAAAAAATATAATTGAACTACTCAAACTGGAGTGACGCAATGATCCAAAAGTGGCATATGGTATGCATTGTGCAAATTCCAACAACAGAACAAAAAAAGTGCCATGTTGTGCCACACTGAGCCGCAGTCGGTAGGGTGGGCGGGGCTGCGTGGTCCCATGTAATGCAAGGGGTGTGGAAAACAGGAGCTAACCTGCCTACTTTTCATAATTTCTGAACATTTAGTTTTCCACTTGGCGAGCTATTTAAGATTTAGATTTGACATTTATATTTAATTTTTTTTGTGTGCACATTTTTAACACATATATAGATCGTTTTGCTTTGCATGAATTTCTGTCTTAAATGAAAGAAAATCGAGCTAAATGTGAGAAAAGTGAACTAAATATTCACAAAATGTTGCCTACTGAATTTTTACATTTGGCACCCCATAGAACACTTCAGATGCACACAATATAACCATGTGATTATTATTAATTCTAAGACTGCAATCATGATTTAACTGCAGCACTGAGCACAGGGATTATGAACCTAGGATCACATCACTTAAAGTAATAACCTTGAGTAATTACATGAGCACCTGTCACTTACAGTTTAAATCATGTGCTGCTCCACTAACTCTCTTACTCTACTGGATTCACTACTGTGCTCCATGAACTTCTCCTTTACTCAATCATCTAATGCATCTTGGGTAAATTAGACAGCTATCCAATCTAAAAAAAAAAAGCAAAATGTCACTGATTCCAAGAGGCATCCAGGTGAATGGAGGGTTGATTGTTCAAAATCAAGCCAGAAGTTGAACCAGGGAGGTCAGAGGAAATTTACTGACTGGGTCAGTCTTTTCTGGTTGACGCAGCTAAAATCAGCCGCTGATTTATGTCAATGAAAGGTGATTTTGGTGTTTTTTTTAAAGGTTTCACATGGGTATTCTGGGTTTAACGGTTATTTTCTCATGAAAATCCAAGATTTGTTTGTGCATGGAAACATCAGATCCCAATTTAAGAAACCAGATTATGCAACCAGGAGAAATCTGTATATTGTCGCATACATACCAAACTACCTGTTTTTTCCCATCTAATAATCCATCACTTTATGTCCGTGATATAAGAGTTGACGTTAAGGTGTTGAAAAAGGAGGGTGGCAAGCAGGTAGCTGTTAAAGAGTGGGTATTTTACTTTCCCCTATTCTGAATATGGAAACAAAGTAACAACACTGGATGTTTGGATTTAGCGTGTAGATTTTCAAACCTCTATGTATTCATATGTTGTAGAAATCCTAGAATTTGTCCATCCAAACTGATCTAAATAGTCCATTCTGAAAAAACAGAACAAGATCTGAAGAGGTGGGCCTCAAACACTAAGCTCTACCCATGGCTCCTGGGTTGACCAATCAGAGGGAATGGGGTTTATGGAGTGAGGAGCCTTAAAGGGACAGCGCTTTAGACAGAGGCTGAATTAAGGATTTTCTAAAACACCAGTCAGGGAGAATTTTTTTTTTTTTTTTTAAAGATTCAAATCATGTAAAGCTACTTACAAAACACTGCAAAACTGAAATCCGCTCAAGTCTTAATTTTTTTTTCACGATATTTTTAAAAATCTTTGTTTTTTTTTTACTTGATACGAGCCACATTCACCAAACCAGTCCAGAAAAATTCTTCTTTCAAGGTATTTGGCGGCAAAAACGCTGTCTGAATGGCTTGTAACAGGTATAAAAAAAAATCTTCCAATGGGGTGAGAAAGGGGTTTCTTGTATTAAGACATTTTTCTGAAACTGTGGGAAGAACAGTTTCTTCATGCATATTCTTGCATGTTCTCTGTTGCACATTTTTCACTGCACGATTTGACTTAAAAAATATATATTTTTTATTTCTTCCTTTTTGTACAAAGTTTCTATATTCCTATTCCTAATTTTTCTAATTTCAAACTACTTCATATCTGTTCTTTTATATATTTGATATTTAATGTTTATTCTTACTTGTTTTTGTTCAAAGAGAGTACAGTTAAAACCGAAGTCAAATTCTTGAAGAAACTTGACAATAAAGGTGATTCTGAGAAACTTAAAGAGCATTTTTGTTTTTAATGTGGCTTATATTTAGTATAATAAGACAAGTTAGACTAAAAACAAGAAACAAACACTTGCTTGGATTTCAGTTTTTGCAGTGTCATCCTTTTTCTTTGCACATATACATCCATGTCTCCTAACAAAAAGTAGAAATAAAGTATGACGAATGTTGGACTGTTACATGACCTGCACCATCTGCTCTGGAGCAGCATCAACCTTGATTTACATTTGGCCTGAATAAAACTGTCTGGACAGTGTTGAGATTTGTGATCTCTGCAACAGAGACATCAGAAAGTAAAACCTCGCCTGCTGCTCTAACCCTGTTCGCTTTAACTACCTTTATGTTTCTCACCGTTCCCCTTTCACACAGCTGTTAAAGACCTCTCTGTTGTTCCATCACCTGCACTAATCGTATGAAGACGTGAGAGTGAAGGTGATGTGCGTCTACTGTTAACCCAGCACCATGAGACATTAAACCAGAGCTGTATTGATTTCTGTGTAAATAAGGAAGCTAGATGGACATTACATGCTTGATGCTGTTATTCTTTCACGTCTCTGCTCTTTCACCAGCATGTTGTCTGAATTACACACCGGGGCAAACCATGACTGTGCTGATTGGTTGGGCGTGAGAAAACAAGCGTTAAGTGTCGGCTTGTTTACCTCGCTGCATCGGTTACAGGGTTTTATTTTTGCCTTGTGCTTGTGCTTTCTCAATTGATCACAGCTGCAGTGTTCCTGTCAAGGGAAGAAGATGAAATTAAGGCTCTGGCGCACGATTCTGTGAGAAATGTACCTTTTTTTTTTTTTTTTCGTCCAATGCCACTTTGTCCCACTCTCAGGTAGCCTTCAATTTTTCTGATTCTACACTGGAAGGTCTCAGTGTTCAACAAGGTATGCCATCTATTTGAGACATCTGTCACATTTCTATGCACATTTGAAAGCCTTTCTGTACATCCTTTAAATCTAAATCAGAGTCTCACAAAGAGATAAAACACCCTGCATCCTCATCTCTCCCTTCCCATTGTGCTTCAGTCTATTGTACTGAAGTGATGTCTCCCCGATTCTCTCCCCTCTATCCTGTCATGCCAGATGAGTTTCTCTCGGGTAGCACACTCTTCTCCAGGTGCAGACTTCCTCCTAAGTGGACTATGCCGCAGTAGCATTGCAGCTCGAACTGACAGTCAGGTAGCGAGTGTGTTGCAGAGAGAGAGAGAGAGACGGTGGAGATAAAGAAAGAAGGAAGGGGTGTCGAAATGCTGCCTCAAGGTGAGACAGGTACAGAGGAGACGCTGCTGTGAGATGACTGGTGACTGTTAATGTGTGCGCGTACGAGAGCGAGATAGAGAGAGAGAGAGAGAATACCCCCCTCCACCGCTGAGTGAAACCTCAACCAGTGTGTTGTGCAGAATCTTAATGGACTCCACTGTCAGATACGGGGATTTTCCATCCAAATCCCCTGACATAGAGGAAACACATACACAAATACACACACAGAGTAATGAATTAGAGAGAGAAAGCACCTTAAAGCAGACCTGGAGTTGGAAAAACGATGAATCTACACACACAGAAAGTGCAATATCTGCCATGAAGATAGCCAGTTTATAAATCAATATCTTATTATCTACACCTGATAGTCCATTACTGTAGTTTTATGGTCAGCACAGATAGAAGGCTGTGAAATGAAACCTAACGTACACTAACATGCACGATGATGAATGAGCCTGAGTGGGGAGATTCAAGTGAAATTGATGCCTTCTGCGGCACTTTACCTTTTTTTTTCCCTTCAATATTTGCCAAAAACTGAAAGCAGAGAGAGGGAACATGCTCTTTAACACAAACATGCTGTGTCTATACTTGAAATGTTTACCACTGCAAGTAAGTGTGGGTGTCGGAAATTTGTTTGGGGAGAGAGAGAGAGAGAGAGAGAGAAAAGCTCTTGATGTACAGCCACAGAAAAGGTTGAAATTTTGTCAGACCTTCCATGCATCCTGGAAAACCTGGAAAATGATCAACCAATTTTCCAAAATGAGAGAAATGGTCAAACGTCTCAGTAATGGTTGAATTATCCTGGAATTTCTTGTGAGTGAATACCAACAGAAAACAAAAGTTATGCATATCCATGTCTGTTCACACCTTATTTTCTGGCACATTAAGAGAAAATTGAATTGGGGATTACCCAATTGAATATTACAACTCCAGTTTGTCACGCTAATGAAGTGCTATGCTGTAATCTCTTGGCGTGTCAAAATTATTCCATGATACATTTATCATAATTAATTTTCATGTATGAGTTATAGCCATAGACTGCTCATTAAATGCTTGAGTAATAAACAGAAACAACGTGGGTAAATGCAAGTCATAACTGTAGAAAATAACACAAAGAATGATGAGGATAAGGGAATGTGTCACGGCATACTCGCTTGTCTCTATGGCAACTGAAAATTTCCTGGTAAATAATTTTAAAGAAGAGTGCCAATCCTTGTTGCCTTTTTGCTAATTTTTGTTTTTGCATAGACATCGCAATACAAAACTAGTATTGGCAGCCAAAAAAAAAAAAAAAAATGAATCACAAATTTTGGCAAAAAGGTTTCTACGCTCTCATGAGGTGTTTTTTCAGAAGTTTGGATTTTGAAGTTTATCACAAAAATGCAACAGAAACACCTTTATTTCTCAAAAGCATGTCACCGAACTTGAATAAAGGGTAACCCAGCAAAATTCAAGATGAAACACTAAAACATTAGATTTATAAATTCAAATGTAAAATTTCCTCATTCAGATATAAATTAGAAGTCAGTACATTTCATTTAGCTACATTTCATTCCACCAGATGCACTTGTTTATGAATTATGACCATTTTTTTTGTTTGTTTGTGTTTGAGTTAATTAGCGGGTTGAATGCTTTATGAAGGGGGAACCTGGTGTGTGTAGGCAGGTGTTTCATCCAGAAGGGGAAACAGTTTTTGACCGCTGAGCGCTGAGCAAGCAGCAAACGGGTTATTAATTGTGTTTGTGAACGATTGGATTTATTGGATTTAATGGAGAAAATAAATGTAGTAATCGTGCAACCAACAAGACAAGCTGGTGAGGACTTTTATTCATCAAACACCTTCAAAATCAGCACGTCAATTCATATCCAGGTGCAGCGCCTCAGCAGCTCAAAGCATTGGCTTGGCCTCTCTAATGACATAAGTACTTCCTTTGCTGCCTAAAATGAATTCTCATTATAAGAAGTTTGTGAAGCGTCATATGCAAGTTAAACCTGAATAAGAGTCTCACGGTTCAACTGGTGATCTTCACAAGTTTTATCTGGATGGAAGAGAAGTATGACCCCTCTCAAACCGATGTCAAGACTCTGTGGAACTTCACTGACTTCAACAGAAAGAAGTTTGCAAACACCAGGAAACACATCGGGTTTTTCCCAAGAGGCTGCAGGCAGATGACATGTTTCATCTTGAATTTTGATGGGTCACCCTTTAACTGACGTATCTTACTCAAGTCGTGCGCCCTTGAGAACACTGAGCAGACGAAAACTTCAGCAGCTAGTGTTTATTAGGGATGAAGACTCCATTTCCCATGAGCACTCGGCCGAAGTGTGCGTTTGTTTTGGGAGAAAATAGACGGAGAGCAGATTCATTTTTAACACTTCTTTACTTCTCCGAGACAACTTTTCCCAGGATGCAAAGCGACAAGATATTGTATTGATTTTTAGTTTCCTACTGTGTTTTTTGACAACCTTGCAGAGCACATAGACCTGCCTGTTTAATTTTCCGAAATCCTGCAGATCCATCTTGCTAAGAACCAATGACAAACGTCTTCACCTGGGACAAAAGTGGCCGGCCAATCAGAAAAGAGAGGCGGGAGCTGTGGATGTGACGACAGGTGGAAGGGTATGAAAGTTTGAGAACAATGGCAGCAACCAAAACCAGTCGGTAGAAGAGCAAAATTGGACTAGTGAAATATCTCCATACCGGATATATGGAACTGTCTACCGTGTCAGGTTACTAGTGTCTGCCATTACTACAAAATAAATCCAAGAAATCAGTTTCCTGGAGAAAAAGAAGGTCAGAACCTAGAAATGACCACTTTTGGTGCAAGTAATCTCATTATGAACAGGAAAATACATAAATATGACACAATTTCAAAATCATTATAGAGTCCTTACAGAGCCTTCAAACTGTAAAGAGAAAAGGAGAGTGGCAGCACTGAGAGATTACAGCTGACCCCTTTGTGAGGCCATGGTTTTAAGAGATTAGATGGAGTCTAAACACCAGTTGTGTTGAACCTGTGGAGATCTCGATTGGTGTGGAGCTTGATTTCTGATGGGCTCAGTGAAAGAAGCCGTGCGCTGAAAAACTGGAGGTGACTGGAGATAAAGGAGGGCTGCATCGATCTGACGCCTGGAAAAAGCAGCTGTCAGCAGGAGACAAAAGAACAGTTCTGAAATGTATGACAGAGGAAGAGAGGATTTTCTTCCAGAGGGCGCAACAGAAACTGGCGGAGAAATATCCTAAATATGATATGATAAAGCTGCAGTACAGAAACAATTTTCTTAGACTCAAGAGATCCACACATTTCTTCACATTTGTTCATGTGTTGGTGATAATTGTGTATAACATGTTTTCACAAACAACACAACTTCTCCTGCACCCTTTGACTTCTCTTCACAGCCAGTTGCAGCTCCCCTACGTTATCACAAACGTTTTCAGCGCCTGCGTTGACCTTTTTATACATTTGCAATTTCAAACTGCAAATGAAAGCCTATATCACAAATTGCACAGGGCAGTCCAGAAAATGAGAGACGGCTCTGAATAAACAAGTACAAAAAAAAAACAAAAAAAAAAAAACAAACACAGTGAGTGAAGTGGTCCGCCTGATCTGAAGTGGAATGAACTGTGAGAGGCTACATGCATTATTCAGAGAGCCGTCCTGACATCTGCCTGTCTCTGACGCTGTAATGAGTTCAGAAAGCTCATGTATTGTCAGATCAGGAACATATATATATACATAAAAAAAAAAAAAAAAAAAAAGTCGCCACATGGATTAAACCAAACAATCAGGTACAAGCCTCGTGCTATTGTACCCCCCAAACCTGGGGGGACAGAGCCTTCTCTGTGGCTGCCCCCACCCTCTGGAACACCTTACCACAACACATCCGAGCCTGTCCAAACCCATCCACATTCAAAACCCTCCTCAAAACGCATCTTTTTAAAAGTGATTTTAATGTCTAGCTGCTTTTAAATGTATCCCATGGTTTTGTTTTGTCTTGTTTTCATTGTTATAGGTTATTATTTTTATCATTACTGTGTTGTTTTATTTGATGTTTTTAATGTCTGTGAAGCGTCTTTGAGTATCTAGAAAAACGCTCTATAAATAAAATGTATTATTATTATTATTATTGTCGCTCCTATTGCTATAGGGCTCAGTTCATCACTACACTAGTTCACAAGCCTGATATTGACAGAAAACATAACAAAACATAAATGACAATTTGAAAAACATTAATGACATGGCAGCAAATGAGTTACTTTTATTTACATTGAGTTGATTTTGTGGTCTACTGCATAACTTTGTACTAAGTAGACTCTTTTCTGAGTTGTGGTATTCCTTCAGAAAGAGTCAAAAAACACCCCATCACTCAGCCTCGTAAAATACCTTGTGTCAAAGTTGCATGTACTAGAGGTGGGCGGATCGCTCCAAAATATCAATATATCGATCAATACTTATGTGATAAGATTAATACTTCAGTTTTATTTTCACTTCCCCCTCTGCACGTGTGCTTCTCTCACTCACTTTGCTTTTGAGCACTCTGCTAAATTGTATATTTTGCTGACCAAATTTATTAAACCAACACTCATTGCAAGTTGTAATGCTTCTGTAATGGTTAATCTGTCAGTATGTGCAATCTTTTTGATCAAAACGATATCATGAATGCTAGTATAAATTAATCGCTGTTATTGATAAATACTCAAATTTACTGTATCACAACAAAGCAGGGGAAAAAATGAAAGCACTTGATTGTTTTCAGATTGAAAGAAAAATTGTTTTTCACTTTTGTGTATGAACAGGAACAGTAGTTTTAGTGGTTGCATGTTATTTTGATTCATTTTGACAAACTGCTTTTCCATGTAAATGATAATGGGCGGCTGTGGCTCAGTGGCAGAGTCACTGGACTTGCAATCGGAGGGTTGCAGGTTTGATGCCATCTGCCTCAGTCACATGCCTCATGTCACAAGACACTGAACCCTCACAAAAAAATAAAAATGAAAAAAAGTTGCTCACCACTGTAGGTCGCTTTGGACAAAGGCATCTGCTAAATGAAATTGTAGAATGTAAACAGTATTGATATCAGTGATACTGACCCTGTATTTCCTTGGTATTGGATTAAATACCAAATTTTGCAGTATCACACACCACTGTCATGTAACCCATAAACACTGTTAAACCATTTTTAAAATTAAAATCCCAGAAAAAAATCACAAAACTGATATTTTGCAGTGCCTTACCAATGGACACTCAGGCAGAGAATGTCCAATTGTATGGGAGAGGTTATATGCATTGTGATTGGCTCTCCGCATTTGAAGGCGGGACTTAGCCACAGGTTCAAAGTTTCTCACCCCAGTATGAACAAGGAAGGGAAGTGTGGGAAGTTCTCAGTAATGTGACTTAGATTATCACTAATTTTTTAATTTTTGTTTCTTTGGATCTCATTTCTTCAAACATTAAACACTTAAAACTCATTTATTAGTCTGATTTATCTGAACTGGTTAAATTCAGGATTCACTCTCTTACTATTTAAAATCTTTGTGATGTGTCGAAGCTCTTTCCTAGTTTGGATAAGCTTGCAGTAACTGTAATTATTTACTGTTAGCACCAATTAGCTGAGGTTAATAGAGGTTATGTATATTCAATTTTACAGAAGTCTCTTAAATTAAGCCCAAAACCTCTAAACACTGTTTGTTTCATCTTAGTGTGGTCAATTTAGTCTAGATACAGAGCAGACTTTCTCTCCAAAGTAAACTATAAAAGTTTTTAAAGTTGCAGTTTTGCACGGACCACTGAGCAATCAATAAATGCATTCAAAGATTTTTATTTTTTTCAGTTTTTGTTTGTTGATACTCGCAAACTGCTCTCCCATGCCCTCATTAAAACTACAGCCAGAGAGGGATTTAGCTTCCTGTAAGTCAGACGGAGCAGTGACAGTACGACAGAAAGCCCAAACACTTCTCCTGCATGTGGATGAGTTTCCTAATCTTTGCTGTTGGAATTCAGGAACCCCTGACACGGTTGCACCGCAAAGCCATTCGTAAGTGCACATTTGCATAATGACACATTATGTTGTTTACATGGGAAAAAAAAAAAAGGGAGAGACAATTAGCAGCATTCTGCAGAGGGAAAGGTGGCACCTGTTGAGTTGATCTAAGCAGCACAAAGACCACTTTCTTAGGTTTGAGTCAGAAAGGAAGTGATTCATCTTGTTATTCATTTATTCAGGCATGATTTGGCTGCGTGAAAAATTCTCATTTAGAAAGTAAGAAGAAATAAATATACCAAAAAACACTTTCCTCTGCCTTATTGGAGTGCCACTTTGCTGTGAAGCTCCGAAGGTGTGTATAATCATTTTCTTTCTGAAAGCAAACAACGAGTTTAGCTACGACAAAGTTAATCTACTTATAATTCACTCTTACTCCCTGAGTTCTTAAAGTGAAACAAGCTTTCTTTGTGTTCATTTGTTGCTTTTTTAGTAGGAGATTGAGTGTCATAGAAACAATCTGAAAGTGGGTTTAGTTTCTACCACAACAAGTTTTCTATGATTAATATGTATCCTCTCTATTTGGGTTTCATCATCGAGTCTAAATCTTTTTATTATCCAGCTGTTCGAGGCTGTTTTTTCCTCTCATATGTATTAATCTCCACAAACAGATCCTGCTGTTGAATACAGAATTTTGGAGGCCAGGGACGTTATCTTTTGTGCCGGAGGCTTTTTCGTTCTCTTTAGTTTTGTCAACCTGAGTTTTTCAGGAAACAGCGAGCGTTAAGAGCGGAATCAGCCATGGTCACAGCCTGGAGGAAATATAAATGCAGTCTAAGTGACAGCCTTGGTTTATTTCATTCCTGTGCAGGCTTCTGTTCCAGAGAGGAAGAAGTAGGCATGTAGTTTGAGTGGTTTATAAATCTTTGCATTGATGAATTGACTGTTTCAAGGCTCATTGAAATTAGGAATTTATCATTTGCGAGCAATACTTTATATCCGGCAGTAAAGCTGTTTTTGAAGCTTCCTGCCCTTTGATATGCTGATGCCTGAGCATCAGCAAAGACTCCTCAGCTAAAGAACAGAGCGAGCATCAGCGACCATAGATACGACACTGATAAAATCAATACAGCTGCAGTACCACTGGAAATCATGGGGGCAGTAATGAGCCAATCATAGTCGACTGTTAATGGCAATTAAATGAGTTTCTGTTTGCCTCAAAAGCCCATTGCACAAGTTTCTCACTTTGAAGCACAACCAGAGGAAGAATCCTGTTGTTGAGGAGTTTTAATGTCAACAGATGTTTAATTGGAATGTTTTACTCTTATATAATTGAGTCTGTTTGAACCTTTTCTTTTATCTGTTCGTTTTGGTCTTTTTAAAGCATGCAGTCAAACTACTGGTATCAAACCATAGACTGTATAAAACAAGGACGTAGTCTCCGTGTCGTCACCCGTCTGTTACTGTAGCCCCGTTTTGCAGCAAAACGGCCATATTGAGCGCATATGAGTTGAGCGCTCCAGTTATCATTTCCACTCTAATTTTTAGGCTGTTTTATCCTTTTATTACCGTATTTATTCACTGCTATATTTCATTGTTGTTTTTATCCTCTCTATTGTTCCTGTTTGCTTTTTTACTCCTTCTCACCTCTGGTCCTCATGGTCTCATCATAGGGTCTTGCACTGCCTGAGTTCTCTTCTCTTTTAATTCTGATTGGTCTGTATGATTATTAATTTTTATTGTTGCTCGCTATTTGATTCACTGTTTGTTTGTTTGTTTACTTGTTGATTTTGTCCCTGCTGTAAAGCACTTTGTGAACTGTTGTTTTTAAAGGTGCTCTATAAATAAAGTTATTATTATTATTATTATTATTATTATTATTATATTGGGGTAAGGACGAGCCATTGGGCGCCCGTCAGTCACGTGATCTGAGCTGTGGCTCTGATTGGGCAAGCTCTCGATCTTCATATCTTTCAAACGGCCGAGTTAGAAAAAAATTCACCCCCCTCACAGTGTGTGATGTTAGCGAAATTAGCGATACAGACGGGAGACAGTTTTTGAACCAGGCTTTAAATATGCTAATCTCGGCTCTAAAAACAGCTTACTTGGGCTTCGTGACTTCAGGTATTTCTGGAGCCAGCCTCAAGCGGTCACTCAAGGAACAGCAGCTTTTTAGCACTTCTGTGTTTTCTCATTTCTTCAGACCGGAAGGTTGCCGCTAGCATCAATCTCAATGGCATTTCATTTTTATACAGAGCCACAAGGAAAACACAGTCTATTTCAGCTGATTGCACCCATCCTCTCCCATCCAAACAGCTGCTGCCATCCAGGTGCAGGTATCAATGGAGATCAGATCTTCTGTTTAACACTATTTTTCTTTGTTCAAGACGACTTTTTACCACAAACAATGCGACAAGGTGATGTATTCATCAACATTTATGCAGCACTGTTGTTCAAAACGTGACAGCAAAATTTGTAAGTTTGTATTGTAGTTTAGTAGTGGCTGAATTTAGTGTTCCTCACAGCCTGGTGCTCTAAGACATGTCTGTTACATGTAACATTAGTGAATCCTGGTTATGTCCTACCAGTGCTCATCTACCAAGCAGAGGAAATGTAATCTGGCTTTCCATTCTATTGATGCACTCTCAGGTTTGAACAGATCACTCCAGCAAAACTGCTCCATGTGGGTTGGAATGAACATTATCACAAATAGCTCAACCAATGTCATTAGTATTTTCTCTCATATACGCGCCTCTTTCTTCTCTTAATCATTCCTATCTCACTTATTCCACCATTTGGGATGTTCAGAGATTTTGTGTCTTCTCCTTTTTCTTGATTGCAAGACTGATGAATCCTTGCGCATACCCCTGTAAAAAGGACAGCAATGACACCACAGGGTCCATAAAAAGTTCAGAGATTCTCCACACACAGCTCTCAAAAAGCTCTGTGATTTTCCTCTAGACCGTTGCATGCTCCTGCGTTTGCTCGCCCTTCGTGGGAGACTTTCAGAAAAAGACTTGCTGAGAAAAAAAAACACATTTTGTGTGCACAGGCCTGCTGCATGCACTTGCAGGTGTGTGATTCCAGTTGCATGGTCTCTTCACTGACAGTCTGTGTTTTCTTTTGCTTTCAGAGGTACCTCTCATTATGCTTTGTTTCCACCAGTTAACACCTCAACGCAGCGAGCAGTGATTAGGCGGTAATTGCCAGAGAACACAAAACGAGTAAAATTGCTCCTGAGCTCACTCTCATCCTTGGCGGTGGTTGTCTTTGTTTTTGTTCCTTGTTCTCCCTCTTTCTCATTAAGGTTGTTCCAACTTGGGAGGCATCGCACAGGACTGCTGTTAGCATAATTACATACATTTGGCAGGCAAAACAATGATACTGATTGGCTGTCGATGACTGATGGCTACAGACTGAGCAGTCATGCCCTATGTGTCTTAGCTGACAACTTGGCGGGCAGCACACAGATGGTCCATGCTTCCCTGGTTGTGATGCTCCGCTGAAAAGAAAAGTTTTGTAACTAATAAATAGCTTCAAACTCTCCTGCACATGCTCAGTGTGAACACTTTGCAAATATACAGGAGAGCGGCACATGTGCATCAACGACTGCAGGGAGTTTGAGCGTTTGCACTCCAAATTTGTTCATCCTTGTCGTCCGGGCTGTAAATCAACACCAGCTCCAGCATGACATCCCTGCTCACACGCACCAACATGTGTATCCACCCAGGACCACTCACGCCACCTGGGCATTACCCATAATGCAGCGCTGCGGCTGGCTCGGACAACTGAGAAGGTGAACATCTGCCAGAAAGAAAGTTTCACAGCTTCTGTTTTTCCCCTCATTTCATCTCCCTCCAACCGCCTCGACTGTGTGCGGACACACACATGTACACACAAATATATCCCTAATGAGATTTACTTGTCAAGGAATGCTAGCTGATTCATGACATGCCACAGCAGCAGGATAGAATAAACATGAGGCAGCTGACTCTCAGTAGAGAACATGTGCCATTTGGTGCATAGGTGGTCGTGTACATTAATTTCAGCCCAGGTGGCTCATGGGAAACAAACTACATATAATCGAGTTTCACATCACAAATTGAGAAGCTTGTCGATTCAAATTGCTTTAAAGGACTATTTTCTTCCTCCCACTGTGACCACTCTTAAACAATAATTGCCAGCTCCATACATGCACAAACAGCTTAGCAGTGTGTAGATGAGGGATGTCCAAACTAAGGCCCGGGGACCATTTGTGGCCGAGGTGCATTTTCATGTGGCCCCGAGCTTACATCTTACAATGAATTAATTATGCCACTTCAATTAATCATGCGCTTAATAATATGTACATTTATTGTTCCTGTCAGGTGCTTGAAGAAAAGTTTATCTGGTCACGTCTCATAAAAATTTAGACTCTACAAAGGCTACTTTTATGAAGCTAAAGCTCTGCACAATCTGCAGAAACTCGGAAATCTCAAAAGAAGTGTATTTAGCATGATGCCAAAATGTGTTTCATGACTGTTGAGAATTAAACATTAACACAAGACTGAATTGAAGTCATGAAACTGTGAAGAAAAGACAACAGTTGATGCATAGAAATGATTCAGAATGCAGGATGAGAAACATTCAGGGCTAAAATGTTTTTGTAATAGTCCTTTAAAAATCAAGATAAAGTCCAGTTCCTGATCCTGCCACAGAAAAATGATGATGTTTTTTCCAGGTGAGCTTTTACTTTATAGTTCTGTAATAAGAGCAGAGCATATTTGACTGTACGTAGACACTGATTTTTCAAGAAATAACCAAGAAATAGTTCTCAAATAGAAAGAATGGAAGAGAATAGAGATTCATGTGTTACTTTCACTGTTAATAAACACGTCAGTAAGAGCTTCTGGCCCTTTTTGAAAAAAGGTTGGCCCCCCCGGTGTAGATTAAGACGTGTCCAAGTGGTCGTTTGCGCTGTAAGCAGCGACTGTCAGCAACTGTCCAGGACGTGATTGTTGATTTTGGAAAGTCCCCAAAGTAACAGCTGTCCAATCATAATGAGTTTGGAAGTGATGCTTCTCTCTCTCTCTCTCTCTCTCTCTCTTTCTCTCTTTCATTCGCCGGACTCGAGGTGGATGTGATCCAGCTGGCAAATAAATCCACTGAGGGAAAGAGTTGTTAATGTAATGCAGGGTTGTGTCCAAGCTTGTTGATGTCTGATGGTGAAAATATCCCAATGTGATCAGAAGCTACAGAGAAAGAACGACAGGATTCGTGTTTGAAAAATAGCATCCTTTGGTTCCTTTGGTTCTCGTTTGGAGATTATTTCTGACGGTGAGGATCATTTGTCCTCCTCAGGGCTGCAGCTCAACAACTAATGCTGTTTTGGTGGGTCAGTAACGCCTCATCTATATCCATCAGATTTCTAACCTGATAATCCTCTCACACAGAGAGAAGGTCAAAGCTGCAATTACTTCTTCTTTTTATAGACTTCTGCATAAGCAGGTTAGAGATTTGTGCCAGATCTTCAGACATCCAAGGTAGAGGCAGAAAGTTAGAGTCTGGAGAAGTTCAAGCAGTCAGAAGTTTAAAAGAAGAGCTTAATTTTCAGGCTCAAGGCTGTTGAGATCCTGTTCAGACGGCTCAATTCAACAAATGATGTGTAAATCATGTCAAAATGTGCAATTTTGAATGATTCTTTAACCCGTACTCGCTGTTCATGTTTTAGGGTGACCAAATGTCCTCTCTTACCTGGACATGTTTCCCTTTTTGGTCATAAAGTTAAGTCTGGGATGATTCTATAAATTCCCTGAAGTGACCGGGTTTATCTCAGCACTGCTTTGGTCTACTGGTGTTATTCTGATGCAACAACTTGCTAAGCATGGTTGGTGGGAGTCATCGTAAACTGTCTGCAAAGCTGGCTCCTCTGTGTCAACTCAAAATGTACATTTATATTTTGCACAAGAGGAATATTTTCTTTTTAATGTTCTTTTTCTCAAGCATGTGGAAAAGGCTTAATTAGGTGAGTCCATTGCCACCAGTTGAACAAACATTAAAGTGAAAACTTGGCTTTGTTGAGATTTTTTGGCCAATATTAGATCAAAATTTGAGAAAAAAGTTTGGATAAGGAGTCAAAAATGTTGTGTCATCTGAAAATGTACATGTGTGAAAATCTAATTATGAATACACTATTCATATATTGCACAACTGGAATGTATTTATTTTTCATTTTTTTCAAGCATGTGGTAAAGGCTTTATTAGGGACCCCATTGCCACCAGTTGAACAGACATTAAAGTGAAAACTTGGCTTTGTTGAGATTTTTGCTTTTATGGCCAATGTCTGATCATTTAAAAAAAAAAAAAAAAAGTAAAAAATGTTGAGATAAAAAGTCAAAATTTTGGATAAAACATAAAAAATTTTAAATACGAAGTAAAAATGTTTCGACAAACAGTGAGATATGCAGGATTAAAGTCAAAATTTGAGATAAAAAGTTTTTAAAAAAAATAGAAACAATGTCAAAACGTTAAGCTAAAATGTCATATTTGAAGGATTACAGTCAAAATTTTGAAATAAAAAGTCAATATTTTAGGGATGAAAAGTAAAATAAATAAGGAACAAAGTCAAAATGTTGAGATCAAATGTCATATTTGCAGGGTTAAAGTCAAAATTTTGGATAAAAAGTCAAACAAATTTAGAAACAATGTCAAAATATTAAGATAAAATGTCATATTTGCACCAGTTGAAGTCAAAATTATGAGATTAAAAAGTCAAAAATTTTAGATATGAAGTCAACATTTTTAGACAAAATGCTATATTTGCAGGATTAAAGTCTAAATTTTGGGATGAAAAGTCAAAATCTTGAATAAAAAGTCAAAACTGTAAGAAATAAAGTCAAAATGTTTCGATAAAATATCATATTTGCGCAGTCAAAGTCAAATTTTTGACATATAGAGTCAAAATTTAGACATAAAAAGTCAAAAATTTTAGATACAAAGTTATAGATAAAGTTTAGACAAAATGTCATATTTGCGGGGTTTAAGTCAAAACTTTGAGATAAACAGCCAAATTTTTCTCAAAAAAAAGTCAAAATTATTAGATAAGCCAAAATTTTAAGATGTAGAACCAAAATTGTTAGAATTAAGCCAAAATCTTGTGTTAAAAAAAGTTAAAATTATGACAAAATACTGTCAAAATTATGAGAAAAGACGTCAAACTTTCAGCTTTTTTTTTTATCAGATTTATTGTACTCAATACCTTTTTTTTGTTTTTAATGTTAAATGGACAAAAAGAAAAAGAAAATCCTGATAAAGCCATTTTTCTGGCTTCTAGATATTATTTGTGTTTACCTAATAGAAAGTGTTCACTTTAAACAGACAATGAGTGTTTTGAGGAAATATATGGATTTTGAAGCTACTTTGTTGTCTTTGAGCATTTTTGGATATTTGATATGGGTGGGGGGGTCTTTTTTTTTTTTTTTTAAATATATATTATGGTCACCCTACTCCTGCGTTTGGAAAGAGCAGTGCAGAGCCACACAGTGATGGAGAAATATATGCGGTGGCAGCTGTGTCAGCCACTACTACTCTGAGGGTCAACGCAGGGTCATGAGAAATAAATTATCTCTGTATCTGTCTTGAAACCTTTCTAACCTCTTTCAATTTTTCAAAGGCATCTTTGAAAATGATCCTGGTTTAGGTCAGGAGGGTAAATCTCAACCACTTGTCTTCTCTGTTTCCATCTGTCTGTCGCCTCTGGAGCCGAAGCTTTGAAGGATGAGGACGTAGCTGCTGCATTGTTGTTGAAGATGTCAGTATTTTATTATCTGATGATGATTCAAGGTAAAGTTATGATTTAATCCAGATGATGCTCCATATTTGATTCTCTAGATACCGAAAAACAATCAGTATTTGCCTTTTTCATTACCAATTAAAAAAAAGCTTTGTGGGAAACGTTGTGGTTCCTGTCAGACTTTAGTCTGAAGAAATTCTTGTGGCACTTTTATAAGCTTCCTCTGTCTCCATGATGTATGTTATGGCTTTCTGTTTCATATCCTCATCCTCCAACTTTTGGACAATTTCCTCTTTATATCCATCTTTTCTGTGATATGAAAAAGGGTTTTTGTCTCTTTCAGCATGTCAACATGTCATCATCATCATCACTGTCAGCTGAAGACTAAAGATATCACATGAAAGACGTTCCCCTCTGCCTTTCTCTCACTTCCTTACAAGGGCTTCATTTAGCCCACGATAGCAGTGGCTGGTGTTATATTGATCTGCAGCTTCAAACATGGTGAAGGCCTCGTCTCCGGCTGTGAGTGACAGTTCTTCCTCATGTGGGCTTTGGCGCTGGAACTGAAACATCGACTGTAGGCTGGAAACCAGAATCAATCAGGATCACTTAGGCATGACCGGATCAGAGCGTCTGCTCATAAACACAGCTGTCAGGTGATTTGTCAGAGCAACAATTGATTGGACTGCACAACCAAGACGCTGTTGTGACTTTGTGTTTAAACCCGGAGCCCTGACTTTAGACACACGACTTCATATTCTCTCACATGGAAAAAGTTTCAGCAATGTGCAGTTTCTATGCAGCTGTGTCTCCTTTGAGCACAATCTGTCACGCAACCACACCACTAATTCATACCAAAGTATAGGAACAATTTCAATAAAATAACCATAAATAATATATAGAAAGCCCATTTCTATCAATTCAACAGTTTAAAACACTGGCTTTGTCAGGATTTTCTGCCCAATAAATTTTGAGATAAGTCAAATAAATTACATAAAAGGTTGAATTTTCAGCTTTTTCCTCAAAACTTTGGCTTATTTATCTGTACATTTTGACTATATTCTTGTAATTTTGACTTTTTATTTCAAAACTATGATCTTGGTCTTAAAATTTCAAATTTTGATAACATTTTTCAACTTTAATCTTGTCATCTTGACTTTTCTTCTGCAACTTTGGACTTTTTCCTCATTAATTTGACTTATTTATTTTTATATTTTGTCAAAAATTTCAACTTTTCTTTATGTTTGACTTACTTGTCGCTTAATTTTACCATATATATACCTGTAATTTTGACTTTCTATCCCAAAATTATGATCTATACCTTTAAATTTCACATTTTGTTAAAAGTGTTCAAAATTAATCTTGTAGTTTTGACCTTTTATTCTGAAAACTTGGACTTTTTACTCAAAAGTTTGACTTACTTATTGCTACATTTTGCCTATGTACTAGAAATTTTGACTTTTCATCCCAAAAATCGTAACCTTTTATCTTAAATCTGACATTTTTTGACGAAAAATTTAAACTTTTTGTCTTTTAATTGTAACTTTTGTTGAAAATTTTGACAATTCATCTGAAAATTTTGACTTTTTTCTCAAAATTTTCAGCTCTTTACCTGACTTTTTACCAACACAATTTGACTGTTTGTCTAAAAATTTTGACTTTTTTTTCTCAAAATTCCCCCCCCAAAAAGAAAATCTCAATAAAGCCAAGTTTAATTATTATTTTCAACCAGTGGAAAAGAGCTTCCACAATAAAGCTACACTACACTTTATTTATTTTTCTCTTTTTTTATTCTGTAACCAAAAAGGAGATTATGTCAGGGTAAAAGAGGATGTTTGGTCACCTTAGGTATAATCAGACCAGAGAGCCAAAACTGGTCCAAAGTTAAAGGTAACACAAAGCAAATTGAAATGTTCTGAGAGACAAAAAAAAAAAAAAATGAATCAATTTCCACACAGGAAGTCAGGATATCAGACATCAGTGCAACACATTGAAGTAGTCAAGGAAACAGGAGGTCAGAAGCCTGTAACCAAAGAAAAGAGTGAGCATCAGAATAGAAACAGGAAATGCAAGATGTGAATAAAGCAGTCGCTCTAGAAAAGGAAGTTGTTATGATTATATTTTGTCATAATTCAAATCAAGCAGAGACTGGAGGTTAAGAAACCCTCAGATCAAAGTTGTTAGCCCAGCGTGGCATCTATCCACTTGAGAGAGCAAGCTGTTTGAAATAGCCCCTCTCAATGCAAAGGCAAAGAAGCTTGTTATTAAAGGAGAGGGTTCTGCAGTGAACTGTGCAAATGGGTATAAAAGCAGTCACAACAACAGGGATGCTTAAAAGGTTTTCGTAATTTAGGTTTTCACACACCAAATAAGGATGATGGAGGTTGTTCAGAAATGAGAAATGTTTGGAAGAGGATTTCAAACCCCGTGTGAAGTGAGGATGGGTGTTCAGGAGGGGTTTCTGGGTGCTGCTCAGCCAAATAACAAGCACTTTGGCTGAACAGCAGTGTTGATTCTCTTTGGCTTCACCACAGCAGGCTCATCTTTTGGCAGGCGCGCTGTCGTTTGATTAGAAAAATACGAACACAAAACATGTTTGAAATCACCCAACCTTCGTGTAAAATCTCCAGTTTGGATTCAGACTTTATGCAGATCCTGTTACTGTGTGATGTCCACTCTGGTATCTTTGATAAAAGCAGCTGTAATGGTCATCAAAGGAGTTTAACCCCTTATATCCAACCTTCGAAGCTTATAAAAAGACACATAAGACTGTAATTCATCAGTGGCACAACATTAGGAAGGTTTTAATCCAATTTGGAAAATGTCCTGTTTTTATATGTGGCTAAAACACACATTAGTATGAATACAGCTGAAAACTTTTTTCCTTTTCATTTTTTGTGACCATATTTGAGAATCATAAACTTCAAGATGCTTCATGTCAGACATAAGACATCCACCACATCACTTCTGCACCTTTTCATCTACATCTGGGTGAAATTTGAGCTTTCTAGGGAAAATTTTGTTGGAGTTTAAGAGTTTTAATACTCCTCAGCCCTCATCCGGAGACTCCGTGCAAACAAAACCAGCTGTATCAGTGCTCAGTGTCCTCTTTTTAGTCAACTTTGCTCTCATCATGAAAAGGTTGACCAAAAGTCCTGAAATTGCAATTTCCAGTCACAAACTACACCTCTTATGTCGCACATGAATGAAGACACACAGCAATAAATAGGTCTCACCAATGATGTGAATGGCTACAGCTGGTTTCCTGTGAAAAATAAGGGAATTGTCTTCTAAAAAGTGATTGACAGGCCTGATAGCCAATAAATGACCCTCTAACAGAGCCATTACGCAAGACCATCATGCACTATTTGCCTTTCAAGTTGGCTTTCACAAGCTGGCCTGGGATGAAAACTCAACAGAAAATGATGGGGTCACTTTTGTCTTGTAGCTGTAGCCAAAAGGAAAAACAAACGCGTCCAGCTTTGCTAGATTCACATTGAGGAGGACATACTATACGACACTATGATGATGAGAATGGACTCGACAGACAGACAAACAACGGACTTTACAGGAAAAATTTCACTACTTGGAATAATTTGATGAAACAACACTTTTGATATGTTTGAACTCTGGATTCCTCTGGTGGAAAGGAGAGTGAATATTCAGGGTACGGGCTACAGCCGTGATGTAATGACCCCTCAACAGGTTGGACGTCCCAATTGTTGTGATCACTATCTGAGCAATAGTGCAATATGAATAGCAAACAGATCGCCAACAACCCTGTGAGACTTTAACAGCTATGGTAGGCTCCAACCTGAAAAGAGAAAGCAGTAAAGATAATAGATGGATGGATGTAACAGGTCGTCTTTTCTTTTTTTTGTTACCCCCCCTAAATGATTTCCCACCTCTAAGACATGTCTCCTTGTTGAATCACTATGAAGGTCAAGGTTTCAATAAAGATAATGTGAACAGTGCAGCACCTCGAGTAAATCCCTTCTTCCTTTATCTGTGATTGGAAGTTTTTTAAGTCCATATAAAACTTCGGAGGCGCCTGTCTTTAACAGTCAGGCTTATCAGCCACCTGACCCCCCCCCTCCCAGCACTGGAATCCTTAATCTGTACTCAGGGATGGAGAGGACAGCCCTTTTCAGGCGGAGGTGTGAGGACGGGAGGAGGGTTTTTTTTTTTTTACCTCTTTCTTTTTTTTTTTTTTGAACACACTAATGAAGGCTCGTCTCCCTCCTGCAGGCTCTTGGTTTGATATCCCCTGACAGGCAGAAATACATTAGCCACTGACTGTCCATTTCAGATTTTACAGCAGCAGGGAGGGGAAGTGGAAGAAGGGGGGGGCAAGACTGTCTTCCTAACGCCTGCTTTTCCCCTTTTTTTTTTTTTTTTCCCTAAATCCCTCGACTGACACCTAAAGTCGCTGCTGTCAGACTTTCAAAGAAGAAACAAACATGCAAACAAATAAACAAACAGAGCGTGAGAGCAGAATATCACAGCACAAGTGGTCATTTCCTGGTGCGATTCATCCGATCAGTATTGGATATCGGGTGATTTATGATCCATATTCCTGCCCGCTGTTCAGCAGCCGGCGCCACGTATTGGTATGCGGATGGGGTAAAGTTTTTGGTTGGCTGGTTACAATCAAAGCTGTGTTATTATAGCGCGGAGGCTCCAACGAGGAGAGAGAGAGAGAGAGAGAGAGAGGCCAGAGCTTATCAGGTGCTAATCATGCACAAGAGCGGGTCCTTCTTCTACAGCTCTATTATACATCTGACCTCCTTTCTCTCACAGTTCACGGCTTCCTGCTGTGAGGAGAGATCAGCTGTGCTAAATTACAAATGGTGTTCACGCCTTCATGAATCGCACTGTCATATCTAAATACTGTAAAAGGGTACATTGACATACAGTACAGGCCAAAAGTTTGGACACACCTTCTCATTTTCTTTATTTTTATGACTATTTACATCGTAGATTCTCACTGAAGGCATCAAAACAATGAATGCACACATGTAGAGATATGTACTTAACAAAAAAAAGGTGAAATGACTGAAAATGTTTCTTATATTCTTGTTTCTTCAAAATAGCCACCCTTCATTCTGATTACTGTATATTTTTTGGCATTTTTTAAGAGGTCGTCACCTGAAATGGTTTTCACTTCACAGCTGTGCCTTATCAGGGTTAATTAGTGGAATTTCTGGATTTATCAATGAGGTTGCGACCATCAGTTGTGTTGTGCAGAAGTCAGGTTAATACACAGCCGATAGCTCTATTGGACAACTGCTAAAATTGGTATTATGGGAAGAACCAATCAGCTAACTAAAGAAAAACAAGTGGCCATCATCACTTTAAGAAATGAAGGTCAATCAGTTCAGTAAATAGACATAAAAATAAAGAAAATGCAAATTGAATGAAGGTGTGTCCAAACTTTTGGCCTGTACTGTATTACGACTCCTGGAAGTCAAGGAAAGTTGACTAAACGTGCAGTGATTTAGATCTTGTGTAACCTTTATATCAGTGTTTTGTCTCATCTTGTCAGAATTCTTAACCTGACACACAAGACGGACAGTTTCATATTTCCACCAAGGAGATGTTTCACTCGTCCATCTGGGGAAGAGACACTAGTGAGTGTTTTCAGAAGCGGAACCTTAAAAAAAACGCAGCTAGTGATTGAATGACCGTTCTGCCTGACGTAGTCATCACAGATCCACATCAAGCTACGGTATGATAGTAGAAGAGTAAACACATTGTTTCCTGTCAGAAAGGCTGTAAGTGATGTTCTCTGTTCTTCTTTTGAATTATATATTGAGTCCATTTCTAATAAAACAGCAGATATTGCCGCGTCCATAGAGAATGCGTCACACGGCGCTATTGTTTTCAAACACTCAGGCGCTGACGTCACGTCTGCAGCTCCCACCTCTCTTCTCTGATTGGGCCGACAACTTTTCTGCCAGGTGAAGACGTTTGTCTTTAGATCTTAGCAAGATTAGGATTTCAGGATCTCAGAAAATGAAACAGGCAGGTTTATTTGCTCTGCAAGGTTGCAAAACTCTGGTTACCAACCCAAAAATAAAAGGAAACAAGCTGACACTTAAAATCCATCTAAAACTGATATTTTTTTTTTCATCTAAATGTAAAGTATTTAACTCTCTTGTTGTCTTTGGGTCGATTTGACCCGATATAAAAAGTTATTTTGCTTTAACTTTGGTTTTGATTGAAAATTACAAGGATGGTTCAATGCAAGGATATTTACATGTAAAATTAGTTGTGACTCTTAATGTAAAATTATGTATGTTTTATACAAATTCATCGCATCTTCCTGCCAGTAAAGAAATTCAGATGATTTCGAAACAATATCCTGCCATCACTTTGACAAATACCTGTTTTTGAAATTACATTAAGTTATGCACCTCTGATAAGAACCTTAGTACAAAAAAAAGAAAAGAAAAATCAGGATTTCTGCCACTTTTCTACTCAAAGAAGAGATATACCTTAATGTAAATAAGGTCTAAAGTAGTTGCTAAATATATGTGAACACGTTGAAAACATCTTCACAAAAATGGAGACACAAAAATCTGTGGAAATTTTTCACCTTGTACTTAATCATCAGTCAGAACAGACAGTGCAGAGTAAATCTGAAGACAACAGGAGGGTTAAACAGTTTTAAGATGAAGTATAGAGCTTTTCCTTATAGACTCAGTACTGTCCCTTTCGTGCTCCCGTAGTAGCTTTCCATGATTTACAGCTCAAAATCAAAGAAAAAAAAAATCCTGTGTCCCTCACTCCAGCTGTGTTTCTATTACACTTTTTTTGCAAAATGAAAGTGATATTTCTGAAGTGTGGCTTGAGTATGATTGTGCCTTGCCAGAGCTTCCATTACGAGTAGAATTGCACACTACTTGAGTAAAATCTCTTCCTGTGAGATTCAGTTTTTAGAATGAGGAGGAAGGACTATAACTGGCGGTAACCTTGGATACAACAAACATTTTCAGAGCTGAACTGTCGTTTTGATGAGCGTGACTGTTGTTGCTGATGTCAACAGATAAAGGAAGAAGGTCACGTTTGGTGACGCGTTTTTGCCAGGAAGGTGTTTTTATTGCACTTTTGTGATCAACCTCAATATCAAAACTCCTGAAAAACTATCTCATGAGAGTGTAACAGCTTTTTTTAAATAAAACTTTAAGGTTGTTTTTATTTATTCTTTTTTAATTTTGGGCTCCTCGCTCCACAAACCTTCTTCTATCTGATTGACCAGCTGTCAATCATCTGTTGGGGGATGGAGCTACGGGCAGGCCTTGGTGTTTGAGGCCCACTCCTCTGGTGTCTCACAAACCAGTTAGTAGATCCCTATTCAATGACTTCATTGGTTCAGCAAGTCTTGTGTAGATGTCATGAAGATCTCATGCAAATTTTGTGTTTTGATCAGTTTATAGACCGATACGATGCTTTTTACAACATATAAATATATGACGGTTCTAAAATCTGCGTGTTTAGTCTTAACATCCAGTATTACTATTTCATGTCCATTTTAAAAAACACATACTACCCCTTTTATAAAGTTAAACTGAAATAAGAATAATTACTCAAACAAGAAAATAAACAGGTTCATGTTTCTTCTCCTTTTGGCTGATTTTCTACAGCAATTCAAGTGTTGTTTCTGTCTTTTAATATCTTTAAAAAATAAATTTTTCTGAGCTCGTCGGGTGAATGTTGCTCAGATCAAGTCTAATAAGACGTTTTTAAATTAGAAAAAAAAGTAGACAAACACTTATTAAGGTTTGAGATTATCACACCATCTTAGATAAATACCCAATTTGAGCTCATGGTGTGAAAACAAGGGGACGCTACACTTTTTAGGCTTTTATTTTGAAAAAGCAAGAGCAGAGGTGTTAATTCTGCATCTGCAAAGTGTAAAGCAGACTTATAGTTTAAAGTTTATTCTTGGTTTAAGGTTGATAAGCTGTCTATTTTTGCACAGCTTGAGGTGAAAGTAGTCCAGCATCTTTTCTCTTTGTTGCCTGGGTTGTATCTCACGCTGTCTGCCTGAAAGCTCTAATCTGTTTACATGCACGCCTAAATGTAAATCAAGCCATCTCACAGCCGTCAAGCAGCCAACATGCAGCCAACACACAGTGTGAAAACTGGGAAAAGGCAGCAGAAATCCTGGAGCTTTGACAAATCTGAGCACTTAACTGCTATAAATCACTGCAGAGTGATGGAGAAGTGACATGAAGATAATGAGACCGCACGATTACACAGCGTTCTCTTTAGTACATTCAGTTTCTTTAACATTTTATTTCCTCTTTACCCCTTATAATCAACTCAGAGAAGTCATATATCCTGAAGTTATTTCTTGAATTTTAGTGAAATGTGGTGTATTTTTGTGATGCAGCATCATTTTATCTGAACCGGCGCTTCAAAGACAGAGAGGCGTCTTTCACAGCGGTGGATTTGTTTTCCTCTGATCTTCCATGAGTCTTTGGGAAGATGTGACCGTCAGGCTGTGTTTTGCTGACCTTGCTCTTGCTGCTACGGTTTCTTCTCTGTTATCTCTCTTACTCATCAAAGCTGCTGTAGATCTGCTTCAGATAAGACTCTGTGGTCCAGAAGACCCTTCATCCTCTCTTTGGTCGTCTTGACCACGTCTCAGTAAAACATCCATCTTTACATTTATCCTCTCTGAGCAAAACACATGATGTAAGTTTCCTTTATCCCCCCTTCGCGTGGTATACCATACGTGATATTACGCTTGAGCCTTTGGAGAACAGAACCCTCTCCCGTCTTATAGAGCTCATAAAACCTTGAAATAAAGTATTTTGATGTCTATACTCACATGAAGGGAATCCATCTTGTGTTTTAGTCCTTAATGGTGGTCTGTGCCTCTGAAAGTACCCGAATATAGGAGCTCTTAGTGCTGCTTTATGTGTCACACCCAGGCTCTGGTGTAACAACATTGTTGGTCAGATCACGTGTGCCACGGAAACTGATGAAAAATCGTATAAAAACAATGACATTGATGGTATTTTGTTGAAATCAAATGATCAAATCATGCTTATTTACAATACAATATGTAACAAACACAATCAATAAAATGATCACGGATGAAATCGTGTGTGGTTTTTTCATGTTCTTGTCTCTCAAGGTCGTCAAACACTTGTCTCCCACATGTATTAAAGACGACTCACAGATACGATCTGACATTTGTGGCGTCTCGTACAGGGACTTATAAAATGTCAGTATCAGTGGTCGTGTGAAAAGTTGTTTGAAGAAGACATAAGGAAAACGGCTTTTGGATTCTGCACACGTGAACATGCATATAGAGGAAGGATCAGTCAGTTTAGAAAAAGCTTGCCTGAAAACAATCAAGCGACTCAAAGCTTTAGTCTGGTTGGGTTTTATGAGAAAAGTGGTTTAACTTTACATTCTGTGAATTTTTGATATATTTAACACAACTCCTGATCTAAAACCATCCCAGCAAGAAAAAGAAAGAAAGCATGGTTGGATTTTTCCTGAGGTTAAAAATATGATGAACAAATTCAGCATCATTAGAAACACTGCACAGGCAGAAAATCATTTCCTTTGAAGTCGCTGATTTAATGAACGATTGCACGGCTCTCCATGGTACCAAATGTGTCAGTTACACAACATGTTGCTATCCTGCACAGATTGACTGGACTGCTCGCAGTGGAAGAGGAAATGGCTCTGGCTCCATCTGTGTCAGTACTTGGCTGTGAACTCCGAGTCACAGGGAAATGAAGTCTCTCTCAATGGGGGACAATCGACCACAGGCTGTTACCTTGGTGAAACGCTGCCGTGTTATTCTGCGAGTGGAGGTTTGGGGGGGGGTTAGATTGACAGAGACGAACGATTCACAGGCTCCATTCAGCATCTGCTTTGTCCATTCATCAGCGGCTCATCTGCTCATACAGCGTCAGAGATTCAGAGGATGAGATGCTGCACCCATTCTTGTCTGTCACACCTCATGGTAACTAGGTTCAGAAACTTATTACCATGTGCATTTTCAATCCTCTTCTGGGCCAAACAGCCAGAGATAGAGAGCCAGGAGTGAGAGAAACTCAACCAAAAACTTTCCCACTTGGCTGAGTTTTAATTGGTGAATCTGTTGAAACAAAACTGTTATTTTCACATGAACCAGTGACTGATAATTACCATTGGAGCTTTCAACAAAACTCTCCAATTACTGTGAAGCATACAAATACCAGACTTAAATCTGTTTTTCTGCACATTTTTTGAGCAAATTTAAGTTTGACCAAAGACTTTATAAATGAGTAACCAAAGTTTGTTATTTTTCTGTAGCTGAAAGTTACCAGATTTAGTACAGTGGTTGGTGATGCAGGGAATAAATTGTACAGCAAGTGGCAAAATCAGCTAAGAGCTTATTTTATAGGCCGTATCAGAAGTTCCTCACAGAAGCTTCAAGCAGTTAAACTCATTGAGTGGTGCAAAAGATCTCTCACCGTCAGCCGCATTTATTTTTTGTACCAGGCTGTAAACATGTTGATTCATGCTGCAAACTTTTGATTTTAAATATAAGAGGTTATGGGCATTGACTCACTTTGAGGGCCAGCCTCAAGTGGCCACTTAAGGAATTGCATTTTTTGTCAAGTTTCCTGTCAGTTAGTGCTTTTTAACAGCTCTGAAGGTCAGTCTTGGGGTTTTCCTGACGTTCCTATAGTATTGTTGAACACTCAATACTTTGACATGCAGTCAGCAGTCAAACTAAGGTCATAGCTTAAATTAACAGCAGGAGATCTAGTCTAGTCTAGTCTAGAAATGGTCCTGAGAGTGCTCTAAAAAAGCAGAGATGCATTTTTTGTGGTGGCTTTTTGATACACAGGGTGTGCTCGTCAGTGTGCATGTGGTTGTGTGAGTGCATCGGGGCGGCACTCTGCCGTGCACGGGAGAGCAGGGTAGAATTGTGAACACACGACCATGATGCAGAGATGATCCTATCATGTAAATGAGACAAATTACATAGAGAGGACTACATTATTACTGCTTCAATTTTGCTTGCATTTCCAGTTTTTAACGAGGAAACGTCAACAACAACAGACGACTCACTCAGCAGCTTTTCTTTTTAAAAATGGCTGTTTTTCCCAGCTTATCGTTGGTCACAGTAACCCCAGCCCCTGATGTGGCTTCCTTATTTGTTTGGCCTTAAAAGAGTCAAAAATCAAACTAGGAAGCTCTTATAAAATGAGATCGGCCTCAATTATTGCCTGTGATTTGAACGTAGTAGCACATGGATTCCTGTGTCTTTTCTTCTGTAAAGAGCTGTTTGTATTCGGAAATGGTTGGGAAGTTGCGGTAATTGAGCACTTGTAAAATAGGAGCGCCAGAGGTCCGATTGATTTCAATTAACCATCTCCAAATGTTAGCACGCGTTAATGAAGAAACTGTGCCTTTAACGGGTATCAAATAAAATGGATTGGCAAGCAACAGTCTCCTCCCCTGCTTCGATGCTTCTTTATTTGCCGATGACCTCTGGAAATCCCAAGTTTGATCAGACAAAGCAAATTCAAGAGGCTGGAAACTGAACCCTGCAGCATGACATTCCAAGAAATGGGATATTACTCATGCCTGTTTGAGTTGGAAAGACATTTAATGAGGTGTGAGCTTTCTTTATGAGTTTTCTCATTTACATTTAACTGCATTATTTTCATAATATATGCATGGTGCATTGCAGGACTTATTACTATGTTAATTAGACCACAAAATTGGCATTATTGGACTATAAAGCAACATACACTTATGTACGGGGAATAACTAGGTTAACCATAAAGGTTAAAATTCCATTTATATTTATACAATTTATCCAAACATAAACTAAATTAGTGGACACCAGAATTGCTCAGGTGTTTAAAGTCAAAGGGCTTCATCACTTCCATTGTGAATATGCCA
The DNA here is from genome assembly GCA_008086565.1 of Thalassoma bifasciatum. Taxonomy (NCBI): domain Eukaryota; kingdom Metazoa; phylum Chordata; class Actinopteri; order Labriformes; family Labridae; genus Thalassoma; species Thalassoma bifasciatum. Next base: position 141,938 of record RPOG01000922.1, read on the forward strand.
TCTAAACAGAAAAAGCACATATTTATAAGTTGAGAATGTAATTCAGTCATGAAACTGTCATTCTGCTGTTTCATAACAATACAGGGAAGAAGAAACTGGCAGGCTGACTGCATGCATAATATATACTGTGAATCAGATCCATCACCTATACAATCCCTTCACTTCTTTTCCATTTCTTTGGTTACGGTTTGGTGGTTCCACCTCTAAGAGCGGGCACGCGAGGAGGGGCTGAACTAAGAAAGGCTGGGGGAGAAGAATTCATGGTTAGATTCACTTTTCTTCAGATTTATTACTGGGTCACACGGTGATGTAATAATGTAACATCATGATACTGACACAGGAAGCTGATGGAGCCTCATTGAGCATTCAGGAGGACACCCGGTGCGGTGAAGTGAAGGAGCAGTTGACAGCATACAAACACTACGGTGGAAGTGTGTGGCTGTCAGGCCTTATTGACTGCTGTGACTCGCTCCAGGCTGACACTGTAAATAAAGATCTAATGTGTGACTCTCACTCTCACTTCTCCTCCGGTCGACTAACTCTCTCACTTGCCTTTTGACTACTCTCGTAACAACAGCTTAGCACGGGACAGTGGGTCGATGCCACCGGACTCGTACAGATTTTTTTTACTTTCCCACTCCTAAAATCTACAAAGACTCAAGTCCTTGATACACACAAAATTGGGTACCTTATTCCCAGATTTTCAGTGGTGTGCATAGAGGGGGGCTGGGGGGGCCCAATTATGAAAAACGCAGACTGGAGTGCCTTCTTTGGACACCAAATGTGAGCTTAGCTGCCCTCTTGGGAACCAAAACATGTTCAACTATTTCCTTAGAGTCAAACTTGCACTAGAGTGCCTTCTTGGAAACTAAAACAAATGCTAGAGTTCTCTCTCAGGCGCAAAACACATGTTTAAGTGTCCTATTGGGAGCAAAAACTTGCCAAAGTGTCATTTTGGGAGCCAAAATGCACTGAACTTCCCTCCTGGGGAGCCAAGATACATGTTAAACTTCCTTTTTGTAGCTAAAATATACTGAAGTTCCCCCCCAGGAGCCAAAACACAGACTATAGTGTCCTCTTGAGAGCCAAAAAATGTGCTTAATTGTCCTCCTTGGAACAAGAACTTGCTAAAGTGTCATTTTAGGAGCCAAAATGCACAGAATTTCCTGCCTGGCAGCCAAAACACATGCTAAATTTAATTTATGGGGGCCAAAATACACTGAAGTGCCCTCTGCAGAGCCAAAACACATACTTAAGTGCTCTATTGGGAGCCAAAACATGTGCTGAATTGTTCTCCTTGGAGCAAAAACTTGCTTAAGTGTCATTTTGAGAGCCAAAATGCGCCAGACTACCCCCTTTGGAACCACAACACATGCTAAGGCGCCCTCTTGGGGGCCAAAACTTGCACTAAAGTGCCTACTTGTTCGACAAACCACATTTATCTGTTACCCTGGCTAGTTAAAACATGATGAACGTCTCTCCTTGGACCCAAAACACATGCAAAAGTTCCCTCTTGGGAGCCAAAATGTGCTTATGGGTCCTCTCAGGAGCCAAATACTTGCTAAAGTGCTCTATTGGAAGTCAAAACACTCGCTTAAGTGCTCCCAGTTGGAGAACCCAGTGATCTACCCCTTTTGGCATTATAAACTGCCCTCTTGGGGAGCCAAAACACATGCTTAAGATTAACTAAACCAAGTTGGTTGCTTGGGTTGGGGTCTCTCAAAATTAGCCAAACCATGTGACAGACTTGGCCCTTCTGCAAAAAACTGCAGCCTAACTTGTGAGCAGTTTCTCATTGAAAGGCTGGAATCTATTATTGCAGGTACAATTGTGAAAGATATGGAACTCATATAATTCCATTTCATAATAAAAAAGCAAACAAACAAGCTCGGCGGTATCCCTTTAAGGCCTCTGTGGAGAGATTTTGCGGCGATAACCAACAAAGTACCTTGTTATGTCTGGAAAACCTCTTTTATTTTCCATCTTATCTCACCAGGACTTATTATATGACATTTGTTTACACGTTTTATTGCCTCAAAGTTGTGTTAAGCTCTACAATTTTCCAAACAGAGCACTACAAAGAAAGTTACGCCATCTGCACTGCTGTTCGAGTCACTGTTTTAGTAAACACTGTTTATACGCTCACACTTTGTGGACATTTCATCCTCCCTGAAGACCGCTATCAGACAGCTTACCTCCTGCCTTGCAAAGAAAATGCAGCTGAATGGCATCGCTTCAATCCACAAAGGCTACAGAGGAACGCTGCACACCATTTCCCTCTCACACATTTCCAACTTCTCAGCGCTTGAGTAGCTAATAAGACGCTACGCTAAAGAGACACAGTAACCTTTTCCTATCTGCTCTTGCAGACCTTTCAGAGAGGCTGGTTTCCTCAGTGGGGGTTCAGCTGTTGAGGAAGGGGAAAGGGTTTGTCTGGACACAGCTTTCACCCCTAATGCTACTAACATTACGCTAAAGGGTTTAGCATGAACTTCCCTCATGCTTGTGCACACACACACACATAAGCGCCCAGAGAATCATCTTAGGAAACTGGCAGAGCCTCCACATCCCTAGAGATGACTGTGAATAATTGATTTTAACCAGGGAGACGTTTGCATTTTTCCTCCTATTTCCATATAGAGCAGTCTCCAGGAGGTGATTCAATAGTTGACTGATACTTGCAACACTTTGAAAAAGTTAGAGAAAGTATAATTTGTAGGTCTAGGATGTGTCTCTAGGGATGTTAGGAAATAATGTCAACTTTTATTGAGAAGTCGGAAGAAAAGGATGAGTTTCTCTCTGCAGGTTGGCAGGTTTGCTTTAAATATTTAAAGAAACACGGAGCTACAGCAACCCATGGAATATGCTAAATAGATGACATACACTTTTAACAGTTTGCTCGTGTTCCTACGAGGCGTTTTCTGCCCTCAGGAAGTGAAGAAAAATAGACACAAAAAAGATATTTGCCGATAACGCTGTTATCTCATCGGGTTTCACCTCACTCTCACTGAACTTGGAGTTTGCTTAACTTTTTTTCAAAAGGCTGCTCTCCCTCGTGGTTTCTCTTCTTTCTCTGCTTTCAGTGTTTTCTTTCATTTGTGGGTCATGAGCGTGAAGAGAAAGAAGAGAGAGAGCCGCACATTTTTTGAAGTGTGGAAATGGTTCCTGAATAAAAGGTGTGTAAACACTCAGCGGCTCAAGAGGTAAACATGACGCAGTTTTCTCACCCCCACTTTCTATAACTTTGATGTTCCTGGGATGGTGTTATTAACATTCTGGATGGACAGTCCACTCTGTGCTTGTGTTCATCTGATAACCCTCAAACTGGGAGAGCACGGTGGGAAAAGTCTGGCTGTAATTTTCACACTCGAAGTCCTGAGTGTTTCTGAGTTCAGTCTGTCCTGCTCTGTCTGTTTGCAGCATGTTATGTTTGACATCACAGGGGCATCATGTGATTTCTTACTATAAGATGATATCTCCTGAAATCATTAAACTGGAAGTGGTCTCAGCTCTGTGCCTCTGAGAGAACTAATAGGCAACCCAATCATTGAAATTCTGATTGATGTGCTCTTAACGGGGCATTAAGTTTCATAAAATAGCTGGGGGATAACCCTGCATTGGCTGGTGGTACATGCTTTTAATGAGCAGGGCTCCTGGTGATGTATATATAGTGTTATTTTTGCATTTAAAACTGCTCACGTAGCACTGCTGCAGTTAGATCAGGCTCATTTGCCCTCAATTCGACTGCGGCACTGAAGCTCCCATTAGTCCAGTCACAAATATTTAATAAAAGTGTGATCGTGTTCTGGGAACTTTAGCTTCTTTTAGTCAATAAGTTCTTAGTTAAACTGCTTAAAGTGCTAAGAGTACCAAAGGACTGACTCGCTTTGGATTACATTACGGCCAACAGAAGCATTGAATTAACTATCTACAACAATCAACACTATCTATGCTGATGTCTGTATAAAAACATGGACGGCACAACAGCAACTTTGAAAGAAGCCAAAACCCTAAAAGTACCCCCCTGGGATTGTAGACAGTACAATACATGTACATTGTCTCCATGACGACACCCATCTGTTCTTGATGCAGCGTAATGAAGCCAACCCTCGGCAAGGGCCACATTGAAAATGCTAACTCATTAGCCACCTCACCTACAGCTACATGATGCCAGAGCTGCCAATCAGCTGTATCGCACCTCTGATTGGACAAACTTGTAATCTTAATATCTTCTAAACCAGTGTTTGTCAAATTGTGGTTCACCAGCGACCCCTAGTGGTCCACCATGACCATGAGTAAATTGTAAGAATTTTTTTAATGGAACATTTTTTTTTAAAAAAAGGCAAGTTCTCCAGGACTTGTTTCTACCTTTCTCTGTTCTTCAGCAATCATTAGTTGATCACCGGCTGGTTTCTCCAAAAACACCTGTTTTTGACCAATAAACAGACAAAACCCGTTGATTCTCAATATAAGGTCCATTGTGTTTTTTTCACAATTGCAACACACACTCTCGTTGAACGTGAGCTACTTGATCCTTTCCAGCTAGTAACATCTGCCAATGTCTCTATGTCGTCTCTTCTCATAATCGTTGCTGATCTCTCATCTGAAGAGAGCACTGCTGCCATCTACAGGCAGTTTATCAGTACACAAGCTCTATATTGATAAAAAAAGCTCTGCCAGACCATTCCTCAGTGCACCCCGTGGAAAAACATAATTGATGTCTGTAGGCATTGATGGCAGCCAGTGAGTTGAAAACATTAGCCCTTTTTGTTTTGATTGTTTTTTTCTTCTGTTTTTGGATTGACTGTAAATATTTTCCTACTGTCTCTGGTACTGCAATTTGGGGTTCAAGGGCTGAAAATTTTGGGGAACTCTGGCCTACGTCCAATTTAAGTGACCCTTTCTACGATGCAGGAGCATATGCACATAGCTTGATATGAACCTCCTCGGAAAAGTTGCCATGAGTTGAATTGACCATAGGGATGGGTACCTTTCACATTTGAACTGATATGGTACCAATGCCTGGTACTTTGGAATCGGTTTCAGTACTGTGGGATACCAATTTTTGGTACTTTTGTGTGTCCATGTGTCAATGAATGTTAATTTGTTTAATAATAAAATCTCAAATATCGCAATTTTAACATTTTAATTTCTCAATATATAAACTTTGACAAATACATCAAAGTAACATTCAACTGTTTGGACTTAAACATCACAGCTGTTCTACAAATTTCTTCAACATGAAAACCCTTGACTAAAATTAACAACAACTTAATGACCTGACTACAACTACACAATGTTTTTTTCTGATTAATTAACAAGTTTAAACCTAGTTCTGCCTACTCCATGCCCATGTATGGCATGAAAAATCATCCATTCTTCCACTCCCTCACAGTCACAAGGGTGCGTGTAGGTATCAAAACATGGTATTGTTTGGTTTTACGTGAATTCATTCTTCGTACTGCTGAAGGAATTTGGTTAATACCTAAAAAACTACCTACTTTGGTACCAATCCCTAAGTGGCCCAAGTCCACAAGCCCTGTGATTGGTCCGCTGAGTCGTACTATGTTTCTTGTATTTACATCTACAGAATTGCCTCTCATCTACTTTGTGTTAAGTTTCTATTCCACTGCTAACCATCGATTAGCCCTTACATAATCTTGTGCTCCGAACTTTGCCAGTAAACCCTAATTACGACGGTAAAGTTGAATCATGAAATGACCTCGTGTTTCTAGTTCTTTCTATTGCATCAGGTGAGGAGCTTGGTTTCTCCTTACCTGCTCTCACACTCTTTGTGTTCTTTTCTTTTTTCTGCATACACACTCACACACTCACCCACGCTCCCATACGCGCCTACACCGCTGATTACAGAAACCAATCTTTTTTATTCTTCCCTGTTTTTCTGCATAATTCAGTTCTCTTCTCCTGTTTTTGTTGCAGCATAAAGGCTGGGTTGTAACACACACACACGTCTGCTTCATAATAAAGAGTATTTGTTTTTGGTTGTTTGTGCAAAAGTCGTGCTTGAACTCTTTCAATGCAATTTCTGACGCAATCCCTCTGTGTATTTCATGATTGTGTTTCCCTTCTGTTTCTACCTTCATTGTTTGTTGGACTTTTTAAAGGGATACCTTTGCAATCTTTCTGCTTGTCACTGTTGCTTTGTGAAATCCCTTCACTGTCATCACTCAGCAGACAGACCTGACATCGTACAAGGGTAAAATATTTACTCAGGAACAGAACAACTGGAGAAAATTTTGTTTGATAAATGATAAAAATGCTCAGAGGCAGAGGCTGTTCATCTTTCTGGAAGTATAAGCATCAGTCAGAGAACAGCTTTCAGATCTTTGAGGCTGTGTGTCCGATGTGGGACTCTAAAACTACTTTTTCAGAAGTATCACGGTGTATCATCAGACTCTGAATGATTTGATCAAACTCTCTAACACAATATATCCTCCATCTTCTACAAAGGCTTCCACGGTCTTTTATTTGCGAGATCAAGCATCCTGCTACTTCAGGGAGAAACCAGCCAGGTGACTCATGGCCACCAGGGGTTGCTGTTTCATTTCTTCTTCAAATAATAATAATAAAAAAACTCTTTTCTTTACTTTCAAATCCAATCTTTTTTTTTTTTCCTCCTACACCTCTCGGCAGAAACTCCCCAAATAGCAAGGCAGCACTTCAAACAGGCAGCGAACATCCTCTGAAATTATCAACGGGGTCCAGCTTAGGGCTGCCCAGCACAGGCAGAAGAGGAGGAGGAGGAGGGGGGAGAAAAAAAGAGGAGAGGGGAGAGTGGATCAGCCAGAACACTGAGGGAATACATGTTTGGGCCTGCAGTGCAGCTTATGTTGATCCTGCAGCTTCATTCAGAGGCAGATTCAGCACACTAGCTGATTTGTAATTTCCTCATAGACTGGAACCTCCTCCTATTCGTCCCAACAGCCTGCAACTTTTAAGAACGGCAGCATGGGGCCACTTTACTTGAGAAACTGGCATAAAGAGGGAGGAGAGAAGAAGGGATGATGCCAGTTCTCAAAGCAGAGGATGTCTGCATGGATGCTGGGGTTATCCAAGGTAGAGTTTAGTCCATTTCACAAACTCTTGTTAGCGTTTCAGTCCCCAAAACACCCGTCTCATGCAGGGATTTGGTAAATGCACTAATGCAAAGCTGTAATGACAGGATCTGTTCAGTTGTTTGTGAAATGACCACATTCATCTTTGCTGCTTCTCCCAAACAGAGAGGAAAAGCTTTTCCCCATCAGGCTGCAGCTCTCTCTGGCTCCATGCTTATAATCCTGGAGCAGCTCAATGGCCTCGCAGTATGGGCCATTATTCACTCCAATACTTTTTCTCTGTGCTGGTCAATAGCCGGGGACTCAGAATTGAAAAGGTTTATTGGCTCCAAGGGGGCAGACGGATGTGAGCAGAGGGCAGCATCGTAACATATCCTCATGGTATAGATTCTATAGCTCGCTTTCTGGAGAAATCACAAAGACTACATATTTCTGTACAAAATCTCTGCTGGGTGGTAACACACTCCTGTTCTCATCACCAAAATAAAACAAAAAACTTAGTATGGGCACCAGGAGTCTTCCCTGTCCTTTATTACATAAGGCATCATTAGAAATCCCCAAAAAGGACATAAAAGAAACTTACTTATCATGTGGCATTAGCTTTATTCAAAATGCACAACACATACAAAAAACAAACAGTAAAAAAATAATTTTGTTTTTTCACTGTGTAAGCAGTCGTTACTTATTTTCATGTGACAGTAAAGTCATAAAAATGTGCAGTGAGGGTTATGTTTAATACCCTGCTGTCTACAGAATAACCAAAGACAATATACACACGAGGTTTGAAGGTAAAATAAAAATGTTGGAAGAAAGCCCTGAAATACTGCAATCCAAACAACTTTCACATTACCAAAAAGGAAAGATTATACAAGGAAGAAGTGTGGCATAGCTGCAATGGTAGCATCTCTGATCAGTGGTGTGCACAGAGGGGGGGGGGACTAAGGGGTGATCGCCCCCCTTGGGGGCCCAATTGTTGAATAATGTGTGCTAAACTGCCTTCTCTGATGATGAAATGCGCCAGAGCACCCTCTTGAACATGATAAACTGATGTACTGGGAGACAAAACAAACACAAAAATGCTCTTCCAAGAGTCAAAATGTGCTAAAGTGCTCTTCTGGGAGTTAAAACACATGCTTCAGTGCCGACCTTGGAGACAAAATGAGTGCTTGAGTGCCCTCTAAGGAACCAAAACACGCCCCAGAGTGCCCTCTTGGGAGCCAACCTTGCACGATTTGTGTATAATGTGCCTTTCTGGGAACCAAAACAAGCACAAAAATGCTCTCTTAAGAGTCAAAATGTGCGAGAGTGCTCTTCTGGGAGCCAAAACACATTCTTCAGTGCCCTTCTTGGAGCCAACCTTGCGCTAATGTGATGCCTTTTTAGGAGCCAAAACAAATGCTGAAGTCTCTTCTAATTGGTGAATCATATTAATCTGTCCCTTTGACTGGTTAAAACATGATTAACTGTCCTCTTGGGGGCTGAAATATGCAAAAGGGACCTCTCGGGAGCCAAAACACATATACACCATGATATTTGATGGAGAACTGACAGCGTTTAGTTTGAGTGGAATAAAATCAACACAAAGCACCACATTAGGTTTTTAATTTTAGATTATGTGATGAACTCCCCCTTTTTTGTAGCACTGTAGAATGCCAGTGTTCAGCCCTACGCAAGTTAAATTTGGGTTGAAAAGGTGCCACTTCCCTATTTAATTTGTTCTTGCAGCCTGGTCTGGTCTAACGCAACAAAAATCAAAAGAGAGATAGTGATTTTCTTGGGATGGTTGGGCCACAGTTATCCCAGATTCTAGGATCAACCTGAGACAGAAACAGATGTTTTGCCACAGTGTCAACAGGCAAAAGTGAAATGTGCCAGACTCATAATTTGCTTATTGATTACAACTGTTAAAGGTTTTGTCCAACAAGATAATCAGTTACTTACACAGCTTGAGAGTAAAGTGATATAACATGGCCATTGAAAACTACAGGAATTAGAATTGAAAGTATCCATATGCAATAGAGCTGGTACAGAACTCCTCGGTCAATAATGAATGACACAGAAATAGCTTTGAGTGATATTCAGAGGCTTGAATACACAAAGAGTGTTAAAACTTTTTCCCATCTTGAGAAACTTGTGAGTCATTAAAATCAGCAGGACTCCTCATCCAGCCTGATCCGGAGTGATTCACGATGATGGAGGGAAATTCAGGACCTAATGAGGGTATTAAGCGCGGGACTCTTGAATCCACAGTGTAATCATTAGACTCCAGAACATTTAGACTGTGCTGTTGAATTGTTTAGGGTAATTTTCTGCCCATTTTTGCACTTTTGGCATTCAGCTAATCCACATTTGCTGCACCTGCCGGGTTAATATGGGCATTAAAACCGGGGCTTGGACTGACTTGAGGGTGAGAGGCAAATGGCTGAAAAGTTAAGTCTCACTAATTAGAGGCCGGGCCCAAAGCTGCCAAATAATGAAGAACATGACTCTCTAAATCTGTCAAACTAATTAAAGCTCTCTGACAGTTTTGGCTCGATTGACTCAAACGGATTAAAAATCATCTTCAGGCTGTTCAGCAAATTTTTTGTTGATCAAAACCACTCAAGTGATTCAGTTAAAAACAAATCTCTCGACATCTATGACAAAGTCTCAATTAATCTCATGATCTTGATGTCATAGTAGTTGTTTGATTTAAAATGTTACAGCTTGTGAGAAAGAAGCAGGCAGGATTTAAATCTCCTTTAGGCTAAAACTGAAAGCAAGATCATCAGGAAAGATAATCCTGGAGGTCAATAACAGCTGCAGACACTGTCTTAGCCAATGATTTGCATAACAAATAATCTCATTAAACAATGTACTTGACAGCTACTAAAAAGCAGGTTGAGGAATTTTGTTGCAAAAAGTAAATAATAAAATTCACATGTGGAACATAAGCCAAGAAATATGAGGCACTACTTGGTCTACAGGGGGCGCCAATATTAATGGGAATTGAAAGTTCAATATGTCATCAATGGACAAGTCATAAGTTACAGGCATATGGCTCAAAAGCTCCCTCCATAGATATTTGCAGAGTCCTGTTTATTTTTCTTTGCTACTTTGAATAAAGTTTATCTTATTATACACCGTATCTAGCTTTTATTTCAACACCAACCAGTACTGTGCACAGATACCTCGAAGGGCAAGTGGGCCCTGTAACGTGTTTTGGTTCAGAGGAGCTCACTTTGGCACCAATTTGGCCCCTGAGAGGTCACTAAAAGGTACTTTTGCACCATGTTTTGGCTCCCAAGAGGACACTTAAGGTTGTGGTTTGGGCAGTTTATCATGTTTCAATCAGCCAGAAGAGCAGATTAGTGTTGTTTGCCAACCAGGAGGGCACTTCAGCATGTGTTTTGGCTCCCAAGAGCACACTTCAGGGTGTGTTTTGACTCCCAAGGGGACTCTTAAGTGCACATTTTGTCTCCAAAAATGGCTCACTAGCACATATTTTGGCTCCCATGAGGACACTTAAGCATGTTTTGGTTCCCAGGAGGCCACTTAAACACTTGTTTTGGCTCCCATAAGAACACTTAAGTGTGTGTTTTCATTTCCAGGAGTGTAGTTTATCATGCCATGACTCCTAGGAAGACACTTAAGCACATGGTTGGCTCACAAGAGAACACTTTAGTGCATATTTCGACTCCCAAGAAGGCACTTTGACACATTTTGGCCCCCAAAGGAAAACATAAGCATGTGTCTTGATTCCCAGGTGGGGGGTGGGGTGTTATCATGTTTTAATCAGCCAAAGTGGCAGATTAGTGTGGTTTGCCAACTAGGAGGGCACTTCAGCATGCGTTTTGGCTTCCAAGAGGGCACTGTAGGGTGTATTTTTACACCCAAGCAGATACTTTAATGTGCATTTTGTCTCCAAAGATGGCTTATTAGCACCTATTTTGGCTCTCATGAGGACACTTAAACATGTTTTGGTTCCAAGGAGGGCACTTTTGCTATTTGTCTTGGCTTCCATGAGCACACTTTAGTGCAGGTTTGGCTCCAAGGAGGGTCCTTCAGGGTGTGTTTCGGCTCCCCTGAAGGCGCTTTTGTACATATTTTTCAACAACAATTTGGCCATGAGGGGTTGTAATGGCCTTCTCTGCCCCCCCCTCTCTGCCCACCACTGATACCAACTTCGTGTTCTTGCCCATCCAATCTGCAGAATAAATCACAGAGCAAGAGGTTACTGGGCTGGGCAGGATCAGCTGCCATCTAGTGCCAGCCTTGACACAAGCTCACCTCTCACACTCTGGATGTGGAGAAGCAGAATGCAAGAGACTTTCACCTAGCAGTGGGTTGATTATTGAACATTTTCAATGACAAAAGCGCCCACTGACGCGTCAGACTCCAAACATTGCAGCGGCTGGAATCTGTGAGTGCTCTGACCTTCAGTTTTTTTTTTCCCGTGAAGAGGGCTTCAGGTAGACTGTTTCTGCAGAAATAAAAAAGGAACTGCACGTCACATGAGGATACCGGTGCCCTTCTATGTTGAGCCAGTGGTGGTTAGTGATGTTGTTGGACAGTGTCGATATGTTCAGTGACCAGTCGGCACAAACAAGGCTTTTTATATGTGGACTCTGAGAACAGTGTCACCCTGTGCCTGAGGTAAGGGGGAGTTATGGAAAGGATTGACATCAGACAGTTAAACTACACACATTTTTGTAGAAGATTACTGTTATTTGGGTGATTTTTGACCTTTCTAGCATCCTTGATCAAGTCCAGAGAGAGATCTTCTCTCAACCATAATAGCATCTCTGAGTCCCCCCCTTTCCTCTTTAATAGCATAAAAAACATTCACCCTTGTACAACATATTTTGAGCCATGATTTTGGTGCCTATAACATCTCTTCAGCTCCCAGATAGTACATTTTTCACCAGAAAAGTGTCTTTCACCTAAGCTCAGCAGTGGGAACAGCAGGTTTTTAGACCCCTTTTTCTGAGAGCAGCTGCCTACTGTGGCCGGACATTAAGATATAAGAGCAGAGACGGTGAACCAAAACAGGAAAGTGGCAGACTAGAGAGCCAGAAATGAGGTAAAATGCACCATAAAACTCTGTACAAACTGGGGGGAGCTGCAGATTTAAGAGATAAGATTCAAGAAGTTTGTTCATGGTCTGAGTCCTTTGCCATTTCAGTACATTACAGTCAATTGAGACATTAACGGAACATACCCTTTGCAACCATCTAATGTTTTTTTATTAGCTCACCATATAACCCAAAGTCACTTTGAAGCATAAAGCCTTGAAAATTTATTTGTCTGCAGCTGAATTTTTGGCAAAGTAGTATCTCGTTTTGTCTAAAAACCAGTGCCTGATGAAATGTAACAGTCACAGGAAGTGGTCTCCACACCAGCAACTTACCAAAAAATTGAAGAAGTGAAAAGTATTCAAAGAGGAAGAAACTGGTTAATTTTGCATTTATTATTTCTGCAACTGTGAAACAAACAGAAGGAGTCTCTCGGAGCGACTGGAGCGCAACCAAAACAAATAAACAATAACGGGTTACCGTGGAGCCCGCCAATCGACTTCACAAATGTTTTCACAACCAATTTGCATAATAATGCTTCACTTGTATTTCTTTGTTCCTCAGCAGGAAGTTATAAACCTGTAGAATGAGAACAAAAATGAAGGCCAAAATAAAGCCAGGACATTCCCGAGGTTTGGTGTCAACTTTGCATACAGAATATCTACGAGGGGAATTATTTGCAAGTTTTGGGAACATTTAGTTACGAGTTACCAGCTAACACAACTAAATAACAAGCCTGTAAATTGGGACAGAGCAGATTGACTGAGTTAAAACAGATTGTGCACCTGTCTTATCTTTCAGGCAAAAATATGCCTCCAAAAGTAAATTATATAAAAAGGAACAACATTGTGACTCAGTGGTTAGTAGTTTGTGATCTGCCACCAAGAACAAGTGCAACTGCAACAAGCTGATAAAATTGAAAATGGCATCACCAGTGTGATTGTTTGCCATGGAGGATAACAGGACTCCAACTTGCACAACATACTTCATGTGTTTGGAGAGGCAAAAGCAGTTCTCAAGTCTTTCAAGTCCCAAGGATAAAGCAAACATGGCAAAGGAACAGAAAACAGAAGAAGCGGCGGTGAGCATTGGCACCAACAACGGTGACTGCTGTTGTGCTGGGAGAGCTGCATAACACGAAACTGAAGAAATAAATTAATCTGCAGCTTGATGAAACCTTTCTCAGAGGTTTTCACCAGTTTATGACATGTTTGGAGCAGTATCCTGAGCATCTTTTGAGTCATCTAAGGTCTCAGATACAGTTGATCTCTCTATTCTTATGCAGAGACTTAAAAAGGGGTTCCACAAGGGTCAATATTGGGTCCTCATCATTTATGTAACCTTCATTAAAATTGTATGTAAAAATGTGAAGGAGGCAGAGTTTCATTTTTATGCAGATGACACCATACTCTGAAAAAAGGAAATAGTTGGACTGTTACGTTTCTCCAAGACTTGAATGACAGTGATTCTAGTCAAAGGAAACTAACAAAGAAAAACAAACACCTCAATTTAACCAACATAAAATGGCTGCTGGGTTCTAAAAGATGGAGTGGCGGTTTTAAACACCTCCTCCATCCACTGATTCTCCCAAAAAGGATAGACAAACTAAAAAAAAATGGCCTACTGATGCTTCATATTCTCTAAAAACAACAAAAAAACAACTCCTAAACCTTTAACCTAAAACTCAACACTCTCCTTTCCCCCCACAACAAACACACAAAGCCTCTCAAAATCACTCACATATACACAGAGCAACCAACTAATGGTGTTAGCAGTCTGTGTGTCACACACCAAATGAAGGAAAGCAACCCCTTTTAAAAGGTAGCCTGGCTGGTGAGCACCAACTGGGTGTGACGAGGACAGGTGCTCTGCATGAAGGGCTCGTTAGGAGCTGTGGGAGTCCAGGCAAAGCTGCAGACTACCAGGCCCCATCCGTAACATTGACTAACATAATCAAACTGTTTCAACTGGTATCATTTCTGAATTAATTCGTTGAAATTATGCTAGTAAGTTAGATCAACACACTTAATTAAGTCTACTGTACTTCATTAAATTTTCGATTAAGTTGGTCCAACCATTTCCTTTTTTCAGTGCCGCTCCTTTTTGACCCTAACAAGCTAACTTAGCACTTCCATATTTTTGAATTGAATAATAGCTCTCTGAAGCCAGAAAACTGCCTCAATATTTTCAGAAAGCAGCGACTGTGTAATGTCAGGCACATACTGTTTGACATTAAGCACAGATGTGCAACACAATGCGACCATCAAAATGTTACATCAAGGTGGTAACACTCGGGTGACCATATTCTGTTTCTCTGAAAAGAGGACTCACTACCAGCAAAAAATTTTCAGTCCCCCCACCCCCATTTTTAGGGGTTTTGCTTGCGTCAGGGGGCTTTCTGTGCTTCTATCTCAATTTAACAAATATTCTGAATTCCCCAGAAAAGAACACTTCACCTGGATATACTAAAAAATAGCCCAAAACACTCACAAACAGTTGCTTTATAAACAATATATTTATTCATTTAAAGCAATTCTCCTACACAATATAATCAGTCACATACAAATATGGCATGCTCTAGACTTTGAGTTATTGACTCAAAGTATTCAGCAACACAAGTATTCAGATGTTTAACAAAATAAGAAATAATCATCTCTCTTAGGTCTGACACTTACACCTTAGTTAGGAAAAGTGAGGTAGAGAACCATTCTTCAAAATAACCTCCCAATTATCAATTACGTAAAAATAGAAATAATGCCTCAAAGTATTAAACAAAAAGAAAAAAGAGAGGTAGCCTATTCTTCAATGTTTTGTTGTGGCGATATGGGCTTTATAAAGAAGAACACAATCAACTAGTCTTTTTAACAAATAGACAATATAAAATAATAAACTGTGCAAATATTGCAGTGTTCATTTGTCGGTAGTAGTAGTCAAATTAAATTAAATTAAATTAAATCAATTAATTAATTAAGTTAAATTAAATTAAATTAATTAAAAGTAGTCAAATTGTGAGAATAAAGTTGAAATTTTGAAATGAAACATCAGAATAATAAGAAACATGTCAAAACTTTGAGGAAAAAAAGTCTGAATTTGACCTCCAAAGTAAGGATTCTCGTGATCAAAAAGTCCAAATTTTAAGACAGAAGTCCAAACTTTGAGTTAAAACATCAAAATTACAAGGAAAAAAAAATCATATCTTTGAGACAGAAAGTCAAAATCTTGAGCAAAAACATGAAAATAATGAGAAAATTATTACCAAAGCTTTGAGATTAAGCATCAAAATTAGAAGAAAAATATCAAAACATTGAGATAAAAAAAAAATCTAAATTATTTCTTTGACACATAAAGTCAAAACTTTGAGACATAAAGTCAAAATTTTTAGAAAAAAAGTCAAAATTTTGAGCTTTAACATCAAAATCAGCAAAGAAATTTTAAAGCGTCTTTAAAATAAATATTCGTAAAAATTCGTAAAAATAAAAATGAAATAAAAATTCGTCCCTGATAATTGAACACTGCAATTTTTGCACAGTTTATTATTTTATTCTGTGTATTTGTTAAAAAGGCTAGTTGATTGTGTTCTTCTTTTATTCTCTTTTTTATTGTATATTTGTATATATTTATTATTCTCATTTCTATGATTGGGCTTGCTCCGGGACCAGGGTAACCTAATTTCCTCCCACCCATGTTTTACATGGGTTGGATGACAATAAAACTCCTTGAATCTTGAATCCTTGAAAATTAAAGTTAGTCTGTGCAGGAGCAATCTGCCCAAGAGTCTATTTTATGGACGTCTTCCTTTCACTGAGGTGTCACATTCTTATGTTTGTTAAAAAATAAAAATGACATAAAATGCTGTGTTGTTTGTCGCCATTGTACTGGGCTTTAATTATGGATAGAAAATGCCAAAATATGTAAATACTGTTGCTTACCTGCCTGACATCAAGACGCTGTGTCTCTTTAATAGAAAATTATGATGTTATGTTGGTATAAAATGCTCATAAATTGTTAACTTTGTGAGCAGGATAACGTGGTGTGATTGGGTCTGATAGTCAATCAGATTTCAGAATCTATTGAGATTTCTAAAGTCCTGTAGTGTGATCCAGATTTTAATAAGAATGGGTTCATGGATGTTTATTTTTAAATCAGGGTCAGTTTGCTTATTGTTTTTGTTTAAATTACGCTGATTTTCAAAAGCCCCTTATGATGCGTGTTCTACTTCACGCATCATAAGGAACCAAAGCCCCTTATGATGCGTGAAGTAGAACACGCATCATAAGGAGCTTTTGTTCCTTTGTAAGTTCATAAAGTCACTTGTTCTTCACCCAGTGAGACTCACAAACACTTCAGGCGTCACAGAGAGCAGTCGCAAACTGTTGGAAGCTTCATTTGATTTTGATTTTAGTTCGGTTTTCAAGTGACGAAAATGTCAGGACTCAGTAGCGGGGGACTAATCCCCTTACAATCAAAAATGGTCACTATGATGAGCAGTTCCACTTATGGAGAAATTGTTTTTCTTGACATGGAGATCCCAGAGGAAATCCATGAGGGGGAGATCCCTGAGGAGGAAATCCCAAAGGACCGCAGTAGATCCCCTTCTATTAACGAGATGAATAGTGGCGGAGGTTCTTCTGGTTATAGATCGGACCAGAGTAGATCCCCTTCGCTTAACGGGGAGAAAAGTCTCGGAAGTTCTCCTGGTTATAGATCAGACCACAGTACATCCCCTTCGGATAGTGGGAAGAAAAGTGGCGGAGGTTCTTCTGGGTATAGATCGGACCACAGTAGTTACCTTTCGGATAATGGGAAGAAAAGTGGCGGAGGTCCTCCTGGTTATAGATCGGACCACAGTAGTTCCGCTACGGTTAACGGGAAGAAAAGTCGCAGACGTTCTCCAGGTTATAGATCGGAACGCAGTCGTTCCTCTTCGGTTAACGGGGAGGAAAGTGGCGGAGGTTCTTCCGGTTATAGATCGGACCACAGTAGCTCCCCTTCGATAAACGGGAAGAAAAGTCGCGGACGTTCTCCTGTTTATAGATCAGACCACAGGAGATCCCCTTTGGTCAGTGGAGAGAAAAGTCGCGGACGTTCTCCTTCTTATAGATCGGACCGCAGTGGTTCCCCTTCGGACAATGGGGAGAAAAGTGGCGGAGGGTCTTCTGGTTATAGATCGGACCACAGTAGTTCCTCTTCAGTTAAAGGGAAGAAAAGTTGCGGACGTTCTCCTGGTTATAGATCGGACCACAGGAGATCCCCTTTGGTTAGTGGAGAGAAAAATCGTGGACGTTCTCCTTCTTATAGATCGGACCGCAGTAGTTCCCGCTCGGTCAACGGGGAGAAAAGTGGCGGAGGTTCTTCTGGTTACAGATCGGACCACAGTAGTTCCTCTTCGGTCAACAGAAAGAAAAGTCGAGGACGTTCTTCCAGTTATAGATCGGACTACAGCCGGGCTTCTTCTGTGAAGGTAAGACATCAAAAACCAACCAACATCATCATTACAATGTGCGTGCATTTTGGCAACAGAGGCGGAGTTAAGCTCCGTATATCCAGACTAGTCAGCGTTCCTGTAACATTCAGTCAAACTATTACTAATGTAAAATTTTTGGTTATGTTTCGGTCAATTGTCACCATGGAGTTGACTTTTATCAAGTTCTGACCATTACAGAGCTACGGATGTTTTGGCGTTAAGTGCCACAACATCAACTTCAGATATTCTTATTCCAGTTTTTAGTTTGTGTATTTTATGAAAACCCTGAATTAATTCAGAGGTTGTAACCAAATCTGGAATAACAATTGAACATATACGTTGTTACCCTAAAAGCATTTTTGCCTAAGTCACATTCTGAAGTTTCAGAAAATAAGACGAGACATTTTATGTTATTTTTTTATATGTTTACATAATCTATTTTAAGATTGTTAACTTATTTATTTTATCTTAATTTCTTTGACCCCAGTAATCATGTTATGGGGCTAACAAAATAATATATATATATATATATTTTTTTTTTTTACACAGGCAATTATGCTATTAGGTTAACAACATTATGATAAACAAAGCAAATTCATATTTTAAAGTAAAACTAAGTCGTATTATCAGACTGTTAACCAGTCTTTTTATTAATTTATTAATTTATATTAATTTATTATTCTTTTTATTGGATCATTTTTGTCTAGAAGTGGTTTCCGTAGACCATCCGTTAAAGTGATGATTTTACTTTAATAATTGCGTTTTTTGGTGGTTCATTCCCCCACAAATTCTGTTGCTATAATGCGCACGCAGTTGTAACTTTTTACAAATTATAAATATAAATAATGATTATATTTGACTGTGCCTGAACAACAAGCTAACCACTGTTTTTAATGTTTCACAGAGTGATGTTTCCAGAAGATCTAAAAGATCTCGAAGATCTGCTTTAAGGTCAGAGCTAGCTGATCTACGATCTGACCTGGCGAAGGAGAGAAAAGCAAGATATGATCTAGAGAAAGATCTGAAGATGGAGAAAAAAGCGAGATCCGGTCTGGAGAAAGATTTAAAGAAGGAAAAGAAGGCGAGATCTGATGTAGAGAAAGATCTGAAGAAGGAGAGGGAGGTAAGAGCTGATCTTGAGAAAGATCTAGAGACGGAGAGAAAGGCCAGATCTGATTTAAAGAAAGATCTGAAAATGGAGAGAGAGGAAAGATCTTGTAAAAAAGCTCTGGAGCAGGAGGAACAATCTCGCACGGGCCTCCTTCGTGAAGAACTGGACCGCGTGACGGCAAAATTGGCGGATTACAAGAAGTCCGACAAATTGCTGAGGCAGTCCAGGACGAAGCTTAAAGACAAAGTCTCCAAAATGACCACAGAGCTCAGACAGAACGAGACGGTCATCGATGCGCTCAAGAACCAGCTCGAGCATCAGAAGGAGAGTCTGGAGAAAGACAAAGAGATCATCACCTTACGTTGCAATCTTCAGACTCTTCAATCTGGGGGCGGAGCCAACAAGGACGGCTGCGTTTTCGCGATGCAGGACAAAATCGAGAAGCAGGCCTTGGACCTCGCGGCGGAGAAAGCTAAAAGCGCCTCGCTCCAGAAAGACTACGAAGGCGCTCTCTCCCTCCAGAAACAACAGAGGGAAGAACTGGAGCCTCTGACTCAGGAAAACCGACGCCTGATTTCTGAGAACCAGAGGCTGCAGAGCAAACTTCAAACCGCCATCAACAAGTGCCAGAAACAGCAGAGGGAAGAACTGAAACCTCTGACTCTGGAAAACCAACGCCTGATTTCCGAGAACCAGCGGCTGCAGAGCGAACTTCAAACCTCCATGGACGAGTGCCAGAAACAGCGTCAAGAAGCAGAGCGCTGCATGAAGATTGCGGAAGATCTGGAGCTGGAGAAGACCGTTCTTTCTGAAGCACAAGAAAAGGCCTCTGAGAGGTTCTTACAGTCGTGCCTCAACAAAGACGCTCACTACGACATGATGGTGATGCAGAGAACACAAGAAATGGACGCCCAAGATTTCTTGAGAGAGCAGCTCACCGCGTCGACTCTTAACTCCGACCGTTTGAAGTACGACATGGAGACGTTAAAACGAGACATCAAACACGCCCAGGAAACACACAAAGTGTTAGAGAAGGAGAACAAGAAACTGAAATCCAAGAACAACCTTCTCTTGGAGCGCCACCACGAGATGCTGTCAGAGAAAAATGACGCCATCTCCAAGAACGAATCCACCATCAGATGTTTCGAGCGCAAGGCCGTGGAGATGGAAGCCAAATACGAGGAGAGTAAGAAGAGAGAGGAGCAATTGGACGGCGATCTCAGAGAGTTGAAGATGAGATACTCAGAGATGCATGAGCGAACCGTCAGCGAGATGCATCGAGCGGAGCCGGACCAAGAGCTGAGCGAGCACGTGAAGACTCTGAAGGAGAAGAAAAGACTGACTTCAGCGCTTTACAGAGCAGACCACGGACTCTCCACGACTCAGTTTCAACAACTNCTGGAGTCTGGACCCATCAGCGACTCTAGGATCCACCTGAGCCCGACGAGAGACGAGACCACAGACTCTTTGTATCAGCTCAGAAACACACACCAGAGAAGTGACACCTGGATGGAAAGATCGTCTCCAAAATTCACCCCAAGGTTCGACTACTAATCCCCAAAATCACCGTGTCCCTGTAGGTTTCCCCCGGGGTTGCTCCGGTTTTCCCTACGGTTTAAAGACACGCCGTCAACATCCACAGACTGAATAATATTCCCCCTTAAAGCAGTACTACAGAGGATCGCCGCTTGACCGGAACAAGAACTCAACTACCCATAAGCCCTAGCGCGCAAATACTGTCAAAAAGATACAGATCTGCCGGTCGCGTGCATTTGTTTTGAAGGTGAACCATAGAAGCCAGGACTTCGCTCAAAAGTATTCTTCTGTTTTCAGACAGCGACGAGGCAATATATTTATTTTTGACTGAATGACGATGTTGAAATCGTTAAGTTCAACTTGGTTTTATTACTGTGGAGTGGCCTCCGCCCTCGTTTTTTTTTAGGAACTTTGTCTCATCATAGGGTCTTTCACTGCCTGAGTTGTCTTTTACTTCTGATTGGTCTGTATGATTATTGATTTTTATTGTTGCTCGCTATTTGATTCACTGGTTGTTTGTTTGTTTGCTGATTTTGTCCCTGCTGTAAAGCACTTTGTGAACTGTTGTTTTTAAAGGTGCTCTATAAATAAAGTTATTATTATTGTCATAAATTGGTCGCTCAACGTTCCTTATAACTTGTGAATAAACTGCCCATTCTTCATATTTCAAATACTAGAAATGTCCTGTACGTTTTCTTTACATTGTATTCTTTCCTCTAATTTTATAATTCTTCACTATTGCTAGTGCTTAGTAGTTTACAGTCATCTTCTACATTAGCTTTCAAAAATTACCATGTTCACAATAAATAGCTACCGCCTGGGATAACTTGTTTATGAATATGAACAGGATGAGACGGCCCTTAGTGATACAAAAAGTCACATTACAAACTCGGCATCGGTCGGACATCCCGCCCCGTCTTTTATTTCACGCCAGAGAGTGAACGCAGAACCGATGTTTATTCTGGTCCGAGCATTCAGCTTGTTTTTCTCTCGCTTTTTTACAAAACTTTTCTCTTCCTTGGGTTCTTTGCTGCCTCCGCCACGGCTACAGCTCCGGGATTGCCTTTCGCCGAGACTTCCCTGTTTCCAACAAATCAGGAATCCGGGGAAGTGACGTACGCCGTAAAACAGTCCACCATCCACCTCAAGGTTACATAGTGCCAGTGAAAGTGATACAGACCACCCCAGACCATGACAGAGGGGTCATTCAACCCATTTTAAAGTGGTGGATTGTGACAATGAATTTTAAAATAAAGAAAATTAACAAAACAGAGACGAATCCTCTCAGATTTCTCAGCTTTCACACCATCACGGATGATTTCGATTGGATTCAACATCCTGTCTTAAAAAAGGGATGCTCAGCATTTCAACATCCTGCATTTGCTGGAAGGAAATGCGGGGCCCCCCTCTTGTTTTTTTGTTTTTTTTGTTGTTGACTTGCTTCTTTCAGTACGTACAGTAAGTACGTTAACAGGCCTTTAAATGTGTTACCAGGCCTATACAAATCTTCTGCTTTATCGATCTTTTAAAATGTTTTCTGACTAACGGGCCCTCTGATATTTTGACTAAGGGGCCTTTTAAATTCTGAAGGTTAGAACAAGGGAGTGACAATTAAATAGCAGTTTTTTTCAGCTGCCACATTTGTCGGTATCTGTACAGGTATACGCACATTTAAAAAAATACCCATGAACGCTGCCATAAGCACATTTTTACACCCAAATCTAAGCGATCATGGAATGATAACTGTGCCAAAACAAAAGTTTTGGCAAAGTACAAAATCAAATGGAACAGGAAACAGACAGATGTCCACAGGTTTGGCGGTTGGCCATATATTCTCGAGTGTATTTAAATAGATGTCACAGCAGACCTCTCCACACATTTCATTCATATATGTCATTCATTCAGAAGAGCTCAGCACAAAACGCTCCTTGTTTACTAGATTCCAATGATTCAATGTAGAAAACTTAACCATTCCATCCATTCACATCAGCCACTTATCCTCGAGGGTCACTTGGAGAGACTTAACGGAAAATACTTGAAGAGCAAACTTTCTGTTCTCAGGACACGAGGCCAAAGCACAGGCTGTTCCGAGCAGAGTGAGAAGTTTTAAATCCTCCTCCTCCTAAAAAAAAATAACCCATAACCACCGTTTCTCTCCGTCTGTCACCGCCCGTCCTCTGGGGATCGGCTGCTTTTAAAAACTCTCAGCGAAAAACGGTATAAAGCTCCCATTGGTCTCGTAACGTATCCAGCACCTTGTTAAAGTCGGGTACTTTCCTGATGTGCTTCCATGGCACTGAGCCGCAGAGTGACCTTTCACAAGCCAGGAATCAATAATGACCACAAAGACATGAAAAGTGGATTTCCTGCAGTTTTTTTAAATACCTCTTGATTTAAAGGGAACCCCGACTGAAAGGACTAACAGGCATGAATATGCTTAAATGTTTGTCTCAAACTAGAATTTGTTGTAAAAGACAACGAATTGGTTTTTCTTTAAAAAAAATACAGTTTAAAATACAGTTTCTATCCTTCGGGCGCAGCCATTGTTTTACTGCCGCAATGCATTCTGGGTTGATGACGTAGAATGGTTGCTTGGTACTGAGCATAGACTGTATAATGAGTGGACGTAACATCGTTCGGCTCAAACTGAAGCCTCCAGCAGATGCCCCGCCCCCTGGTGTCTGGCTGCAGTATAGGTCATAAGCCCCGCCTCCCCATGTATTCCAGATATGAGCAGGGAAAGCTTAAGAAAATTACGATACGTCGTAGAAACGTTTCTCTCATCCTTACGCTAAGGCAGTATGACGATGTCATTTGGCTGCACGGTGTTCGGGTGTTTTTTTTCTGAGAAGTTAGTTTCTCATTAGTTATTGGACGTTAAAAACCGTGATATAAGTTTCGTTTTACGATAGTTGACAGCTGCCGTTCATGAGTAGTTTTTATCGGGGATATAAGAAACTTCAGGAAAGAGCCAAAAGGAGACTAAACCTTCTGAAGAAGAAGAAATAAATATTTTTATTTCTCTTTTTTACTTTGCTCCACCAGAAATTCTCTACTGCGCAGACTCTGGCTGCACAATGGCGGCTAGAGAAACGGGGTTTTTTGGCTTCAAAATCGTAGAACGGTGACAGGTGGAAGCACGCTGTCCATTCTATATACAGTCATTTGTTGGGAATCACTGCCTGAGAGTCCTGACAACTTTTAAAACAAAAATAGAATCTGTAACATGGACAAATCATGTTAAAAAGTTTGTTTGTGTTTCTTATCCTCTCATCAGACTCTACAGAGACATTCGTCCTCTCTTGATGGATTTCTGGATGAGATTAGTGAAATGCTCATTCCAAAGTTTGCCTGATGTTCTGTCGAACTCTGTCACCCTTCGGTGTCTCTGTGCTCAGCCTCTAAATGACTCCGCAGACTCGCACAGGCCAGTCCTCCTCCTCTTGTTTGGGTGTTCTGGTCATCGCCTCTCTCCGTCTGCCCTCCTCCGGGAACAAAGGCTCTCACTGTGCGGAAGGACGACGCCGGGAACAACAAGTCGCCCGGCTGTAACACAGTCGAGGCCACACAGGCTCTCGTCCTTTTCATCACAATTATGTCGGGTTCTTCTGCTAATTGCTGAGAGCTGGCTGGAGTGAGGCGAGGAGAGGGGAGGCTGGAGGTCTGGACTGAGGGGGTTTATTGAACCGAGAGAGGACGTGAGGAACAAGGCGGGGTCAGACTGGCGGTCGCTCATTAGGGATTGAACAGCTGCCAATCTTCCAGCTGCTGCCAGTCAGCAACAAGAGCAGAGCAGCATCCTGACCTCATCCGACCTTACTTTTTACTCATCCTTGTTGCCAAATTTGTTGGCTAGGATGCCAGTGTTAGTGTTTGCTACTTCCTAGCTATTATGTCCGATACCGCAGATTTCCTTACCGATCTGATACTGGGTAAAATTCAGGCTGGTATCTGCAAAACCAATCTGATACCGACACTGAATAACAATGGATATATAGATATTCTAAGTTTACTGTGGCTTTTTTTATTGCAATTGTTCTAAATAACTCATCAAAACCTTTTAACCATAGAATTATTTTAACATAGAAGTATTGTAAATTGTCTAGAAACCCCACCTGAATGAATGTAGACGCTGACATATCTACATACATGACTCTGTTTACACTCTACTAAAGTTTTTTTTTTTTCTTTAATCATACTGCTGTGATTATGTATTATGAACTTACCCAGGTGGAGGAAGTACTCACCACCAACCATGTATGATTCAAACGAGAGCTTAAAATTTAGTTGCTTTCCAATGTGTTCCTGTTAATTTTCAACATTACTTCAAAATGAAAAAAAGTATCAAAGGCACCATATTTTTTCATTTGATAATCAATATAAGAGCATGAAGATCTGGTATCAGTTGTATCGTTATTTCAGTATCGATCTGCACATCACTATTACGAAGGTCCACCTTATTTGTGTCAGGTTTCACCCAAGTTGCAACCTCCAGTCTGATAAAATGAGACAACACAGAAGTGCTAAAAAGCTGCTGTTCCTCAAGTGACCGCTTGAGGCTGGCTCCGGAAGTACCGGAAGTCACGTAGACACCAAGCCAAAAAAAGCCATTTTTAGTGCCGAAATAAGCGTATTTAAAGTAGGGTGACCATATTCTGTTTCTCTGAAAAAGAGGAGAAAGAAAAAAGAGAGGTGGCCTATTCTTCAATGTTTTGTTGTGGTGATATGAGCTTGCAGATCGTTGGAACCATTATTAGCCACAGAGACAAAAGTTCCAGCTTTGTACTCTGTACATTCTACCTCCCATTTGTCACGACCCGGACAAAAACAGGGGTACTTTTTTCGCATGTCATCAGTGAAATGACATAGGAGTTTCGGCATTTTCTTTCTGTTCGAGTGTTCTCTCGCAGTATGCCTACCTGCCCGTCAGCCTGCGAGTGAGTGTGGAGCGTGGAGCGCCTCTGTACTGATTTGTGAATTAATTAATACATGTTCCGGGGTTCGGCTCAAACTCCACCTCTCAGAGTGTGTTTCTAAAGGAACCACTCAATGTGAATGATAAATACACTGGTCTGTGACGCGCTGAAGCTAGGCAAGATCAGAAACCCGGACATTTGAAGGACTTTATAAACCCCGACTGGACAGGCCGGACAGGCTCTTAAAAGAGGACATGTCCGGGCAAAAGAGGATTTATGGTCACCCTAGGTAACAGAATTTTGAGTTGATATGATACAGAAAAATACATTGGGAACCTTACCTTAAAGAAAATTGAGTATAATTTATTCAAAAATTACATTACTTCAACCAATGGTGCATTCCTTTTTTACAGTGTAATTTGTGTTGTACTATGTATTGCCAAATACTATTGCAGTTGGTGTTGTTGGTCATACAACGTATATTCTTGCTCCTTCCCTGCATGGAGTCAAAATTATGGACCTTACATTTGGACAATCAATCCAATCTGGACTTATTTTGTTATGGACTGGCGTGGCACTTTTTAAAAAAGAATTTAAAGCTTTGAAATAATCAAACAAACCTTGAATAATGAGAATAAGTGAGTAATATTTTTAAGTGTGTCTGAAAGGAAGGATTTGGTAGATTTACTGAATGACATGAGTGAATGCTATACCTCTGGGAATATTCAGTTCAGTCCTTTATGTTCAATATTCAGCAAAAAGTGCTCTTATAATGCATTATATGGCCGCTGTATTCATGGGGTTGAAACATTTTAGGACTTCAAATTGGGCCCTGAGTTGTAAAAGGTTGGGAACCACAGCTATAAAAGGTGAGGGCACTGAAGCATCCACCTGCACACAGCCATCCATCACAGTAGGGAGTTACGGTAATACGCACATAGAGAGTGATTGTAGAAAAACAAAGAGATAGAGAAAGAGGGAGGGTGGGTGTGTTATTACACCCATACAGAGTGTGTGTATGTGCAGACCTATGTAGGAGAGAGACAGAGTGACGAGGGTGAGATGAGAGAGAGAGAGAGAGAGACAGAGAGAGAGAGAGAGAATAGAAGGCGGGCTGGAGACTACATACAGAGAGCTTCTTTCACAAAAAACACTCCCTCAGTGAAGATGGAACAACTGGATCTCTGCGCTCCTGAGCCCGTGACCAATCAAGAGCGCGAGAGCTATTATCATCTTTAATGATCCTGACGCGCTCACCTGTCTTATTCCCACTCTGCACCTCGTCTTTAAAGTGTGACACCTCGTTTTTCCCGTGGATTTTGAAGAAGGCGTTTGAATGTTGAGGAGGGAGTGCGTCAAGTGAGCGCACGTATCCAACAAGTGGATGAATGAATCAGCTCGCAGCGGACGCACTCTGGGACTAAATCAAGCTGAGGATCAGTGGATTGATGAGCTGCAAAGGCGTATCGATTGATCTGTTTTGAACACGGACAACAAGCTGCGCTGATTAGCTCTGATTTGGAGCTTCTTCTTCTTCTTCTTTTTTTTTTTTTTTGGTGATGCAGGTCTGTGCGCATTCTCTTTATCTGAGGTAGTTCGTGTAAAATCGCACGACTTTGTCTTAATTAGAGGATTGTTTTGTTTCGTGAAAGCTTTAAAAGAAACTGCGATGAGGTGAGTCACCTGCAACATTTTCCCGAGCTGCCCATATTGACTGGTTTTTGGCGGAAACGCTGCGGAATCCTACCTCCCTCCTCTCCCCCCCAACATCCATGGACTTGCTCCTCTGTTCCCTCGGTGACCGCGGGGGTAACTTCGCCTCCTCTTAGTTGTGTTTTTTTTTTTTTTTTTACCTTTATGACAAGGGCGCAGGTGGCACCTAAAGGTCGCAGCCATGCCGATGCATCCAGTCACCTCCACGTTGATGTACCGGGGGATCTGCACCATCCCGGACATCCTCTCCTACAGCGCCCCGGTGAACCTTCCAGAAGACGAAGTTGAAGGTGAGATCTTACCTGTTCGTGTACACCTGGGGGCTATCAGGGGGGAACAAACAGGTGTTTAAGTCATAAGCAGCTCAGAGAGGCAGACTGGAGCTCCTTTAGAGAGAGACGCGCGGTCAGCACCTTGGACAGCGCACTGTGATCCAAGCTGATATGTGAGATTTCATTGATTTTCTGCACAAAAATGGCTTCTTGTAGAGACTTATCTCCAAAAATCCATTTCATCCTCTTTTCTGATCTTCATCTATGAAACGGAGTGCAAAAAATAATCTCCCACTTTCTTATCAGTGCGCTCAAAAATCTTCCAATTTACTTGCAGTGATGTAAATCAGATATTTTGATTTGCCTTACAAGTATTGAGCTGATTCGATTGCATGAAATAAGGCATCCCTGTTTTTTGTTTTTTTTTATAACACCAATTCTTGCTTCCCAGGGGCAGCTATGAAGCATTGGCTCTAATGAGAAGTCTTGAGATGGAAATTCAATTCACGGGAGCTTGATTTCACTGGACCATTAAGTCTAGACGCAGACTTTCTGCCAGTCTGAAAACGTTTAATGTTCCATCTCTTTTCACCTGTGAGATCCCTGCACCGCTGCTGCTGCACATTCAAGCAAATTTCATCGATGATTGGCTCTCGATTAAAGGAAAAATGTCACATCATATGGAGAAATAAGTGACATCCCTTTGCAAAAAGCGGCCTCACACGCTGACACATTCTGAGCAATTTGCCTCTTTTGGTATCCGGAGAATATTCAAGCCTGGAGCACTTGTGATGCAGACCTGTAACATCTGCACATTATTACCCAGCAGCCCCTTCGGGATGCTGTTCAGGTCCCAGAGGATGGGAGATGACAGAAGTTCTTGCGTTGTTTTCCAGGGTGATGATGCTGAACGGTGCCTGTAGAGCGATTTCTTGAATAGACCTCTCATCTTTACCTTGATAAGACACACAATGTTGGGTAAATGTATAAATTACTTTGCAGATTCCTTTAATGATAAATCACTTAGAAGAAAAGGAATAATAGAAGTCTTTTGGGTCAGAAATGGACAGACACAGTCTCCTTTTGTCTCCTTTACTTGCTTGGGGTTTGCATTTGCTGAGGTGGCTATTCAGAGTGAAACCAGAGTGTAAAAAGGCCAAATTTGAAAAGGTTTTGATGACAAAGGTCTGCAGCTTTGACGTAAGAGCAGTTTCAGATTTCACACAATGCCCAAAAACATCAGGAATAGACAAAAAAAGGTGCAGAATAGATCAGGCAGACTCTATTCTTCTTTCAAGAAGAGAGCGTTAGATTAAAGAGAAATGTCACTGTGTCACTTCAAAAAGTGATCTTTGCAAGATTTCAGACCTTTGATTCCAGCGTTGCGTCATCCCAGGCTTCATTTTCAAGTGTTATTTCCAGTGCAGAGACAAAGTTTTGGCACTTTTATTGACTCAATGACACTTCAGTTTCTCTCTCATCCTCCAGCTTTAATTTACAACAGCAGACAACACTTCATTCTAGCTCTAATTCGTCGAATCCACTTGTGACATCCATCTGGAGATGCTCTGTACAGCTGGACTTATAGCGGCAGATTGAGTGCAATGGGAGGGTTTGTGGAGAGAAAAGCAGCGCCGGGAGGTAAAGCACGGTTACCAGCATTGACAGAGCTTTTTTTTTCAGTGGCTGTAGAGCATTAGTGATCCAGCGTGAGCGATGTCTTACAGGGTGTGAAGGAGGCAGGCTTTAAAGGCTCTGTCAGAGAGCAGATTGAGTGTTGTTGTTGTTGAGAGTGGAACTGAGGGTCACAGCTTCTCTTGTCAGACAGCACAGACAGCAGCTATTATACATGTGACAGGGCTGATTAGGTTGTTTCATCAGGTAAGAAAAAACCCCACTAAAATACTTCACCATGTGCCAAGACTCTGTTTTCTCAGGCAAATTTGTCTGAGGACACACACACACACAAATGCAGGATCATCCAAAGCAAGATTACATTGCATTGTCACACAGATTGGATGTGTCTTTGAGGATTTTTTGTACGAAAGCATAGAGATAGTAGACACAGAATCCTGGTTACATAAGTGAAACCAATGCAGCAGTGTCTTAAAGCTGCATTGTTCTCTGATGGTATTTTCTCCGATAAAATGATGCAGATAGTTAAGAAGCTTTGTTATCTATGCCATGATTGTTTTTAATGAATGTATGGATGGTATAGTGTTTGTTTTTGAATTGCTGCCCTGTTAAGAGCAGAAAAAGGCAGCAAGGAATTAAATGCTTGGACCTTAAAGTCCAGGGGAGTCCAAACTGTTTTCAGAAAGCGCCACATTTGATTTTGTTTAAAAATTTGTTTATTCGTTTGTTTGCTTTATGTGATAACTATTTCTCTTAGTGATTTCTCATAACTAAGGGCCTGATCTGCTAAGATCCCAGGTAACACACTGCAAATAATCTTGCACTTACCAAGATTTAAAACAATGCTTAATAAAATGTCTTGTTTTAATTATTTTTTTTTAAACTTATTTTTAGCATTTAAAACTATGTTAGTTCTCAAACAAAGCATGAACGTTTCAATTTCGTCTTGATTAGTCTGAGAATCCTAAAATGAGTGGATAACTGTTAAAACAAGTTACTTTGGTTTTCTCACATGTAATTTCATGACATTAAAACTTGTTTCAAGAATTAGCTCCACCTCAAGTTGCATTCCATTTGCTAAAATTAAGAATATAAGAGGCATGAAATTAGATTCTATTGCTCATATTCAGCATATTTCATTTAAGATTCTTCTTCAGGAAGTTTGTTTTCAAGCACTTTAATCTAAAAATGAGCATTTTCTTCTTGTTTTAAGAGCTGAGAATACTTATCAAGGCCATCTTGTTTTTAGATTTATCAGTCTTATTTCAAGATTTCTAGTCAAGTGAAATTATCTTGCTGCATGTACAGATATTTTCACTAATTTTAAGATATTTTTCCATCAAATTTAGCATTTTTATCTTATATTCAGACTCCCTTTTTTGCAGTGCAAGCGCTAAATTGCACGTTCTACTACTTGGTTGCATAGTTGATAATAGGTACAAAAATGAGGATTTTGTATGTGCTACTGTCTGTCTCCATGGCGAGTTGAAGAGAGTAGACTAGCTGTAAACAAAAAATGAAGTTTGAAGCCATGGAGTTTTAGGTCTTGGAGAAAATAAAGAATAGAGACACAGACAATAGCATTATTAGATACATATTTAAGTCTTGTCTTATCAGTGTTTTTCTGTTCTCTGGTGGCTGTTTACGCTCATTTTTGTTTGTTTTAAAACAAGCAACAATATTCAAGTTCATTCATTGTGTTTATTATTGTAAATTCAAATGAATTAATTCTTTAAAGGTTGGCGAATTATCACCAATGCCGATGAAATTTGGGGACCAGTAAAGCGTTACCGACTATCCCTCTTGACATTGCATTCAACACTTGGTACTGCACCCCAGAAAAAGTACTCTGGGAGATGTGGGCACTTACTGTGCTGGTGTGCTGGAATGATCCCGACGCAGGAAAATGCAATGTTGCATGGAGTTTTTCCATGGGATATGAATGATATGGCATGGCTCCTTTTTTCTGACTGGACCTAAATCAGCTCTTGCCTCACCTAGCAGCTCAAAAATGGCATTTCTGAAAAGATGATATGACTACTGTTTTTATTTCCTTCTCACTACATTGACTGCCGTCATTTGTAAAGCTGTGCCAGTTTGCACCTTCCTTTCAACGCTACACATAGATGCAAAAACATCAACTGCAATGAATTTCAGGTTCAATGAATCACATTGGGGATTCTCAATGATCACATTTGCTCCACCTCCTCCCAGTTTTTTTGCGTGTTCCTACAATCTGTATATGTTATGCATGTTCATGAAGAACTGGATGTGCTGTTTTGCTAATATGACAGATGCAATTCACGATTTTTAAATCAGCTTTGCATAAATCAAGTTTTCATACACGTAAACCTTTATACCAGGTGATAAGTGGTCAGTTTTCTGCAGTTAAATGCTGCGTAAACATCAGCAAACTCTGCGTCTGACCAAGGAAAATGTTCTCCACCAGGGGGCGATATGGGGAAATATTTTCATATTCTGACTATTATGACCTGCAAAAGACATTTTTAGCCCCAAATATTTCTGATTCTTCTTTCTCATGCTTCATTTTTTAAAGTAATTCCTGCACCATTTCATAGCTTTAATCTAGCCTTGTGTCCTCTAATGTTGTTTTTTTTTTGAGATCTCACATTTTCACATCATGATATTTACGTTCATTTGAAGACAACAGCTGTTAGAGTTGATGAGTTTCTTCAAAATGCACAGAGCTTAAGACAAATGTGGTTTAGTGAGACCTTACTACATATGTTTTGGTTTTCTTTGTGCATGTGATTGAAAAGGTAAATAGACTCAATGAAGCACATGAACAGAGGCATTTCTGTGTCTTCC
Source organism: Thalassoma bifasciatum (assembly GCA_008086565.1). Lineage (NCBI taxonomy): Eukaryota > Metazoa > Chordata > Actinopteri > Labriformes > Labridae > Thalassoma > Thalassoma bifasciatum. The sequence goes on from RPOG01000922.1 coordinate 173,544, forward strand.
TACGAGTAACAATCTCTCAGGGAGAGACAAGCAACTCGATCTCTTCACACCTTCTCTTTTCTATTTAGTGACAGATCGATAATCTATCTGTTTATCTAACCACCAGGAAGAGGTTAGATTAAGGTTCAGATCAGTGCTCTGATGCTTCTCTTTTCTGAGAGGAGGAAACCCAGTCACTGTTGAGCTCTTCTTTTTCATTCACACCACCAAATGTGTGCTGTTCTGCTCCTTCACAGCCACAGGGTCTGATGCTGGAGTTTTCTTTTAAAGGGGGAGGGGAGAGCACACTCAGGTTTGGGATTGAAGGTTCATCTTATGTTGTGAAAATTAATTTCCCAACCCTGGTTTGACGAGTAACTAGTTCACAAAAGCTGTTGATACAATATCTTCAGGAATGTATCCTGGATTAGGTTTTAAAATGTGTCAAAATATTAGTATTTGCAGATAACCTAAAGCTGTTTGAAACTTTTTCAGAAGAATGCACCTTTGCTCAAATTCATCAATAAACAGATTTGTTCACAGAGCTGACTGGTGATTTACCGGTTGAAGCTTTTTTTCTATTTTTTAATGGCGTCTACCAGTGACGGCTTTGCCACAAGCTCTTGTCTCCTCCCAAATGTCAACAAATCCATCTGCAGTGCAATAAAGGACAATCAAACAGGCAGAGGCTGAATATCTTTTTGCTCCACACGTCACTGGCCTAATTTGGTCTTTGACCTGCGGTTAAAGTGCAGACAAACAATGGTTCACAGGAACCATGGGAAGGTTTTACTTGAGACTACAAGTTCCTGGACTTTCTGATAGAGAAGCTATTTCACGTCAAAAATATCCTTCATTTGTCTACAAATATGATCAGAGAGTAATGTTTTTTGTTAAGAAGAAGAGGTGAAATTATAAACAGTGCACTAGATGTGTCCTAACCCATTTTCACAGGCTGTTTTAACCTCTTAAGACTTGACGTCCACATATTTGGACATTACATTTCTACCCCTCATGTAACGCCATGAAAGTTCATTTTTATCTATTAGCCACATTCAGAGACACTTCCCACATCATCTTTTGGTGATACCACAACTTTACACCATTTCAGTGAGAAAAAAAAAGTGTAGTTATGAACAAGAACACTTATATCTAAAAACTAGTTGCTATCTAATAGCACTGAAAACATAACTCCCTGTACAAAAACCAAGTTTAGTTTTTATTTTATTTCATTTTATTCATTGCACATATAAAAGCAACACAAAAGAAACACTGAGCAAAGCAACAAACAGTTGCCACAAAGATGTGCAGGAGGGGCCAAAGAAACCTATTAGGGCTTGTCCAGTGGCCCTCCTTAAGTCCCAAGCAAAAGAATACAATATATTAACACACACACATACATATAAATACATTCATTCATTAAGATATATACACGAATGTATCAATATAAACACATACACATACAGTATATGCTGTTCAGACAGATACATTACAGTTAAAGAAAGGAAAAAAAATCATTACAGAGTAAGCAAAGGAAAGATGTGGAAAAAAAAGAATGAAATAAGTACGTTTATACTTATGAGGTCTGACTGATCCTCAATACTGCGGAGAAATAAAAAATGCACCACAGAAAAATTTTCAGGTCTTAAGAGGTTATTGTGTGAGATATGTAGTTGTGTCGTCCCTTTTGTTTCTCAGAGTAAATAACTATTGGTAAGGTTTTGGCCAATCAGAATCAAGTATTTAATGGAGTTGCAATAAAGCTGGGTGGTCATTTGTATTAAGGTTTGAAGATAAGAGATTATTGAGAGGAGAGCATGAAGCCAGGTCCCATAGTTATAAATAGTAAGTCCAGATATTGTTGACGTGAATGAGTTTTGAATTATAGTACGCATTAAACAATCTCATCCATTCTATTTAGATCCTCCAGCGACAGCTTCCCAGCTTCATCTGCACTCACACCTCCTGACGGACGGATGAGAATTGGTTGGCAGCGAGAGATGTCACATACATCAGCTCTGTCAGCAGGAAGACGAGGCTTTGTCGCCAAACCAAATTGCACATTAGTGCATATGTGTGTGCGAGCGCATGTATAGGTTCAGGAGGCTCAGGCCCTGTTGGCACGCGTAGCCGGGAACTCGATTTTCAATTACTGGCTTGGACACTCCTGGGATTGGTGCACCGGCGCCATACTTGGAGGTTGTGAAGGCTGTCAATGCTATAATTGGACAAAATGCTATTTTTCTGATGCTCAATAAGCATTTGTGTGTCACTGCGCGTATGTGAGTGAGTGTGTGTGTGGTTGTGAGTGCCTTAATGTACAGTAATGTGAGCATAAGTTGAACTGGACTCTGTATTCTCCATTTACTCGCCCACACAAAAAGGATGAAAAAAAAAGGCAGTTGGTCAAATTACAAGAGCTCCATGCAGCGCAGACCTCCTCCATCAGTATTAGACACACACACACGCACACACACTCTTACAAATACACACAAAGATCAGTGTAGATATAACTGCAGGTGGAATTAAGTGGGAAGCCCATTTCCACGCTGCCTAACAACAGCCCTGCTGGAGCCAGCTCCAGAATGGTCCCCAGGCTGAGCTTAGAGCATTTAGAACAGGCCCCAGAGTGAAGCTCTTGTAAACAGACTCCTGTTGACATGAGGTAGGACAGGAGCAGAACATTTGCATCTTGCCAGCTCACTCTGGATTTCTCTTTCACTGCTTCTCATCGTCTGCTATTCCCAGACTTTGGAATAAAACCTTGATTCCAAAAACATTGGGTGGGATTTTACAGGGAGGATACGTCTCTTTGAGGCTTTGAAGGAAAGGGTTCCCTTGGATTTAGTTTGTAATAATGGTGGAAACTGGAGCTGGACTGTTAGACAGAAGTAAATCGTCAGGGCACAAGAAAGCTAAACAGGAGAGTGATAGAGCATGGGCTAAAACACAGGTTAAGCTGTTTGTGATAATGTTCATTCTAACCCACACGCAGCTGTTATACTGCAGTGGTCTGTTCAAACCTGAGAGTCTATCAATAAAAATAAAGAGCCAGGTCACATTTGGTGGAGTTGGAGTTGGTAGATGAGCACTGGTAGGACATGACCAGAATTTACTAGCTCTAACGTGTCATTACCGAAATGTCTCAGAGCACCAGGCTGTGAGTAGCCCCTGATTCATACATATCACATGCCAGCCAATTAAGACTAGATCTGTAGTGTAGTACTGCGTAGCCATGTACATGAGCTCAAAGGAGAACCTCATGTTCCTGCGGGAATTGTATTGGATCGGTACTCCCAAAATTTCACCAATTTCATTCTATGCACGCTCCTTTCTGTTGGTGTTCTTACAGAAAGGATGTGTTTTGTCCATAGATTGTTTAATAAATGAGTGTAGTCTCCATGACATCACCTGTCTGTTTCTGAAATGGAGTTTTGAGGCAAAACAGCAGGTGTGGCCATATTGGAAGTGGGGCTGACATTGAGTCTCTACACTAACAGCTTCAGGGCAGTAGTCAGTCAAAACAAATGCATGCCTTGGTAAGAGTCATGTTGTTATGACAGTGGGTGATGCTGCTCATGAGAAACGAAGTCATCATCACAGAATCCCACAATGGCGTTTATAAAGGGGCCGACTACACAACAACGGTTTTAGGCTGAAATGCATTGCTATTGTGGCATTTCAACCTCTCCTTTACATGGAAATGGCGTTTTAGCCAACCTTAGATGGAAAATTTTGAAAATGGACTCAATCGTGGAATATTTCTGGAATGCAGCAGCCGTTGCCATGTAAGTGAAGGGCTGGAGTTTTCAGTGAAAGCGCTAATGTTACGCTCTGCTTTACACATTCATGGTACACTGCGTTTTGTGTAAAAAAGGCCACAATTTGATTGTCACATTACAAACAATGGCGCTACTTAACCACAAATGAAAACATTACCTTGTCGCTTTGCATTACAGGAAATGTTAGAGTCATGTCTTTATAACAGTGGGTGATGGTGCTTGTGGGAAATGCAGATTCTGGCAAAAGGTGTCACTGCAATCAAGACAGAGCCTTTGAATATAAGGTTTTAAAGATTAACGATGAGCATTTTAAAAATCTTTTGGACTCTTTAGAAAACTAAGGTTGTGAAAAAATTACTGACTTATCAGTGAAATATTTATTTTCCTCTGTTTGCCTTTCTCACCTCATCTTTAGTCTGAGAAAGTAAACTTTGTCTTGCTTTAGGGGGAGTTGGATTCTTCCATTTATTCAACAAATTGGCCTAAATTCTTTTTCATTCTTGAGAGAGTTGTCCCAAAAACCTGAAAACACTTTTATTCTTCTGGGACTGAGGGTGAAAACACAATTTACTCACAATGAGAAGCTGAATGGCAATTCAACAACCTGGTAGAAAAGAACAGAACAAAAGGGTTTTTTCTTTTCAGTGCGAGAGGTAACACTCGGGGTCCAGCGGGGATAATTCACCTGTTATTCAGTTATCCAAAGTTCTGTTGCAATTAAATAATGAGAAGTCTACAAGTATCAAATCATTCAGAGTTTTGAAATGTTGTAGCCATCCCATTATTTTTGCATGCTTTGATTATTTCAATTACCACCTCAAGTATTAAATATGCTTCAAGGCATCATTCTACAAGTGCAAATTAAAAGAGAGAGGCAGAGGAGTGAATTCACTGTAATTATAAGACATCTTTTAATTTCTGCTGTTGGAGCCTTCATTTCAAATAATCCTTATTAAAATGTCAAAGTACAACATTTACGGTTTCATATCCCTAAGATGTGAATTATTACACTTGTTTTTCCTCATTCATTTCAGCTCGAGTTTGTTTGGATAAACATGAGAGGCTTTGGCTAATCACTGTCAAAGAAACGAAGAGTATCAGGAGTCTAAACCTGTCAGGGAGGAATCGCATAAGGAGCCTTTTTAACGCGCAGAGTAACTGTCTGCTGTAATCTCAATCAGCCTGCCTACAAGGTTATCTCTGCGTTTGTTCACGCTGCTGGCAGAGCGATGGGGCTTTCCTTGTCTGGAGATCAAACACAGATTGCGCTGTCACTCCGCCTCCAGAGACAGGAAGCTGAGATGGAGCCAACAGGAAGTGATTGTAGAATAATGGCATGAGGGTTGTTGAGGATTCAAGCTGGATTCATAGTGACTATGTGTGTGTGTGTGTGTGTGTGTGTGTGTGTGTTTCTTTTTTACTTTGAGGTGAATGGTTTGAAGATCTGGCAGGTTGAATCAAAGCTGCCGTTGGTTTGAATAAGACGTTAAGTGAAACCTTCAAAACAGTGTGACGGATGGGGGTAGCCTGTGTAAGACGGTTGATTTTACACTTTGTTTTTCCTCTGCCAAGGGACTCCACTTTTTGTTTGAGGCCAGTATCTTAATTTTGTCTTCTGTCTTTGAGTAGAATTAGTGGGTGGCCCTTTCAGACCCCAAAAGCCTCATTTTTGACGTTTTATGAAGGTGCAAATTAATTTGTGTCAGTTCCCCACAACTTCCTCTTCTATGATGCTATTGTTATTGTCTATAAATCCACTGTTAAGACATTTGGTCCAGTTATTCTTGTTCTCATGACTCATTATTTCTAGCACCACAGTATTTCAAAATGTACGCCCACGTTGAGCTCATGATGTTCCTCATGTGTGTACATAAAGAAAAAAAAAACTTGAGTGAATCTCTATCATGCTACCATGCAATATAGTTGAGATAGTAAATATTCTATTACATCTTGGCATTAATACATTGGCATTATTATTTCCAACACGTCAGCATGCTCATGTCGAAAGCTATGATGTGACATCTGTGATTGGTTTTTAAAGCCCAAAACTACTTGGTTGACAGAGACAGTTGCAGTTGAAGCAGGTCTTGGTTTATAGATAAGGAAATAAACTGTTCAGACCATATTTAGGCTGTAAAAATATTTAATTCTACTGTAAAGATTGGTTGGTCTTTGAATGGGTGTGATTTATGACTTTAAGTGTTTCTGGCGTCGCCCTCATGTGGATACATATGGAACTGCAGTTTTCAGCACATATGAATCATCTTCATTACTCAATACTGGAGGTGGAGGTTGCTGATTGGCCAAAAGTTAGACCAAACTGTCTAAAAAAATGATGGCGTTTCAGTTTTTATGACATGAGAAACCAAATGTAAAATGCACTCTTTTTGTATAGGATTTTTTTTTTAACCCTGAAATTACCTCTTACCCTGACAATCAATATTTGTCCACGTTTCTTGTTCCCTTTAAAGTTTATGACAGAAATTGACAGAGACATAATCGACAAAAGTGTTTTTTGTAGAAAGGTGCGCTAAAAATCTGGATAAATAGAGTCCACTTTAATAAAACAAAACAAGGTAACTCACCTTATAATTTAGTCATGAAGCATTAGTTAAAAAAGTCAAGTGGACCAAGTTCAATACACTTGATCTCTTAATGGAATAGAAAGAACATTTCAGTATAATGTACTAATAATTGAGGTACAGTGTCCGAAGATACTCAGTTTGGACAATCATTTCCCACCCATTCATCTCACTCAGCTTTTTGCGTAAACATTATTCTATTACTAATTCAACTAAATTGTGTAATTCTACTGACCAAACTTACATACATGTTCTGCAAATTCATACTTAAAATTAAATACATCGTTACAGTCAATATAGATATGTTACATCTTTACATATGATGATGTAAAGTACTCATTATTAATGTAGCGGCAGCAGAACTTTGGAAGTTGCAGAAATGCATGAATCCATTATACTGTTATCAGTATTTCTGGTGCTTTCCTTTCACAGCACATAGTAAAGAAGTGATGTCACTCATATGGATTTTCAAAATTTTGAGTCTCGGAAATTCATAATTGTAAGAAGTGCTTATTTAATATGAAAGAAAAAAAGTTTAGTTTACTTAAAAATGATCAGTTCCAGAATAAAAAAATTTAGAAAATGCTCTAAGAGCTCAACACATTTGAGTTAACATATTTCAAGTTCTCAAAACTTAATTCAATCAATCAATTTGAATATTCAAGTTTATAGCTTAACAGGAGATTTAACAAATAAACAAACACAAGCTGCAATGAAAACCCCCAAAATTTGAAAATCCACTTTAGACCAGCTTAAAAATCTGTTCTGCCTGTGAATGAAGCTAACCAAGCTGGGGATTAGCTAAAAGTGGGTTTTAGTTTGCATAATGTAAGTGAGGCATCAATAAGCTTGTAAAGCTGAATACCACCACAACAGTGCCAAAACATCACCAGCCCAATATTTTACCGCCCCTTTTCAAAGAGACATTTTGGCATCACTTTTAGAAGGAAGGAGGTGGACACGTCATCCATCTTTATGTACAGTCAATGAATTAAGGCTGCAAACATGGCAAAGGCTTTTGTTTGATAGCATCAAAAGTCACTGGAAGAAATGTGATCAGGCAAAAAAGGCAGTTGCCAATGTTGTTTTCCATGTTGTTTTCTCTTGTTTGATTTGTAAGAGTGAAAGTAACCCTTGTAGGAGCAGGAAGAGCACCCTTACAGGAACAACCGGTGGCACTCAAACTGGTGAAGTCTGCGTATTTGGATGATTTGAAACGAGTGCTCTTGACTCGTCTGTGGGACTTGCTGTGAATCTTTCCCTCCTCATGTGTCTCCTTGAGTTGAGAATTTAATTTTAGGAATAATTCATCAGGATATTCAGACTCCCACGCTGCATTTTGTTTTTCAAAAAAGAAGTTTGCTTTCAGTTGTAAAAAATTAACACGCTCTGGCGGGGGTTTTTCTTTCTCAACATTTTTAGTCATCGCCTGGCAGAGATTTTGGGACTCTGCAAACAGCCGTGACTGACAGCTGCAGAGAAAAAAAAAAAGCTCAGACACCACTGAGCTGCTAATAACAAAAACTGCCTGTGAGGCCATCTTGATGTTTCTGCTGCAGCTACAGTAGGAGTCGAGCAGAACGTTGACTCATTCGTTTGCCCTGAGGTGGAGGGTTGACTTCCACTCCTTTGGAAATACTTACATGAATACAAATGAGGATATTTAAAGACACCGGCATCTGCTTGGCAAGAAATTATGCACACAACGTATCACTGGAGCAGAATCAGTGGGCGTTGTGGGGGTGTACATCCAAAGGGTCAACTGAGACCGCTTTAAAGCAGATGCTGCAAAGAAGATTTGGACAAAACACAAAAACAAACAGACCAATCATGATGGCAGCAGATATGCTGGCTCATTTTCAGGGATTTGAAATGTGCAAACAATCCAGCTGTGTTTACAAAAATACTTATTTGTCTCCCCTCCTCACCTCAGTTATTGACTGCTATTAGCAAGGCTCTCTCTCCCTGGAAGCCAGAATTAGTTCAATTATTGCTCTCTGTCAGAAAATAACACCTTGGATTACTCTTGAATTGGATTCATTAAATGATGTTTGCTTCTCTTTGTAGAGTAGATCACATTACCTTCCTGCAGAAAACTTTTCATCAAAGCATCTCCTGCTCAAATAATACTGAAACAAAAAGCTAATCAGGCTAATAAATGAAGTGTTTCTGCAGTGCCAACACAATCACATTTCCAATTTCTGTTTCTCAAATCCCTTTGACTGTGTTTGAAGTCTGTTAAATATAAATTTAGAGCTCTGAAGGCTCCGGGAATTACATCAAGGAAAAACACAAAATCACAAATCAACTTGAGTAGTGTTTGAGTCGTGGCTTTGTGCAACAAAACAGAGGAGCAGGATACTGTAGTATTGTTTTATTAGTGCAGAGTGATGCTGTAAATTAAGCCAATATTCCTCCTTATGCAGTACCACCTGTTCCTAATAAAGCTCACCAGCTTACCTGGATTTTTTCAGCATACTGAAATTTTTTACCAGCTGCCATCACCCTTCATATCACAGTTACTCTTGATCATAAACTGTATGTAGAGAAAACAGTGTGGCTGTACCTTTTACTATTGTACAGTTTTAAAGCCAAATTACCTGTCTGAGTCTGCACAAGAGAATCTGTTCGGAGCTAAGTAACAAAAAACAGTCTGATTTCTTTCTTTACAAGTCTAATCTCCTCTTTGCTCTCCTTTTCAATGTGTCTAACTATTCCTGAAACAACTCTGCAAGAACGGCAGCTGTGAATAATCATGAAACATGATATGAGACCCTGTTTTTAACGTCTAATAACTAATGAAAAAGAACTTTTTCAGAGAATAGAGGAGTTAAATGCAATGCAGTCCTATAATTACTACACATTGCCACAGCATATAGATGAAATAAAGATTTACACGCGGTGTATTTATTTTCTAAAGTTTGAACACAGTCCCATTGAAATGAATGGAGGGACAGAGTTTTGACCTACACTGCAGCCAGTAACTAGGGGGAGCAGTTTTTGAGACGACCTAACTTTAAGCCAAGCAAGATGGTGACCATTTCATTTCAGAGTCTATGCTTTAAAACAAAAACACACAAGGTGCAGCACCAAAATAAAAACCCTAGATAAGAATAAAACTGCTGAATGCATTTGGTATCCATTCAATTGGGTTGCTGGTTCAAGTCCCGTTTTGGAACAAGATTGGGAATCGGACTGATCGCTGGAGAGATGTTAGCATAACTTCCTGTGCACTACCAAGGTTCCCTTGAGCAAGGCACAGAAACGCTGACAGCCTGGTGTTGTAAGTAGCTTCGGGTAAAAGTTTCTGATATATAAAATTGTAATTTTTAAAAACAAATCATAAATTTGGAATACAAAGGATGAGTTACTAGGGCCCATGCCCTGCCACTGTCTTTTTTTCTCTTTTTCTGTCTTTTTCTGTCTTTTTTTGAGTGTCCTCCCCAAATTACCAAAAGTCACTAAATTTGCCCAAATTTCAGTTGTGACAAAATCTTCAAGCCCCGTTTTTTATTGCACATACTTGCTCCACAGTGACCCCTAGTGACTGAAAATAAGCCTGTACACTTACTTTCTCCAACATGCATTAATTGTTTTTTGTGCATAACTATCACGCTTTTCTTCTTTCCACTCCTTTTTGAAAATGTAAAAGAGGGAAATTAAGTGATTTAAATGGTTTTTTTTGTTTTGTTTTGTTCTTATTGCAAAGTTTTTCTTCTTCTTCTCCTGATTCAACACAAAATTGCAAAGTTTCTTTGTTTGACTCCCCGTTTGCTCTGTGCTATTCTTTTTAATGGATTTTTCAAGATAAACATTTTCATTTATCATTCATTCATTCATGTCAACACCGACGAAAATACCTCTTATGATAATTGTAAAATCTAGGGCGTGTCTAATATTTATGGCCACAGTCTTGCACCTAAAGAGCTGTGTTCAGGGTTTCAGTGTTTGGTATTGCATTGCAAATAAATTCAGGAGGCCTCATGTAGTGGAGTATTTAAATTAGTATATTAGATGACTTTGACATCAAAACTAGCTGGAACAAGTTAAATGGTATTAGCTCAATACATGTTTTAACTATTATGTTTTTTATTCATTGGAAAACAACCAAACATTGTGTGCAGCTTCACTTTTTTACCTCTTTAGTGAGGCGATCAAAAAATACTGACTGGGACATCCCCAGTGAAATCCCATGTTGCTCGCAAATGCCTAAAATCTCACCAAGCGTCACTGAAAAGTCAATCGCGGCAGAAAAAACGATTGAAAATAATACTACTGACATATTCTGAACTGTCAGTCTGTTCTGAATGGCCTCAGATGATCAAATTCACAACATAATCAAAAAGATATATCTGGGATGGGGAAAAGACAAGACAAAAAACAACTTGATCTATCCTGGTTAAGACCCCATGAAAGCATCATACTTATATATGATCAGACTGAGAGCAAAGTAAAAAAAAAAAAAGTGTTTTCCTGGCAGCCTTCCTTCTAGCTCTACCTGCATGGTCTAAGGTCATTTTATTCAATGTACCAGACAGACACGAAGCTGGCAGGGAGGAAGTCATGAACAGATTTTAAAACAGCTCTCTTTGGTTCTATCACCTACCTGAATAAGAGAGAGACAGTGTGTGAAAAAGCTCTACTTGACATGAATGGTGGGAAAGATGAGAGCGGATGAAGTGACCCAGCACAGCAGCCTGTAAGCCACAAGTTGGATCAAACTGCCTTGAAGACGTGTGGATGTTTGTGGAAATGTTGAATTTGCAATAATATCATCGGCTAAATTTGTTGATAAGGTATCTTTGATTCTTTTTTGTGTGTGTGTGTGTGTGTGTGTATGTATGAAAGCTGCTTTAGATACACATGACACTTTCTCTCCTCTAACTTAGAAGCAAAACTTTCTAAACCCGTGATTCCCAACCTGTGGGTCGTGACCCCTGGTGGGCCGTGAAGGTATTGCAAGTGGGCCGCCAAATCATTTCCAAAACAGTATGATTTGAGTGGAGTGTAATTAGACAAATATACAAGATACAAATAAATACAGAAAGATACAAATTTAAAAAATGTTAAATGTTAAAAAACAGTTAAAAACTCGGTCAGGGTTTAAAAAATGTTCAGCTACTCATAAAAAATGAGAAGGTATATTAGTGGCCAATAGGTAAAATGACCCGAAACGCAACAATAACTCAATATGTGATAATGCATATGTGATAAAACCCAAAATATATAACTCGTCAAAAATGTAACCAAAGTGCCGAGCCCAAAACTTAAAAAAAAAAAAGAATGGGTAACACTTAACAATAGGGGTCCTGTAATAGACATCAGTTAATACATTATTAGGCATCAACTGACAGTTTAATAATGTGTTAATAATCAGTAAAATGCATTACCTAGCACTAGTTAATGCATTAACAAGCAGTTAATTAATGTCCACTGCTCAGAGTTAACTAATACATTAAGAAAAAATAAAAGTTACGAAAATTATTAATGTGCATTACTCTTTAACAATTTATATTGTATTAATTACGGGATATATGCGCTACACTTTACAATAAGGGTCCAAAAAGCATTCAGTAATGATTAATTATGGTTAAGTAATGCTTATGAAGGACATAATAATCTATACATTAATTAAATATGAGCATTGTACATTAATTAACGGTTTATTAATGCATTAACTAAAATGTTAGTTAATAATAGGTAATACATTATTAACATATTATTAAACTGTCAGTTAATGCCTCATAATGCATTAACTAAAATTTATTAAGGGACTCTTATTGTATAGTGTCACCAAAGAATGTGTTAAAAACCAAAATGTAATACGTGACCCATACTGTAACAAGTTGTTACTTTCATAGCATAAAAGTTTTTTTTGTTTTGGGCTCATAACCTGTTACATTGTCGACCACTTATCACATTTTGGGTTTTATTAAATTTTGTGTCATTGTTACAAAATGGGTTCTAATGAGGTATTTTATATCCTCCGTACTTATTGGGTTGGAGGCGGGCCGCAAACATTTTTGAGACTCAAAAGTCTCTCTCTTATTGCTTCTCCAATTTCCCTCCTCTCTCCTTGATCCTCTTTCTTCAGATCCCATTAAGGTCTTGGGAACGCCACAAAGCATGGTGTTCCATTTGTACTTCTACTTCAGCTAGTGCTGCGCTAAATTACTATAACATCAAATAACTCAACACCCTGACACTAATTTTCAAAATTAACTTACTTAAACTAATCTACTTCATAAATTTTGATGTGAATTTTGATTTCATAGTTCAAGCAATGTCTCGATGTTCATGGAGCTGTCGTGTGATACATCTTTTTTATTAAGTCTCTATACCGTTAAATCAGATCCACTCCATAAACACATTATGAGGCACTCTCTGTTTTCTGATGGTAACAAGTCTCTTGTATCAGACATAATATATTTGCTCCTGCAGCAGCACATCTGGCCCGGCACCAATTTACTGCCTCCAGCATATGTCCACATCCTCACCTGTTATCTCCAGAGATAGGAATCACATCAGCACCATGAGGCTTACATCTGTTGTCTTGATTCCATCCCTATAAAGAGTGTTCAAATGTGTCTTTTATTGGTGTGTAAATAACAAAAAAAAAAACAGCTCTCCGCAGTGAAGAACTGTGTCTGATTCTCTCAAGCGTAATGTTATCTACAATTTGCTGGAGAGAAAAGACCCAGTTCAATTTGTAATGAATAATGACAGAGGAATTTCTCCATCATTCTCCTTTCAGCAGAATACTTGAGAAGGTTTTATTTACATGCAGATGAATGAATATCTTTTAGCTCACAGCACTTTGTACCAATTGGGTTCAAGAGTCACTAAAAGCTTAAAATAGCACCAAGACTCAACAGAAGTGGCACAAAGTGAAAGTGTTTTCTGCAGCCTGTAGATCATGATATTCCAATTCAAGAGCTAGTTGACTCATGTTATCCACTGGTTATGTAATTTCACAAAGGATGCATATTTACACAGATAGTTTTGAATTTGCAGAAACAAAACGTTCTGTGGTGTTCCTCAGGGGTCTATCCTTAGGCCTCTTCTTTTCAGTTTATACACCATTCTGCTTAAAATGATCAAAAAATGACATATCCTTCTACTTTTAAATTCTTTGCAAGCTGCCCAAGAGGATTTTGTTTGGTTTAAAAAAAGCAATATTCATGCTTTCTTTTTGGGATAAGAGTTCAGCACTGTTGGAAACATTACCTGTCCACACAGGACTATCACGCTGAAGTCTGCCTCCTGTAGCCAGAATTAGCTCCAGCTCTGTTGAGGGTGTCTTTAATTATTTCAGTCCTGCTCCAAAGGAAGAAGCTTTCCTCAGACAGCTCCCCTGACACACCAATAAACAGCTGCATCAACAAATGCTTGTCAGTTTCCCGCCTCTCTGTGGAAGGATTCTTAAAAACAGAAGCATGAAGGTCAACACTAAGGTTGTTGTGTGTGATGCAGCATCTGTCAGCGCTTGTTACAAGGTCACAGAAACATGGAACCCATGTAGAAATTGTGCTGCAAACTTTTAGATGTCTAACCAATCATGACAGATTTAACTTTCAAATCCCCTATGGTTTTAACTCTAGTACTGAAGTTCTTCAGGATCCACTTGAAGTTGCAGACAAACTTGAAACAAAGTACCCTCAAAGCCAAACAGCAGATTTTTACAGCATGTGTCAAACATATTTACAGCCTAGTTAAAGAAAACAGCTCAGGCCTAATTACCTCATTTCTTTTTAGGCTTTATAGATAGCCAATATTAAGTCAAATTTGGGGATTCAAAGTCAAAAATCTGTATAAAAAGCCCAAATTTTGAGCTAGAAAGTGAAAGTTTTGAGCTAAGAAGTCAAAGTTGTGCAGTAAAATGTCAAACTGGAGGCTGTATAGTTAATACTTTGGGATAATAAAGTCAATTTGTGACAAATTTGGGTCAAAATTCTGAGATGTAAGGCCAAATTTTATATGAAAAGACAAGTTTTGAGATAAAATGTTGAGATAAAATTGAGATCAAATGTTGATTTTATTTAATATAAAGTCAAAATTTGAGATGAAAAATCTTAATTTTAGATGAAAAGTCAAAATTCTGCAATGAAACTCAAAATTGTGGGATAAAAAGTCAATGTCTTGGGATAGTAGCGTCAAAATTTCGGGGATCAGAAGTCAAAATTATCAGAAAAAAGTAGAATTTTTACCTCTTTTTTTCCCCCTAAGTTTTGACTTTGCAAAAATATATGCAAAAAAAAAAAGAAAATCTCAATAAAGCCAGTTTTTCTATTTTCTATATTTTAAACTGGCCAAAATGGGCTTCTATAAATCTTCTTTGTTTACATGATACAAAAATTTTCACTTCAAACTTCAAACAGAAAAAGGAGTGTTTTAAATAAATGTTTGTATTATGAAGCTAATTTGACATCTTTGGGTATTTTTGGAGGGTTTCCAAGAAATGGGGTTGGGTGTTCCCTTTTTGGGCTGTTCGAATATGGTCGCTCTAATGTTATACATTATAATTGCAAATGAAAACATTGCCCAAAATAATCCCAATTGCACAATTTTACCAAGTTATGCAGCATCACTGTAAATTGAGCGATATGTTACCTCATAAATTTAATGCAATGGTAAAAACATTGCTACTCTGTTTCTTTTTGAAGCACATGTAAATCACCAAAGGGAGTCCCCATATTAAAGACCATCACTTTAACTTATCCTAACTTGAACAAAGCAAGGTTAAGTTCAGCACCTGTAGCTGATGGTCTTGAAAACCTTGTATCACAAGCTACGAAGAAACTAAGTCTGTGTATTACTCAGCTGGGTGGAAAGCCCCTCCCCAATTTTTGGCTCAGGTTTAAACTGCTATTAACTTCTGGGATTCTAGGACATTTGTGGGCATTTACAGGTGCAATAATCTGTTTTTAATGCAGTATGTCCTGCTGGAAAAGTCGTATCATTGCATACTCTCCTGCCATATTGGTATTTAATGGAGATCTTGTGCAGGAGGAGACTGTATCATGAAATGCTTTGATTAAATCTTTGGAGTAGGTTAAAGATAAGTCATTTATTCCCATCTTGATCGATTGCCACATAGGAGTGAATCCGGCAGACTTTATTACCTGTGAAATTAACTGTGATGAGTTCTGCAAGGTGAAGTGCTTTTTTTTTCCCCCTGGGTAATATTTCCTCCCTATGATGAGCAATACTGCAAAGTCTTCACCAGACGAAAACAAAATCCATTGTTAGCATCATCCATATGGAGGGAGGCGTTAACGTGGTGGAACTGATGAGGGAGTGTTTGATGAGCTGGAGGCTTTTGATTGTTCACTTCTGACCTCGCTTTGACACGCGTTGAGGGTATTGGCTCCTGCTCAGCGTGAATATCGGCCGAGATGATGAAAACTCGCAGCTTTGGAAAAATAACAACCACGGAGGGAAGCAATGAAGACGCATGAATGTTTCACTCCGTGTTGGAGAAAAGGAGAAACTGTGCGAGGAGATGGGCTGAATTCGCAGCCTTCTCTGACTTCAATCACTTAAGATCAAGTGGGGTTTTGGAATTTGGCAGTAGGAGTCTTTCCTTATAGAGTTCAAGGCACTTTGACCTTTCCAACTATTTTTTTCCTCACCCTGCAGTCATGTCAGCATGGTGAGTGCGACTGGTGAGGTCAAAGCGCATCAAATTTCATAATACAGAAGCGAGTTTCCATCCAGATCCAGACTTTTCCTTAAGACACACACATTGTCATCTGTGCCGTAAACCCCTCAGAGTACCCTGGAGCTTTATTAGAAGCACGTTATGGTAATATCAAAGCCTTCCGGGTGCCCAAGTCGGCCCATTTCCAGCTAAAGACGGATTAAGGTTGCTTTGAGTGTTTAAAAATAGTCGCTGGAGGTTTACACACACACACACACACACACATACAAAGCAAAGCTGTGTTCCTCACACTGATAAGGTCTTACATAAAGAGTGGGTGTGCTGCAATTACCGCTCGAAAGCAGCCCTGAGCAGATGCAGGTCTGACTGAAGCCAAGAGGATCCCTGGCTCTCGATAAAACATGCCCCGCTTTCTCGTTCACGGACACTTCACAGCTACAAAAGCCTCGGTATTACCCCGATTAGCTCAAAGTGCATCACCGCTAATTAGCTAAAGTTTCGCCGATGCTAAATTTAGCTTGAAGAGGCGTTACGTTTTGCTCCAGGCGAGTCTGGAAACTAGAGTGAATTTTCTCTCAGAATGAAATGTTTCTTTTCCGTGAGGACAAAAGTTCATTCCGCACATCTTTTTGCTTTCTGTAAAAACTAAGACATTCTTTTTCAACCTGGTTCACTTGATCGCATCCGCTGAAGTCTAACTAGGAAAAAAGGTATGCAGCAATCAACCGTTTTTCTGACTATGCTTAGGGCCGTTTCTAGCTTTAAGGGGGCCCTGGGAACCTCAAACTACGATGGCGAGATTTCTAACCCTTTGGATGTTTTTTGAAGATACCACAAAAGATAACACTTAACAAGAAAAACAGGCCACTTCTCGTGCTAACCTCTCATGTTAAAATTAAATATTAAGTTGAGCCGCTCATCATCATAAAACATCATAAAAAACATATAAAACTATATTTTATATGCCAAGATGCCGTTGCATCTCTAACTGAAAATAGAAGACGTTGGATGTTGTCACCATGAATGAGCTTCATTCCTGTTTTCCTGGCTCCTCTAATGTTGTTTACAGTTCACACACTGTTCAGCGTCTCTCAGTTATGCAGCAAGGATCCAGTGAACTTCATTGATACACAACAGTGCGGTGGTACTACTCTGCACCTTCTCTTTGTGGGAGTTCAGCCTCAGATGCTTGCCTCCCACCAGCTCACTATCTTAACTCGGGCTTTTCATCCTCTGTCGGATCACACCGCAGGAGACGGCATGGCACAGCATCTTTGAAAGCCAACAAGCACCCTTCTACATCAAAGCAAACACCTCAGCTTTCAACAAAAATATTCACTCCTCCCCGGAGGAGCCGGGGTTCCAGGGACCGAGCGAAAGATGCAGCAGCAGCAGCTTCTAATAAAACATACACATATTAATTTAGCTAAATGTAATAGAAAGTGAAAGTACGATTAGAGCTGGAGGCCATGAGAAAATCTGCTGCAGTGAAGGAAAATCAAAAGTTGTTATCTCAGAGGTGCCGTCCTGAAAGATTTCATTTCAAATTATGCTGTGCCAAGCAAACCCTTATGAATTCATGACAAGTTTCAAAAATCCGAGATGGTACAAATGACAAGCGGCAGGATTGATCTCACACCAAAACACGGATTTAACTCAGGGATGAAGTAACAGAGATGTCTCAGAACAGCACAGATCAAAACTAGAACAGATTCTCGTGTTGATTTGAAGCAGGCACTTAGAGTCATGGGGAGTTCTTGTCTTTGTGTCTGTCAAGTTGCACCCCATTTTCCCCTCAATAACCCTGCATGAGCCGCATTTATCAACAGAGCTGTCAATCATGATGTCGCGTCACTTCTTTTCCACTATCGAAGAACTAATTAAGTGCAAAGTTCACCTGAAGTTGAATACTTGAGTTCAAATCAGTATAATAATGAACATTAATAACAGAAAGCATGTTGAAGAAGGGGGCTTGATGTCAAATACTGCAACTTGTCACCTGAATGTTCTGGCTTCTCTTTCACAGAGTGATTGTGTCATCCATCTCCAAAAGCATAAAACCTGATCTTTGCCAAGTTGGAAATGTATTTGATGCTAATGATTTCAGTCTTTTTGTCCAGAGCATTTTTGGGTGCCATTTCAAGGTGTATGAATTCATTTTCATAATGTTGTCCCCTGGCATTTATTTAGTCAAAATATGCCATATGGCTTTATGCTCTCCTTTCACTTATCTTTTACCCTCAAACCTTTTATATACATGACCACACAGCTTTATTGCAACTCCATCAAATACTTGATTCTGATTGGCCAAAATCACTGACAACTGTTGTTTTCTCTGGAATGCAAAGGATACCACACAGTCACACACCTTGTATCTAAATCCTTTTTCAAAAGGTTGTAGCTTGAAAATGGTTAGAGATAAAATCATATTGTAAATGAGAGAAATCGTCAGACTGACTCAAAGTTTGTGTTGGGAGTAAATTCACTCGTCTAATTTGCATATGACATCAGGCAGCAGCCATATCAGTTTACATAACTTTTACAGATTGGTCAACATTGGTCTCAAATGCTATAATCTGCAAAACTTTGAATAAAAACACGCCCACAAATATTGCTCATATTGAAGTTACAGATGTCCAACATCTCCTACAGAGTAAAGTACTAACTACATGAGGCATCACATTTGCAGTTATGACTTGGTAAATTCAACAATGTTGCTTGAAGCAATTTTGCGACTTTGGCCTCTTAAAGAGTTAAAATAGTCTGATTTAGACTACAATGAGTGCAGTCTTAATGATTTTGCCTCTTCCTGCTGACAAAATTCATTTGTGTCTGGTGATATTTTATACAACACGCAGGACATTCGTACGGACGTTCAGGAACTTTTAGTCCTGGGTGTAGCCTTTCCAGGGTCTAAATGGTTCTTGTCTGCATTTTAAGCATCAAAGATTATAAGGAAAAGATTTGATTGTCCTTTATTGCACTACATATTGATTTGGTGACATAGAAATAGATGAGCTACTAGTAAAGCCATTACAGGTAGAAGCCATTAAAAACATTAAAAATGACAAAAAATGAAAGTTTCAACCAGACCAGGAGCCTGTTCATGGATCAATTTCAGTAACCTGTATCCTTCTCAAACAGCTTCAGATGATCAACAAATACTAATATTTTGGCTCATATATGCAACAAAACTTGGATGCATTCCCAAAGACTTTGTCTGTGTTTCAACAATGGTTATAAACCCAATATCGACTCTCACAACATGTTTGAGCACAAGATCCAGGAATTTCAAAGTCCGAGGAACTAAATGGTTTCTGTGGCCCATTGTTTGTCTGCGTTTCCATTACGAGCCAAAGACTGAGTAGATTATGAAAATCAGGCCAGTAAGATGATTAGAAAAAGGAAGTCATTGCAATTGCCACACCAGTAGAGGGCAGTAAGACAAATATGAAGACCATGCAAAAAAAAAAAATAAAACAAAAAATGACACCACAGTGGGCAGAGAAAGGCCAGTAACACTGCAGTCAGCCTGTTAACATGGACAATATTCAGCCTTTGCTGCTTTTGATCCTGCTTTATTCCAATGAAGACAGATTTGTTGACACCTGAAAGATCATAATCGCTAGGGACAAAGCTGTCACCATTTCAAAAGCATCTTCGACTGATGAAACATCAGATTGGACTGCTGTCTGAAGCATTAAGGCAGCAATCGACCTGTGTTCTGGCTTGAAAAACAAACCAGTTGATTGATGACTCTCAGTGGGATGCATCCTTCTCAAACAGCTTGAGATCATTATTAAACACTTATCTGATGAGGAGATTCAACACGTACGTGGAACTAAACTAGGATGCATTCTCAAGGACTTCATCAGCCGTTGTAAGCTGGATATTCACTGACACTTTTAACTGAAGGTCTCTGGTTTATGAGGTCACTCTTTGAATTGTAACACTGAGAGCTAACAGAGACACAGTCACACTATCAGGCTCAAAGAAGAGCATTGTTAAGAGGATATTAGACCAAGTCGATTACAGCTGGGGGTCATCTGAGTGTGGATGGAGGGAGGAATAAAAACACTGTTTGTGCTCCACCAATCAGAAACATTCAGCTTGTAGGCCCCGCCCCCACTCAAGTTCCTGGGCATTTGAGAAGCACAACTCAACTTAGGGCAGTTTCAAGGGGTAAAAGAAAAATTCCCCAGAACTAAGTCTCCGTTTACATGACAACTTTTTCACCATGAAATGCATGAAAACATAATGAAAAAAAATATGTCTACATGGAAATGCTGAGGGACTTGAAATGCTGTAGTACACATGTCAGGCCTGTAGATGGCGATATAACTGTAGAAGTCATATACACAATAACAGTACAAAGGCTGTCATCTGGAGTTTGTACTAGAAACTTCTTCTCTAATTGCAGAAATAGTGCAATAAATGCACGTTTGGGTACAAATGAAACGGTAGGTTGCTGTTTTTGTTGTTGTTCGGTTCGTGCATGGCACACCGGAGGCTTATCGCAACATTTCCAGGTTTTCCCCGGCTTTGTATTTACACAGGGACAGTGAAAATGGCTTTTTCGGGAAGTTTCACTCTGGATTGTGTTTTCAAAAGTTTGTGTTTTCGGTTGTCAAAAGCGCTGTCTCTGTGTAAACGGGAGGCTGAAATGCAACAATACTTTTGTGTTTCACCCGAAAATGTTTGCCGTGTAAACGGGGTCTTAATCAACTGCCTGTCTTCTACCAAAACAGTTATTTATTGCACTATTTCTGCAGTTAGAGAAAAAGCTTTTAACATGAACTCCAGATGACTGGCTCACCTCTTCTTCGGCCTCTATACAGTTGTTGTGTATACAGCTCCTACAGTTATATCGCCATCTTCAGGCCTGACATATGTACTACAGCGTTTCAGTCCCTCAGTGTAGCCGCGTAAAGGGAGAATTTTTTTTTCATGCATTTCAGGGTGAAACGCTGTGTAACGTTTCCGTGGAAATGGGGCCTTAGTGTGGACGGAGGGAGGAATAAAAACACTGTGGGTGCTCAACCAATCCGAAACATTCAGCTTGCAGGCCCCGCCCCCTCTCAAGTTCATGGGCATATGGGAAGTACAATTCAAAGCAGGGCAGTTTCAAGAGGTAGAAAAAAAAAATTACCCAAGAACTAAATTTAGGATCTGAGTTTCTGCAGTTAAAAAAAGAGTCGAGACAGGGAGGCAGAGCCAGTAGACAGATCTCTTTCAACTGCTATTTTGAGTTTTGGAACATGTTTCCAGATTGTAGCCCCTGACACTCTGCGGGTTTAGTCTGATCCTTTTATTTCTAGAGGACATCAACAAGCCGGGGTTCGATTTCGTCATCCACCTCCCTTTGATTTGGCAGGATAAGTCAGCTCGTCTGTCAGGATTAATGTTTCCTTAGCTTGTGTTTTAATCACGGTCAGAGAGAAAGGACAAGTTGCTTTTGTCTGAGGAAGTTTCTCAGTTACAATAGAGTCACCCTTGAGGCCAACGTGTGAATTTTGCTCTTTTTTTTGTCACCAGGATGAAACACGAGGATATATTTGTGTCTCCTGAGGACAATTAAGATAGAGGAAGTATAAAAGAGATACCGCTCTTTATCGGTTATGTGTGGTCAAAAAGAAATGAAGTCTTTTAGAGGACGATTAGTGAACCTTTTTTTAAATAAATTAGAAATAAGATTGTGTTGCTTTGCTGTACCTGAGAGATTTCCTCCTTCTTATAGCGCTGTTTCTCCCTTTTCAAAACAAGCCAAGAGGTACTGATAATATATTTGTTTTGCCTATACATATTTCCAGCTCTGTGCTGCATATCTCGCAGGACGTGATAAGCCATTTATTAAATCCTGGCCCATGCAGCACTGGAGGCATTTGTATTCTGCAAACGGTTTGTAACAGGGTATAAAATCCTCCCACAACAACATATTTTGTTGCAAACTTATCTGTGGTGTATACTTTACACAATTCACTCGTGGGGATGTTTTGCTCTCGTTGGCGTTCGATCAACAAATAAAGCTTCAACAGGAGACAGAGGACTCGCCAAAACTGCCTTGGCACTTTATTTAAGAGTGTGATTCCCTCCTGCACGGCAGCAACATGTTCTCCAGCAAGGCAAAAATAAAAACACTGTTTCCGAAGCAAACAGGTGGAGCGGGGACCTCAGGTGGAAATAGAGGTGATGTTATTCTGGAAAGCATTAGATTTCAGCCAAGGACACACCGCTGGAGGCTCTCAATGATTCAAACTTTAACTCCAGGACGACAGTCGACAGGGAGAAGTAATGTGTGAATGTCACTCATCATGGTTTTATATATTACAAACCCAGCTGTGGTTGGATGTAATACATGCAGCCAGACGTCCTCGTCCCTGTGGCCTCGGTTTCTATTCTGTGGACCTGAACTCGATAACAACAAGCTATTTCCTGAAGCCCTGGTCACGTTACACACACACACAGATGACACACGCTGCCTCTTGCCATCACTGATGTTTTATGTTTTGTTGCACAACTGAAATATCTGTCACAGGCTGTCACGCTGTGGATTTTGGCCCAAGGCTTGGCCATTTGTTGCCATTTGACACAAATCACCAAAGCAGCAAAACCCATTTTCAAGACTTGTGGCTTTGCTGTGGATTGATAGTTTTTGTTTGTGCTGTGCTTCACTGTTTTAATAATTTTAACTTGATCCTACTCTGAAGAATAATACTATCATATATACAGTTGTGCCTAAAAGTTTACACCCCCTCCAGCAGAATTCTCTGATTTTTTTTGGCCTTTTTTTGGTCAGAGGTTGGGTGAAGACAAGTATTAACAAACAGCTGTGTTTACTCTTTTTAGATCATAATGACGACAGAAACTTCAAAAATGACCCTTTTCATTTTTTATACACACACACTGATTACAAGCAAATAGATCACAGGTGAGGATGGTTACCTTTAGCAGACATTCAAACACATTTGTGTTCACTTTTGTATATATATCAGGGCAAAACCACCAGAGTTAAGTAAACATCTTAACGGGGTCATTTTTGGAGTTTCTGTTGTCATTGTGACTTAAAGAGAAAAAGAAAACTGTCAATAAATGTCTTCACCCAACCTCTAACCATGAGTGATAGAAAGGATTTTGTGTTATCATTCTTATTTTCTGAGAAAAGGCCAAAAAACAGAAATTCTGCTGGGAGGTGTAAACTTTTGGGCACAACTGTAACTTATAGAAGTTTTAAAGCCTTGATTTTTTCTTAATATATTTTTTTATAAATGAGGTGAGAGGGTCAGAATTACTGACTTGCTGCTTATTTGGAGGAAGAGAGTCAGGACAGTTGCCCTGCAAAAAGTTGAAATCTAAGTAAGTGTTTTTGTTGTATTTTTAGGAAAAAATGTAGTTTTAGACTTAATCCTGTGGTGCATAGTGGTAACTACAGTGGATACCTACTTAAAAGTTATTTACTCCTAAATTCAATGGTTCATGTGGTGGAAATTCATATTCGCTTGTGTCAGGATATTTTTATTCTTCTTAGAGCCTGAATTTTTTTTTTTTTTTTCAAAACATATATATGTTTTTGAACACGTTATAGAGAAACATTTGAGGGTGAAAAAGCTTATAAACTATAAAATTAAGCAGTGTTACAATAGATGAAAGAGAGTTAAAAAGTTTTGCAAAACATAAAAAAAGATTATTCATGAAATTATCAAAGAAAAAAGAAAAAAAAAGTCAAACAAAGAAAAAAAGTCATATTCAAATTAAGTTCACACTGTTTTATATTGAATGCTCAGTTACAAATATTAAAAAAAAAAAAAAAAAAGGAAAACTTTTCCTGACACTTACTTTAATAATTCATGCATCAGAGGGTTAATATGGGCCACATTTACCGGTCAAATCCAGAAAAATGTCTTGTTTCAAGGTTATTTTAAGACAGAAATTATGTCTTAATAACAACTGAACTATTTTAGAAAAAGATCCAAATGCAGTTTTTCTGGCAGATATTGCCATTTTCATTCGATCCACAATTTTCTTCAAACCAAGCTTCAGTGAGGTTTTCATAGTGTACAGTAACATTTACAAACTTGACAGAAAATTACATCAAACCGCTAACAGACAGTCTGTTTGGAGCATACATTTACATTTTTCATTTCTCATTCATGCACTGTGTTTCTTTGTCATTTTACAAAGGTGTTATCAAAACTGCGTCCTACATGCTTATTCAGACCTCTGAGCATGAACATGATTCTTGCATGACTTCACTGCACATTACACGTTACACCTTCTGTTGCTGATTCATCACATTTCCTGCTCACAGCCAACACTAGATTAAAAAGATTATAGATATTTCGTGTCATTTTCAGAGGATTTACATCATCTCTATCTTAAGATTCATGTCCCGCTCTGCTCTTTTGTGTGCTAATCAGGCGTGTGACACAAAGATCTGACAAGCCTGGGATGGTAGGTGACGAGGTTGTGGATGTTATTGCATATCAATGAGGGAATTCATTCTCTTATAAAGGAGTAAACACGCACGGAGATGCTACGTGGCTTAACTGAGGAATTAACAGCTCAAAGATCTCCTGGAGTGATCGTAGCTCGGTGTTGGCAGAGGGAAATCCCCTTTCCCTCCCACTTCTTTACACTGTGTATCTGTTATTACAGATATTTTTACCTCTGGTTTGCTTTATAGTTTCTGTATAAGTACCCGAGTACAGCACCTTTTACTGTTCCCTGTCTTTCACAGCATCAATACTGCGCTAATGAGTGCTCTGAAAGCAGCAGATTCAACCGCTAATATGGGAGGCATGTCTTCAACATCATACCACCCAATCTGTCTGTTTAGTCCTTCCTGGCTTCCTTCCTGGAGCTGGCAGAGATTTATTTAAAACCAAGACTTGGCTGTTTGGATGGAGTTCCTCCTTCCTCGGTCTGCCAAGCTAACATGAATTAAACCCTGGGTCCTGGGTGTTTGCAATGCTGGTGGTTCCCAGATTTAAAAAAATCACGTCCAAATGGTCATCAGCCAAGGTTGTCACAATGACCAGTGATGGTGATAACGGTCCTTTTCAAAAAGTAATGAAATGCACCTATGTGTTAAATGGATGTAACTGATTGGGTCATAGTTCGTAGCAGTTCTTTTAGCCACTGCAACAGATGAAAAACAAACTGAAGCAGCAGAATTGATTGTAAGCCTTTAAATACAGAAGCCAATGAAAGCTTTCTCACCTTTTTGGATGTATTTTTAATTTGATTTGCAGACACTCTAGTCTGAGCAACAGTGACTTTTCTTGCTTATTGAACCAATTACACACTTTTTAGTACTTGTACTATTTGCGCACTTATTCAATATTTTATTCTATTTTGCTATTCCATTTTTATCACATCTTATCTTATTGCTCATTCTATTTTATTTAATCTTTAATTTTTTATTGCATTCCTCATTGTCCCTGATTACTCCTTTCCTCTCTTGTACTGTGACGAGCATCTGGAAACACTGAATTTTCCCAACAGGATAAATAAAGTATTTCTGATTCTGATTCTGACTGCAGGAGGGGAAGCTAAGCTAAATAATAGACAGAGAATAACTTGACCCTTTGCACTCCAAAGTTGCAAAATCACAACAAACATTATTGCTGAATTTAACAAGCCATAGCTGCAAATACGGTGCCTCATGTAGTTAGTACTTTACACCAGGAGATGACTGACATCACTAACTTCAGTCTGAGCAATATTTGTTTTTGATACTGTTTCCATTCAAAGTTTTGGACTTTATAGAGGGACCCCACACACACACACAGATATATTCGAGGAGACTATCGGGGTGTAATGCAGATTTTAGCGAGAGGTCTGTTCACTGCTGACAAAGTACTTCATCAACTGACTCAGATCTGAAGAGGAACATTCACCCTCTGACGAAGATGTTCAGTCGTCCAGTGACAAAAAGTGATGCTGCTTCTGTGCGTAGCAGCGGCAAAAAACTGTGAAAATAGCGGCAGACATGGTAGAAGCAGCGTCATTGATGAATTGCTGTTGTTGTAGGTCAAAAAACTTTAACTTGAGAAGACGCTTTTCTCGGTGGAGATGTGGCTTAGGACAGGGTGAAACCTACACCCCATTGCCCAGCCCCTTTATAAAATTAGAATTTTAGAATAACCTCATAAAACTGAAGAAAAACTGACTTTCTCACATCCAGGGAGAGATTGTCTGAGTGTATGGGAATGGCTGCAGGGGCGTTAGCTGCAAGTCAATTGCCTGAGAATCCCTGTACAATGATCTTGTTTTTCTCACTTTCTTGACCTGTCTTTTGTGAAACTACCTTTTCGTGGGGTGAACAGAGGGAGGTCAGAGGGGACACTCACCACCCCTTGTGGCCCAATTTTTGAAAATGCTTACTTGAGTGCTCTCCTTGAAGCCAAACTTGCCCTAAAGTGCCTTTTTTGGAGTCAAAACAAATGCTGTAGTATCCTCCTGGTTGGTGAATCACTCTAACCTTCCTCTTTAGCTTGTTAAAACGTGATTAACTAACCTTCTGGGAGCCAAAATGCATGCCAAAGTGCTCTGTAGGGCACCAAAACACATGCTAAAGTTTCATCCTGGAGCCAAAACAGGTGCTAAAAGAGGCTTTTGGGAGCCAAAACACACACTACAGTGCAGTTTTGGTTTGCAGACCACACTAATCTGCCCTTTTTAAGAGTTAAAATATGACAAAATGCCCAAAATTTGCTCCATGTATGTATAATGGGGCTTTTTTCCCTGATATTTGCTATTTGCTAAGAATATGTTTTCTAATATTATGGCTTTTTAATGTGCTGGTACCTTACAATTCTATGACTTGACTGATTCATACAGCAGCTTGTAGGCAGCAAGTTTGATCTTACAACTATTCAACTATTCTACTGTTGATATAAACAAACGGTTCAAGACAATATCAATCATCCACATAGACATCTGCTTTCTCAAAAGTTTGAGAACCTGATGCCCAGTGCAGAGCGGATGTTATTCTGAGTGTCAGCAATCATTTCAGATTCAAAGTAATTCTTGTTATCCTTTTTCAGAAATGATAGGACTCATAGACTCCAGGAAATGTAACCCCGCCTAAAAACCTGTTTCTGGTCTGACAGTGGAGATTGTACCCGGTTATTTTTGCATCAAAGCTCCCCAGATTTTGGCAGCACAGAGAGTTTGACTTCTTAGTTTGATTAATCCCTGTGAAATCTAAAATACACAGATGACAGGAAAAGCTGCTCTTAAATGTGACAATTTCTCCTGTCCTCTTTGTTCGAGGCTTCTTCCATTTTGACTTTTTTAGTTGGTGGAATTTGTTCTCCTGAGCTGCCAACCCCCATATAACTATGACTCAAGCACTGATGCGGCATAACAAATTTGTCTCCGCCGGATGAAACGTTTCCTACTTTTATATCCTGCTCTGCTGCGAGTCTCCAGCTTAAGTCTGCATGTGTGTGTTTCTGCAGAGATCCGGGAGGCCTTCAAAGTGTTTGACCGCGATGGGAACGGGTTCATCTCCAAGCAGGAGCTGGGGATGGCGATGCGCTCGCTGGGCTACATGCCAAACGAGGTGGAGCTGGAGGTCATCATCCAGAGACTGGACATGGACGGTGAGGCGAACACACAGCCTGGTTTTTATATCAACCACAGCCACAAAGCACAGAAGCAATTTGCATTCTATTTGCCCACAAAACTGGACTGTTGCATGCAACGAAAACCAGCGGCAATAAACACCAACTGTTCCTTTTTCTCCTCGCAGGCGACGGCCAGGTGGACTTTGAGGAGTTTGTGACTCTTTTGGGCCCGAAGCTGACGGCAGCTGGTTTGCCAGATAAGTTCAACGGCACTGACTTTGACTCCGTTTTTTGGAAGGTGCTCATCATTCAGTAACTCATTTCGTTCTCATTAAAGACACATCTTTTTTAAACCTCCGAGCTGACTTGGGTAACACTTTACTTGACACCTATGTTTATACCGCATTATAAATACATTTATAATGTCTTATAGTAACATTATAGCACTGTATAACTACAGTTATAAACATTCATAAGTCACTATAATGCTTTATAACAATAATCATAACACACTATAAAGCATTTACTCATCACTTATAAAGTCAGGTATTATAATATGTTATAAGTGTTAGCAACTCACTGACAATGCCCACATAGATAATGCATTATACAGGTATTTATCATATTCTTATAAACATGCATAACTATCATTATGAAGACTCATAAAATTACCATAACTCTTTATAACAATGAGCATAACACATTCACACACTCCTTCAATAAACTTTTAATGACCACATTCACAATGAGTGGCTACGCTGATAAACAAAAGTCCTTCAAAAACAAACAAAACAGAAAAACACATCTTTTTATCCATGCAAAAACAACAGGTAACATAGCAAAACTTATTTTTTATCAGTATTGTGACTCCTTCAAAAAACTTATATGGCAAAAATGATAAATATAATACCCTTTGATCCTTGCAACAAGAATCGGTTATCAAGGGACCAACAATCATCTTATAAGACATTATAAATTGCTATATAATATGTTATACTCATCGTTATAGAGAGTTATGGTAACTTTTGAGTGTTCATAATGATATTTATACATGTTTATAAGAATATGATAAATGTCTGTATAATGCATTATCTATGTGGGCATTGTCAGTGAGTTGCAGTTACAGTTATAACATATTATAACACCTGACCTTATAAGTGATGAGTAAATGCTTTATAGTGTGTTAAGATTATTGTTATAAAGCATTACAGTAACTTATGATTTTTTTTTATAACTGTAGTTATACAGTGCTGTAATGTCATTATAAGACATTATAAATGTATTTATAATGTGGTATAAACATAGGTGTTTACTACAAACCGGTTTTAATTGTCACATCCACCAGGGAGGGAGTAGGTGGATTTTAATCTCAGAAAGGTTTGAGTTCCCTCTTTGAGTTGAGTGTGTCCTTAATCAAGATTTTGAAACGATGTCCCCGCCTCTTTGTGTGGCGTGACAGCCTTATTAAAACATTACAGTTGATTTTTATGTAAAACAGATGTAATTGTATTTACAGACGCCTCATTAGATCATCAGACACTCACTTTGACAGAGAGTGAAGTTAATGGGATGGTGTGTGTGCTTTTCTCGTTAGGTGATAACAGCCACACACAGGCTGTCAGGGACTGAGGCTCCGAAGTGAAAGAGTGTGAAGGAGATTTCTGATGCACATAAAAAGCATCACGGGCAGAGACACCTGCTGAGAGAGTCCTGGATCCTCAGGGACTGATGCAAAGGCTGTGTGCTTTCTCATAACATTAGATGTGAATAGATGTATCAGGCATGTGCAGCTGGATTGATCACAGAGCCCACAGTCAAACTGGAGCTCAAAGAGACAGAGATTTCAAAAGGCACAGATACCCCTCAAGTATTTTTAAAATCAAACAAATCAAATTAAAATTGGACTCACTGCAAGGATGTGATAAAACTGAAAACAAAACTTGGAAAACAAAAAACTTTGAGGTTAATATTTGCATTTTTTTTCAATCTTTCACTCAAAAAACATATTAATGACATTTATTTTGTATTGAATCTCAACATGTGATCATGTTGTAACATATCATTCATGGCCATGAGCAAAATGACCTTGAAAGCAAACTAAGAAGTGGATAAAAATTCATTATTAAAAGAATTGCTCAAACAGTACTGCAAAAATTATGAAGGAAAATATTATAAAAACAGTAACTTTGAGAACAAATGTCTAAATCTATGAATACAAAGTCATGAATTTTGAAGAATTTAGCCATTTTCATCATTTTACCACTTTGTTTTTATTATTTGTTTTCATTCTTTTGTGAAGCACTGTAATTGTACCTATAATGAAAAGCAATGCACAAATAGTTGTTTTATTTATATGTAGTTTCAGCTTTGTTTATTGCTTCAATGAATTTAAATGACAATGAATTTTAGTCATTATTTTGAACCCATGCGGTGATTTCCACTACAGAGACAGGGCAGTACATTAAAATAATTTTTTTTTTCATTGCATTGCAACATCCAGTATTTTGTCTCTGTACCGTTTCAACCAAATCTAGTCTTAAAATGACATAGGAACTGTAAAACAGTGATTTGCTGCTGAATTATAACATTTTTCCAGTATCCCAGCTTGTTTACAATGGGGGTTGTGAAGAAAAAACCATTTTTAAAGCTACTTTAGAGTATATCTTGATTTTTTTTTAAATCAGACTACAAAAAGGAGTCAAATATTCAAGAATAAACTTGTGATATAATACGATCATGAAGAAAGTCCCGAATGACATAGAATAAAGCTGTACACTTTCTGAAAATTTGTTAATTTTAGGAGAATCAAATCTTTTAATACCAATAAATGTTGTTATCTGATTAGATCAAAGTCAATATTTGTCCAATTTTAGTCCAAATTTTGCCTGTATTTTATTTTGATTTCTTCTTAATGATATTTTACATATGGATTAAACTGAGCCATCTATGGAAGCCCGTTTCCGTCAAAACAAGTCAAAATTTTGAGATAAAAGTCAAAATTTTGAGTTGATAAAGTTGAAATTTTGAGATGAAAGGCGAAATTTTGAGTTACTAAGTCAAAGTTTTGAGATAAAAAGTCAAAATTTCGAGCGGATAAAATAAAATTTCAATGTTTTTTCTCATAGAATTATAGTTTATATACAAGAAAAGGAGTCATAAAGTTATAAACCATTATCTTCAATTTACAATTTAGTCCTGGTGTTGCGTCTTTCTCAATATCCTAACATTTGTCTGGCTTAATGTGGCTCTGAACCTCTTCGGCTTGTTTCCATAACCTGAGTGTGTGTGCATATGTTGTTTTTGTATCTCCAGTGTGACATGCAGAAACTAACGGTGGAAGAGCTGAAGAGGCTCCTGTACGACACCTTCTGCGATCACCTCTCTATGAAGGACATCGAGAACATCATCATGACGGAGGAGAACCACATAGAGAACCCCGAGGACTGCCAGGTGGATATAGACAGTAAGGAACAACCTCCTTTACCTTTCACTGATCCATCACATGATGCTCTTTCCATTTCAGGAACTGCTGCTGCAGACAAATGTGTTTTTATTAGCATGGTTGACACTGCACATCAAAACCAGCCTTTTAGCAGCTGCAGAAACAAGAGATATAAATCCCTCTGTGTGAAGAAATGTTATTGTTCCTTCTCCTCTATTGCTTCCTCCTCACAAGAAAAAATTACTACACTATTGCTAAATCTCCACCCGCCTCCACAAACTCTGCACAGTGAGCACTGTTTTCTAGAAGCTCGTTTGAGAGACAGGGAAAAGAAAGCAGGAAATCCCCGACTGAGGAAGAAAGACGTCCACGGTTAAAGTAAATGACACCTTTTGTTGCAGAGTAAGCTGGATTACTTGAGGTGGCACATTCTGCCTCAAAGAGAGGAATTTCTTTGAGGATGTTATTGAGGATGCTTTTCTTTGTATAAAGTCATTTTATAATGTTATTGTTGAGGGCAATACAAAGTGATTTACAACAGAGGATTCTTTCGCTCCTAGAGGAAAATGAATCAAAAAGCAAAATCAAACCAAAGATGTTCTGAAACCTCTTGAAAAAGCAACAACAAAGTTACCGTTTGATCATCTGCTTTTGCTTCACAAACCTCTATTCTTCAGATTATTCTGCAGGTACACTGCACCTTTTCTTGTGTGCTGCTGTTATGATGCACAACCTTTAAAATGCCAGTCAGGCGTGCATCCATTTGTTTGTTGTTCCAAAACTCCAATCAACATTTCAATCTCAAAGCAGTTACACAGCATACAGGTGTGAAAACAAATCTTCTCGGCAGCGTTCATTCACTATAATCGTGTTCATGTAATTGTAAGGTTTTGTGATGAGCTCTGTCACTCGGAAATTACTATCAGATCTCTGTCAAGCATGAAATAACGCCTGATTCAATGGACCTTCAGGTGCTTCTTTCTCCTTAATCCTCCTCTTTCTCTCTCTCTCTCTTTTTTTTCTCCTCAGGCTCAAGCCCGACACAGCAGGTCAAGCAAACGTGCGTGCGCAAGAGTCTGATATGCGCTTTCGCTATCGCTTTCATCATCAGCGTCATGCTCATCGCGGCCAATCAGGTGCTGAGAAGCGGCATGAAATAGGAGCTGTGGCGTCTCCAGCCTTGACGACCAACCAGAGGCTGCCGTTCACGTAAATGACTGCTGAGTTCAAGCTTCAAAAACAAACCCGACGGACAATCACACAGCTGTACAACAGGCCGACAAGACTGCAAAACACCCGAGGACGTCACACGTGAAGGAATCTGTCTTCTTTCCAAAGACTCAGTGACGATTTCTGAAGACAAAAAAAAATAAAGGACCTCCTGACTTAAACATATCACTCTTTGTTAGACTTCATTAGCGTGAATTTGAAAAGTGTTGCGTTCAGGCTGGTGGTAGCTATAGAGAGAAGTGAAGTGACCGTCCAGTTTTGTATTCGTCCAGTGTTCCATGCGGTTTATTCCAAAACAAGTCAAAAAGAAAAGTGTGAAATACTCCGGGGACGTTGGAGAAGATGTATTCCTGAGGCTGGAAATTGATGCTATGCGAGAGGTCTGGAGTTCACGGAATTGAGGCGGTATTGTACATGGTGAAACATTGTTGAAAAACCACTTGGGAATAACAATAGCTTGGTAGGAGGCTGATAAAAGGGTTTGCAGGGCGGTGCGTGTGTTTGTGTGGAATAGTTGTACTCATTCGCAGGCTGCAGGACCCCGGTCTGAGACAGATGGGAGAGGGTGAGACAGGTTAAAAGCTCACTGAGGGAGGAAGGTCTGAATGGATGGGTACTAACCCTGGATGTGCGGCAAACACTCGACTCTTTTCCTCTCCATAGCAGGGGGGCTCCACAGGCCTCGACAACAACAACAACGACAGGACGACCATCATCTATGCATGAAGTGCATGGGTTTTAACAGTCTTGACACATTTGTAAAAGTTTTATCAATGTATTTACCATAATGACTGTGTTACGATTACTAAACGACAACTGTGAGCAATTTGTGTCGATCAGTCTGGGGTGTCAGCAATCATAGCTAAAGTTAAGCTTTCAACTGCATGACAAAGAAGGGCTGCTTTGCTCGTAGAAGTTACTTTGGGGGTTGCTAAGCTTTGGATCTTTTACCTCGCCAGGCCTGATGATCATCCGTCACTGCCACAGAAGAGCAAACACCAAGATTTGTGCCACTTAGCATTTAAAGAATATGCATCAAAACCAGTCGGGTTGGTAGTGCTGATACAAATGTGCAGGTTGTCTTTTGTTTTTTTGTTTTGTTTCGTTACCTTCTGTCTGGATGCGTTGCTGTTGAGCAATAAATGCGTGTAGAATAGACATCAAACAATGCTTTGAACAGACGGGAATCTTCGTAAACGTTAGCAGCGATGGACCTACCGGGTCAGAAAATGTTCTAAAGCACTTTTCAAATGAAAATTTGGCAATACAAAGGAGAAACAGACTCTGATCTCTAAACAGGGGTCAGAGCTGTGTATCAGTGCAACACAAAGATGAAACGGATGAGTGAGAAACTGGGCGTCCAAAGCTGCCCGGTGCATTGAGGTTTGACATGGGCCAAATGGTGTAAACCACTGCAATAAAACATCAATGTCTGTGAGGCACCTCATGGGTTTAGTTGCTTGTAGTTTAGATTGTTGTGCATGCATCTGGAAAAAGTCTGTCTCTTATGATGTGTATTGTACATAAAAAACAACCTCAACCAAAGCTATGGATGGATCTGTGACATAACAACCTGGTTAGATTTACAGGCTGTTATTAAGCATTGGGAGAAACCATTGTGATGACACCCAATAGTTTACTATCATTTTACGTCCTAAGTTTGGCTCTTTAATGGTTGCCATCTTGTTTTCTGTGATGTCAGAAGGGACCATAATTGGGAAACAGGTCACTGTGGTGAACACATCCCACTCACAGGTCGCCATTTTTACTGAAAATTTACTCTTAATAGGATAAGTTACGTTATTAATGAACACCCAGTCGCCCCTTGTTTACCATTTGGAAAAATACAGGTTGATAGCAACTCTATTCTTGCTTCATGTTTAAAATCTGGAGACAACAGCTTTTTCTTTGACCCGGTCTCTGGTTATTAAAAAAAAGAAAAAAAGAAAAAAGCAATGAACGCTAAGGGTGCTTTCACACCTATATCATTTGCAGAGGCTTCAAAATAATGTTTTTTTTGAATGTGTGTAGATGCAGCAATTGCTCTTTGATGTAGAACAAAACAAGCAATTGGATCCTCTCAAGGAGCCTAAAGTCATTGCAGTGACTGAAACATGCAGCTACCATATTTATCTTACTTTTGAAATAGGTGAGGTAATTAGCAAAGCATAATTAATGAGAAGATAGGGAAAGACTAGCAGCAGGCTAACAATGCTCACCATCTATGTAAAACTGAGAAAAGAAGAGTCATCAAGACTGAAAAACTGCAGTTTGGCAAGTGTCCACTGGAGGTTGGTTTCAGAGGTAAAGGAAACATTTACACACCAATTCAAAAAAGTCAATTGACAGCAATAACCAATATGTTAGATTTCAGTCTGAGCAGCTGATTTTTCTACAGGGGATGAATTCTCTTGTAACTCAGAGATTCAGAAGATAATTAGATTACAAGTTAGCTCTACCAGGGAGTCAGTTCACATAGATGAACTGACTAAAAAACAGCCGCCCTGTATTTGTTATAGCTGGAATTCACTGGATGCGTGTGTGGTCCGGCTCCGCTCTGTCTCAGCACCGGATCAGATAGGTTTCTATTCAAGTCAAGGTGTCGACTCACACTGGATCCATTCCATTGGATCGCAGGTTGCAGCTAATATGCAACAATCCTATTTTTGCTGGATACTGGAGACCAACTAAAAGGAGCCTGTGATTTTCCAAATACAACAAACAGTGTCAAAATCAGATCGTATTTAGCTTCTATACCACAACAAACAGACTTAAGCCAGACTAGGAGTCGATAGGTTTGAGCTTTTACAGTCCAACTTGAATGTAGAGAGACTTATCAATGGTGTGGGAAGAGCGGGAACTCCTAGGGAACATACAGCTGGAGTGAATTGGCAGACACAAACAACACGCAATGTAACGGAGCCGGAACGGAGACGCATCTTGGTCCATTTCAAGCATAAGTGAGGAGGCTCAGAAATGGCCTCTTGAGATCAGTATTTCCCAATATGTCTCAAAAACTCTGTATCAGAAACAAATGGGTGGCATTACAGAGACTAAGGCCCAATTCCAATTCCTTTCTTAACCCTCATTCTTAGCCCTCAAGCTCAACCCTCAATCTTAGTGGCCCTCAAAACCAAGTGTTAAGGGCTATCTTGTGACTTAGAAATGGGACACCCCTTAAATGCAAATGAAATTGTTGTGGTCTGTCTGTCAGTTAGTCCTTCGGTTAGCGTTATCAAAAAAATATCTGTATAAATAACACAACCACGGACATATTCAGCTGTCACAGCAAACCATAGTTTATTGAAAGGTAAACACCAGCTTTAACTATCGTTACATAACTCTGCGGCTACAGGAGATGACATTAGCCCGGTCATCTTATACCATTATGGGCACAAGCATGTTATATAGGCTGTTATCTTGATAAATCAATTACATTACCACTGAGGAAAAAAAATATTTTGTAATGTTAACTAACTTAAACGATAGGAACATGGCTTGTCCGCACCGGACGCTATTGACAAAAGATTGTAAAATAAAAATAAATGTTATGCAACAACGAGGTAAATAATCCATAAAATGGGTCTAAACTAAGATAATACAATGGTTTTCGTAATATTTATATCTCCATTAACAAAGAAAATACTATATTTGTAGCTCGCCTTCTCTGCCGCTTTGGACGCCATGTTTATGTACCGACAATACGCAATGCATTCTGGATGTCCCTTAGTCCCAAGGGTGGTGTCAGAAAATCTCAATATTGAGGGAGATACAGCCTCAGTCTTACCCCTCAACCTTAAAATTCGGAGAATCGGGACAGCACTTACACTTCGCAGGAGTGCGCATTTTGAGATTGAGGGTTAAGATTGAGGGAACCAAGGAAGTTTGTCGCCCATCACCAAAGCCTCAACTTTGGCCGAACTACTTTTGTCAGCCACAATGTTTTAGCTTTTTCACAACACCACTTGACAAAACAGTGAAATCCCTTTTGTTGACTAACTATGCTCAACTGATGTGCACATCTGCCAAATACTATTTCAAGTAAACCATCTTGTTGGTAGGCGAACTAGCCACTGTTAGCTCGTGCACGTTTTGATTTAACTTTCAAGTGGGTTAAAAAAATGCAACAGTGTATAATTATAACACATGAAAGAGAAAACAGCAAATGAGCTAAAGGTGTGAAAGTATCCTTTGAGAAAAATTACAAGAATTAAAAAAAGTCATAGACGTTTTCTGGACTGGTTAAGAGTTCACTTTTGACTTGACCTTGGCATGTTTTACAAAAAAAGAAACAAACTCAGAATAGCCTCAAAGACTGAAAAACCACAACATCCTTATCAAAATCCTGTCAAACATCTTTTCTTCAGATCACTATCGGCAGCTTCCCAAACCCTGGATTTCACACCAGAGTCGCAGCTTTTACAGACGCAGGAGAATTAGACATCCCTATCGCCCAGAGCCATGCAGGGTAACGATTATCTGATCGAGAACCCATTAAACAGTTTTCACAGTCGAGAGACCCCTTGTGCGAGGGAAAAAAAAAAAAAAAAAAAAAAAACACGACGAAAAAGCCCATTTATCAACAAGTACTTTGGTTTCCATTTTGCACTTTAAGATGTGCTGCAGTGCACAAAAACAACTCACCGCCATGATTGTTCATCTGTTTCGAGATAGTGTTTAGGCGTTACTTTACCATAGATGTATCTATTTTTGTGATAAGACTGTGATAAGAGGAGCA